>JANUWF010001614.1:0-417500 GCA_026120185.1 Voacanga thouarsii
GATTGCTTCCTTGTACGCTTCGAAGCTGCCACATACTCGGCTTCTATAGTTGAGTCAGCAATACAAGATTGCTTGATACTCCTCCATGAAATTGCTCATCCAGACAAGGTAAAGACATATCCACTAGTGGATTTTCTCTCATCCTTATCCGCCTGGAAGTCTGAGTCTGTGTATTCTGCAGGAACCAAATCATCAGCCCTGTAAACCAGCATTTAATCTCTCGTTCCTTTGAGGTACTTGAAAATATGCTTTACAGCTTGCCAATGAACCTCCCCTGGGTTTGACTGATATCTGCTAACTAAGCCCACGACAAAGCACATATCTGGCCTAGTACACAGCATAGCGTACATGAGACTTCCCACAGCCGAAGCGTAGGGAATCCTACTCATTATGTCCTTTTCTTCTTGAGACTTTGGTCTTTGAGAAAAAGCACACATAGGTACATAAAAAAAATAGCATGCTAGAAAACAATAAACGTTTTCATGCTTTTCTATTTTTTAAACCTAAGTGCCCAAATAATAGAATTAAACACATTAATTAATTAATTAATTATCTTGTTTAATCCTAAAATCCCTTACTAATATTTTTCATGCAAATATATTCCAAGAATATAAATATTGCAAAAATATTAACTTCGCCTGGTATGGGACCCAAAACGAAAAAGAAAAAAAATTAAAAAAAAATTGCAGAAAAAACTCTGGCGGTCCACTGCACCGCGCCGCACCGGATCCATGCCCGCGTGGCCTGCGGTCCACCGCGCCCCCCGGTGCACCAGCCGCACCAGATCAGACGTTGCCTCAACCCGCCAATCCGCTACCCGCCCGCCCGAGTGCCCCGCGCCCGAACCGCTTCTCCTCCGCACGCGACCCGCGTGTTTACCGGATTCGTTGCCCGACCGGAATCAATTGCAATTCAAATTCAACATTCAAAATGAATTCGGCTTGGATTGCTACGGTCGTGGCTCGGCTCCAGCGGCTCGTGCGACACGGCTCTTCACACGTAAACAGATGGCGGCTCGGCTCAAGGCTCGGCTCGGCCTCAACGGCTTAGGAACGGTGCATCTTCTTCGTTTTTTCTTCGGTTCGCGCGCGACTTGCAGAGCATTTTTTCTTCGATTTTTTCTGTCTTTTTTTGCTTCTTTGGACATTTTTACTTATAAAAACTCATCCAAAACATAACCACAACCGCCTATACCCATTAAAATTGGGTTTACACGATTAAAACATCAAAGCCAAAAATTTACAGAGAGCTCCTATGCTTCAACGGTGAAGCTTACAAAACCATCTATCCCATACCAAAACAGCGAAGAATCACAGGTATAATCATCTTCTCCATTTTATTAACTACCATACTCCCTATATTGATCAAAACCAATGGCTCTGATACCACTTTGAAGGAAAATGCAGAAACAGGGGAGCCATGGATGGGAAAAAAAAATTAAACGCGAGCCATAAAGGCCATGCGGAAGCGTGAAGATCATACCTTTGCGTTCCTTAACCCTCCTAGGTTGCATAGAAACAGAATGAACGGCTGGAATCGCCTCGCTTTGCACACTTGAAGGAGCTTCCGGTTGAACACCCGCTAGCCTTCGACTTCGCCTGGTTTGCATTAACGCTTAGCTCTCCAGCTCTCGGGATATTCCTCAACCTAACCTTAGTTGGTGAACACAATGGGAAAGAGAATCGGTCTCAATTCTCCTTGGTTCGCTCGCTATTAGTTAGCGAAGAACAAGGAGAAAAACAAAGAGGAGGAGAGAGACATTGAGAGAGAGACTCACGTGAAGCTTGTAAGGCTAGGGAAAGAAATTAGGGTTTTTCCTTTTCAAAGAGTTGTTTATATTTTGCCTAAACTAGGTCTCTCAATCTCTGATAAACATCTCCCCGGGATTTCAAAACACCCGGATGTTATCCTGAGAAACAGTTTGGCATAATCTTAAACTCCTCTTAATCGTATCTGGAAAAAACCCTAAGGTCCAAGCTATTGGGCCAGATAAATATTTATTATTTTTCTTGGACCCAAAAGGCCCAAAATAATAAATATTAATTATTTATTTTCTGGGCTTACATAAGTAACCCAATAAATAATTAATGAGCCCAAATGAACCATAATAATTAATCTTTAATTATTTATTTCTTGGGCCTATATAAATAACCCAATAAATAATTAAACATTAATTATTTCCCCTAGTTTAAGCCCAAGTTAATTTTTTAATTATTCATACTGGACCTAGGCCCTGAATAATTAATTAACCAAATAAACTAGATAATTAATTTCTCTCAACTTCTATTTTATTTATTTATTTATTTATTTTATTCCAATCCAATAATAAATTAGACTTCCTGAATAAAATAAAATAAAACAAAATAAAATAAAATCCTCTTCAACTGAGACCAATTCCTCAACCCAAAAATAGTTAGGACTTACGGGCTATCCCGAGGACCAAAAAGACACATCGCATTGGTCGCTAAAATGACCAAAATACCCCTACTATATAAATAGCTGTATTTTGTATTTTAAATATTTCCTAATATCATCATAAGGAAATATTGACCCCAAGGACAATGCTTGCATTCGCAAAGTCTCCGACCTACGGGTGAAATGACTAAAATACCCCTCTACACATCGCCGTACATTTAGAGAGGAAGAAGTGTACTAACACCCCCCTAAATGACATCTACCATCCTTAGGCTTCTAGTCCAATGATCCACGACTTCCTGGAGTGTTTCCGCTTTCCAAGGGAGCTACCCTAAAGCAAACATCCAAGTCATGTTTCCCAGGGCCCTGGATAATTTAGACCATTCGGACAACCACAAGGGGCGATATAGTGCAGAAACTATCTTGTATAAGTCTGTCTTAACTAACTAGTCACACATACCCAACATGCAAGTATATTGGCCCTATGATAGAACCTCAACTACAGCAAATCAAAATATATGCTTCCAGCTTCGCTAGACCACCAACTCATACTCAAGTCGTAGAGTACTAGTCCACGCTGTAGCGGTAGTAGTGTAGGTTTCTACCATATAGTACTTTGAGAAACCACTACTACAGGTCCTGTTCTACGTATTCGAAATATGCTTATGTCATGAAGTGAGTGGACTACCCACTAGCTAAAGGTAAGCCATTCCCTATTTGGAATTCATAACACAATAACCTAAACATGATGAGGTTCCCAGTCTCATCAATAGGTTAAGAACAAATGTTTATGTGTTAAATAACCCGTGATCCATACCTTACTGTGAAAGACCACCATTCACATGGATCACTTATTTAAACACAATGGGTCTGTTCCAAACGAAAATCGTGCACAAACAAAAAGTAAATTCACAAATAATTTCTAAAAATAATTTCTTTTATTAAATAATTCGATTTTACATCAGAAACCTAGTCTAAGAGGGCATACAATCCAACAATATCTACTATTACATGATCCAAACTTCACTAAGCATAATCATATTCATGGCTTCAACAAAAATAAAAGAACATAAAACCATCTAGCATGCTTAGCCATCCAACTTACTTAAGACATGAAAAACATGCATCGATCCACAAGAAATACTATAGAACTTAACCATGGCAAAACATCCTCATGCTCTAATCTCAACTCCTTCATACACAAGCATATACTCAATTCCCCATCATAATCTATCCTTTTTCATCCATATTTAAGAGGCATGATTTTAGAATTACAGAGAAGGTTAAGGAGAAATACTTGGTTGATAACAATCTCTATGAAGATCTGAGGTGATCCACATGTGTAGGAGGCTTAATTTGTCCAAGAAAGAAGAAGAAGAACGGCCATAGTTGAAATAACCATTTCGCCCGAGAGAGAGAGAGAGAGAGAGAGAGAGAGAGAGAGAGAGAGAGAGAGAGTATTAGTATATCATGTTTAAAGATTGAAGGAAAGAAGATGATCAAAATCATTCTTGGTTACCTTGAGAGAGTTCTTGAATCTTCAAGAAAAATTCTGGTTTTTTATCCGATAGCAGAATTTTGTTTTCAATGTTTGATGTTATAAAATACAGAAATGGTCTCTAGAGGGTGAATAGACGTGATCTGGAGTTTTTGGAAGGGATTGGACGTGTTGGAGTGGTCTTAGGCTTGGAGAATGATGGTGTGTGTTCTTGGTGTTCTTGGAGAAATGGAGAGAATGGAGAGAATGCTAGACAAAATTGTTGAAAGGTGCTGGTCGAATGGTTAGAGTAATTCTTGTGATTGGATTTTCAGATTAGGGGGAAGAGGGAAATCTGATCATTTGAATTTCAAATGGAGTAATTCATGGAGTGAATTAAGGTAGAAGATATGGTAGAGTGGTTTAATTGATGGAGGTTCCTTGGGAGCTTCAATGGCCGGCTGGCTTGCTGAGGTTTTGCTGAGATGAATGATGTTTGAAGTGATTATAGGGAGGCCAAAATGTTGTGTGAAATGGTGGGAAAACTTCTGGTTGTTTGAAGCTTAATCCATGGAAGTTTTCATGGAGCAATTTGCTGAAATTTTGAATTCTAATTGGAAGCTTGATTGGAGTAATTGAAGGAGGAATTTAAGGAGTAGCTATGGTGTTCATTCGTGCAGTTCAATGGAGAAGGTGATGAAGTTTTATTCATGGCTGACTAAGGTTAATTTCTCAAAAAGTTGAAGTGATTTTTAGACAAGGTTTGAAGAGGGAGCAAGGTTGGGATTTTCTGGTTGGTCATTCAAATGATTTGCTGGAATTTTTGTGCAGTATTTTCGGCAATGTTCCAGCTGATTTGCAGTGAGTTTGAAGAGGTATTAGAAGGTCCTTCAAGGCTGGTTTCTAGCCTTCTTTATGGAGGAAAGGCCGAGGTGAATTACTGGTTTGAGGGTTGAAGAAACAACTTTGGTTTTTTGGTCTGCCATGCTGCAAAATTGTCTAGAAATTTTTCCTGGTTTGCACAACTTTGTGCGGTCTAATTTTTGGCCAAGGATTTCAGGCTTCAAGCTGAACAAATTGGCTATTTTTCTAGTAGCATTTGAGTGAGAAAAATGGCTAAAGTTTTCAAAAGCTGAACTGACCAAGAAGCTGGAAAATTTTCAGATTGCTACCATGAAGAAGATGAACACTTATGGAGTGGAGTTTGAAGGTTCAACCATAGAGATTAATTCTCTTAGGAACCTTCCTTAACTCCTTCCACATTTTCAGTCAAAACTCTATCCTCAATGAACCATTTTTGAAATTCCAAGGTCAATAAACCTTGCTGAATTTTCTGGAATTAAAATATGGATTTGGATAAATTGAATAAGTTTAATTGGTGAAGAATTTAAGGTAAGCTAAGGAACAAAAAGGGCATGAATCCCTTAAGAATTCTTGTAGGGCATAAAAGTAGGATTAAGACATTCCCTTCATGTCTCCACTAGGACAACACTCCTACTTCTACTTATGGCATGCAAGGGACGAAAATATTCTACCTCATATAAAATAAAATTTAATCATGATAAAACTTAATTGGTAGGATTTGAACTCAAGACCTTAGAGATTAATTCCAAAGCTCTAACCACTAAACTACAACAAGTCTTATTCTTATTTTCTCTCCCAAATATTCTTCCTATTTAATCCTCAAGCTATCTCCTTATTTTCACTTCAATCAAAATTACCACTTTACTCTTCCTACTCAATAAGTACAACTAAACCTTCTAGACTATAAATCACAATTCCAAAGCATATATAAATCATTCAAATATATATATATATATATATCAAGAAAATATGATATGCATCCTGACCCCCTTACTCTAGGATTAGTTTTAGTTGGGGTTTCACAATATCCCATTATCTCTAAGATAACTTAGGAACTCTTGGCTCAAGTATTCTCCTCCTCAATCAGATCATACAGTCTTAATACTTTTGCCAAGTTGTTTCTCTATTTCATTCTTGAAGTCTTTGAATCTTTCAAAGGCCTCAAATTTGTATTTCATTAAATACAAATACCCGTATCGTGAGAAATCATTGATAAAGGTTATGAAATAGTTATAATCTCCTTTTGCTTGTATTGACATTGGGCCACATACATCAGAATATATGAGTTCTAATAACTCCTTGGCCCGTTCTCCTTTTCTTAGAAAATGAGTCTTAGTCATTTTGCCTAGTAAACAAGATTCGCATGTGCCATATGATTCATAATCAAATGACCCTAAGTCACCAAGCTTGTGTAACTTAGAAACGCGATTTTCATTTACATGGCTCAAATGACAATGCCATAAGTAAGAGGTGTTAGAGTTATCCATTTTAGGTTTCTTATTGTTTATATTGAGAATTAGATTATCCAAGCCTAGAACATATAAACCATTAATCAAAGTTGCTAAACTATAGTGAATATCATTCAAAGAAAAAGAATAACATTTATTCTTAAATATTAAATGAAATCCACATAAGTCTAAACACATAGCTGAGATAATGTTTATCATTAAAACTGGTACATAATAACAGTTTTGCAGTTCTAGAATTAATCCCGAAGGCAGGTTCAGCTCGTATGTCCCCACAGCAAGTGTAGCAACCTTTGCCCTATTTGCAGTACATAGGTCCACATCGCCTTTGTTGGGAATATGCCCTCTTAGACTAGTTTTCTGATAAAAATAATGAATATATTAATAAAAGAGTTTATTTGTCGAAAATTATTTGTGAAATAATTTTCTTTATTTGTGTATAATTTTCGTTTAGAACAGACTCATTGTGTGTAAATAAGTGATCCATGTGAATGGGGGTCTTTCACAATAAGGTATAGATCATGGGTTATTTAAATACATAAACAATTGTTCTTAACCGATTGATGAGAATGGGAATCTCATCATGTTTAGATTATTATGTTATGAATTCCAAATAAGGAATTGCATACCTTTAGCCAGTGAGTAGTCCACTCACTTCATGACATAAGCGTATTTCGAATACGTAGATCAGGACCTATAGTAGTGGTTTCTTAAAAGTACTATATGGTAGAAACCTAGTCTACTACCGCTACAGCATGGACAAGTACTCTATGACTTGAGTATGAGTTGATGGTCCGGCGAAGCTGGAAGCATATACTTTGATATACTATAGTTGAGGTTCTATCGGAGGGCCAATATACTTGTATGTTGGGTATGTGTGACTAGTTAGTTAATACAGACTTGTACAAGATAGTTTATACACTATATCGCCCCTTGTGGTTGTCCAGATGATCTAAATATTCAGGGCCCTGGGAAACATGACTTGGATGTTTGCTTTAAGGTAGCTCCCTTGGAAAGCAGAAACACTCTAGGAAGTCGTGGATCATTGGACTAGAAGGCTAAGGATGATAGATGTCATTTAGAGAGGTGTTAGTATACTTCTTCCTCTCTAAATGTACGGCGATGTATAGAGAGGTATTTTAGTCATTTCACTTGTAGGTTGAAAACTCTGCTAATGTAGCATTGTCCTTGGGGTCAATATTTCCTTATGGTGATATTAGGAAATATTTAAAATACAAAATACAAAATACATCTATTTATATAGTAGGGGTATTTTGGTCATTTTAGTAGCCAAGGCGATATGTCTTTTGATCCTCGAAATAGCCCGTAAGTCCTAATTAATTTTTGGGTTGAGAAAATGATCTCAGTTGAGAGAGTTTTATTTTATTCGGGAAGTCTAATTTATTATTAGACTGGAATAAAATAAATGAAAAGAAATTTATTATCTGGTTTAATTGGTTAATTAATTATTCAGGACCTGGGTCCAGTTTGAATAATTAGAAAATTAACCGGGACTTAAACTAGGGGAAAATAATTATTACTTAATTATTTATTGGGTTATTTATTTAATTAAATCCCAAGAAATAAAGAATTAATATTTAATTATTTTTTTGGTTCATTTGGGTCCATTAATTATTTATTAGGTTATTTATTTAATCCCAAGAAAATAATTAATGTTTATTATTTTGGATTTTTTGGGTCCAAGAAAAATAATAAATATTATTTTGGCATAATAGCCTGGACCATAAGATTTTTCCGGACACAGTTTAGAAGAGTTTAGGGTGAAGCTAAAATTTATTTTGTTAATAATATTCAGGTATTAAATCACAGGAATATTATTTTTATCAAAATAATTATTTTTGGTTCATGACTCTTGGCTTTCTGTGTGGAAAAATAAAATAAATAAAAGGAGAAAAAAAAAGGAAAGGTCTACTGTCTCTCGGCCTCTCATATGCTGTTTGGTTTTCTAGCTCTTGGATTTCTTTCACTCGCTTTTGTTTTCTAAAACTAAAAAGCCATGTCGTGAAATAGGCTAGAAAGTTGAGAATGAACAGCCTATGAAAAAGAGAAAAAATGGACAATCATTTCTTCATCAAAAATTGAGTGCTCACCAACGGATTTAAGCAGTGGTCATATTCCGTGAATTAAAAAGTCTAGCATTAAAGCATTCACCGGAATCGGAAGAAAAGAAGACAGTGCACACAGGCTCACTGGAGATGATGAAGAAGCTATTTTCCCAAGTTCAAAGCTTTCTTCAATGTTCTTCAAATTTTTAAGGCTCCAACAGGTATGTTTCAAGCCTACCATGATGCTGCCATACTCTATATATTGTCTATGTTCTTCCATTTTTGTTCGCTGTGAAAGCATGCTCTGTTAGTTCAATCCCTTTAGCCTTTATCTAGCCTTCTACAACTCTTTAGTCCCTACAAGTTATTACACAAATGAGATCCACATCCGGTATCTAATACCATATCTCATTTTTAAAGGCAGTATTTATCTCAATCATAAACATACCCGGAGTAGAAGTAGAAGTTCTTGTAAGTTTCTTCTTCTGCTTCTTGTCCTTAATGGTCTCCGAGTAGGCTTTGCAGTTGCGACTCTAGTGGCCCATCTTCCCACAATGATGGCATGGGCCCTTGGTAGCTGCGTCCTTCTTGTTCACACCACCTTTGGGCTTCATGGGAGCCTTCTTCTTCTTCTTTTGAACTTTCTTCTTAGAAGAGGAAGATTCTACCATTAAAACTGCATTGAAATCCTTCTTCATGGAGGACTCCGCAGTTTTGAGAAGATTGATCAACTCAAGAATGGTGGATTCAATCTTGTTCATCTAATAGTTAATCACAAATTGTGAGAAATTATTAGGCAAAGATTGTAAAATTAAGTCAACACTTAAATCATAATCCACTGCAAACCCGAGAGATCCAAGCTTCTCTATCAAACCCAACATCTTCAACTCGTGAGTGGCCACAGAAGAAACCTCTGCCATTTTACAATGAAATAGTTGCTTTGAGATCACATATCTCTCAATTCTGGCTTGGGCATTAAACAGATCTCGAAGATATAGTATAATCGATTGAGCATCCATATGCTCGTGCTGTTTTTGCAACTCAGGAGTCATGGATGCCAGCATAATACATGATGCTGTATCACTATCCTCCTTGTACCTCTTGTGGGCAGCATGAGCATCTTGAGCTGGTGGTGGCAGAATAGGAGCATCTAGCACATAGAGCAACTTTTCCGATTGAGAACAATTCTCAAATTTCTATACCAGTCGAGATAGTTTGATTCAGTTAACTTGCTGGATTCCAAGATGCTACATAAGTTCAAGTTTGTTGACATGATGCAAGTGACCTAGATGTAAAGATAGAGAGTATTAGCTACTTGTATATGCACATGATATGCAAATAATTAGGATTTTAATTAAATACATTTTTATTCCACTATTTTACTCAAACCAATAGCCCCCACTACTAATTCGAAAAAGCCCGTTGGAAGCTTTCCTAGTGGACTAGTATCCAAATTCCTCAAGAATAACCTTGGGTTTGCCCAACAAGCCACCCTTAAGTTCATTGGTAGGTATCCAATATCAATTACATCGTATGTAACTACCGGATCATTCGGTGATTAACAACTTTTAATCTTAAAGCCTTTTGGACTATCCCAATCTTTCCTCTAAATTTCTTTATGCTTGAGTTTGCCCAGATGAAATAAAGAATTTAGTTAAACGTGACCCATTAATCAGGAATTTAATTCCAAAGTAATTTAACTCCATAGCTTGAACATGCCCGATGTCAAGTAAGTTTGGGTTTGCCTAACAATATGGTCTTGAAAAATGACTCTCGTTCTTACTATATTAACGGAAGGAATTAGGTTTAATATTAATTGAGGGATTTGTTCCTTTTCGTGATTTCGTTGAACGACAAGAATAAAAATCAATAAATCACATAATTGATAACCATGGTAATAAAGCGATTACGTGGTATGGTTATAGACTTTTTCTAAATTAATTTCTTTAAGCCATAAAAGAAATTAATATAGTTAACCCTATGTGTTTGTGCATGATTTTGTAGAATGTCTTACCCCTTTACCTTGTTTTGGTTGCCATCTCCAAAATAGAATAATTCTACTCCTATCTAACTTATGTAAACTAATTACATAATTTCCTAAAGAGAGAAAACCTCAAGTTACATTCGAGGGGAGTTAGATGAGAGGATAATTACACAAGAATTCTAGAGAAGACAGAACACGCAGGCCCTATTTCATAAAAACTAAAACTATAAAATGCATGAACAGATATAATTGGTTTTAGTCCATAACTATCCACCATGCCATTAACTATGCTTAAACAAAATAAATATATACTTTTATTATTTCAAAATCACTATTTTGGAAAAATAAAATAAATTCTAAAATCAATATTTTAGAAAAATACATTAATTTTAAATTTTCAAAATCACTATTTTGAAAAATAAAATTGTTTGTCTCAAAACTAATTTTGAGAAAATGCTTTTGGGTCCCGTCTCTGGCATTGAAAACGGCGGTCCCGTTGGCTAATTAGTGGGCGGGGGTCAAGGGGCAACGCCCCCGTGGAAAAATTTTTATTTTATCGCCTCTAATCAAATGAGATTTTCCCTTTCAAAATTCTATTCCAGGAAAAAAATGTTTTTTTTTAAATAGCTAGAATGTCACAAACAGAGTAGAACTGGCGTCAGTTTGGAAGCCAAAGCCAGAGCCGGCTCTATTCTGGTTTTTTAAAAAAAATTCTCTTCCAAAAACGATATCTGGACATCGCGAACAAAATGGAACTGGCGCCGATTTGGAGGCCAGAGCCGGTGCCGGCTATAGTCAGGAAGTGGCGGCGATTTTTCAAAAAAATTTTCCAGAAACAGTTTCCGGTGCCCTAGTCTTCTACAACAAATTAGTGAGAACAATTCTCAATAGAATTTTCTATTTTGAAACTCAAAACAACAACCAATTTGTTAGTTTAAACAAAACAAAGTAGAAAATCAAATTTAGAAGATGAAATGGAGGGCAACAACCATGTTCAAGAAAATGTTTTTCTATAGAAAATTTTTAGCACATAAAAAAAGCACCTTTTGAAATATGCTATAACTTTTACACAATCATATTGTGCTACGGACCTAACCCACAAAGCTCGAAACGATTTCGACTCGAGTGAAAACGATTTCCACAGCGAACAAAGAAAAACACGAATATATGAAAACAATTTTTCATGCCAAAACTATGTCCGTAGACCACACATAGCATGGCTCTGATACCACTGTTGGGTATCTCAGGCTCGTATCCTATACGGCGTAGTGAAAAATAAAGCGAGATGCCATCCCAGGACCCGCTTATGTGTGGAAAACAAGATATAAAGATAACAAAGGTAGCAGCTTTTTACCTTTGTTTGATCGTCAGAAGAACAAAAATTTCTTCTTCAAGTTGAGGCGTGATCCAGGAATTCTCTTGATCTAACTTCACGAGAGTTGAACGTCCAACCACTATAATCATAGTGTGTGATTATCTCTAACAGTAATCCACACAGAGGAATACTCAAGCACCAAATTTTCTTATGTTAGCAGAAAAAGATGGCAGCTAGGATTGTTTGCTTCAAGAGCAATGAGAGAGAGAGAGAGAAGATCGTGGCTGTTGTTTTTCATGTCTTACACAATCAGCTAGGGTTACGAGTATATCACACATATAACTGAAAAACCCTAGTGAAAAACTGAGATTCTAAAACAATTAGAATTCTCTAATTGTAATTGGAAACATTAAATTCTCACAATTACAATTTGGACCATAAATTATAACTAATTATAATTTGTTCATAACAACTTCTCTTTCTCACAATTAACCCCACTATATTATCAAATAACATATTGAGTATATAATCCTCTATTGTGTGTGACTTATTAGGTTTCCCAGTCTATTGGTAGTGAACATGAATTAATCCAAACGTCTTTGAGATTAATAATCCATAATTAATTAGAATCAATCCTATTAATTCTAATTAGGATTGGCTTATTAATTAATAAATTAATAAACACATATTCCCAGATCATTAGCAGTATCTAGCAACACATCATGACCACCCAAGAGTCTAGAAAATCAAGTGGCTTGACATGAACCCTTCAATAACAAACTTCAGTGCAATTAACTCCTTTCACTATACAATATCTCATTCGATTTAGAGTACGGAATTAGTGCCAACTTCCTCAAGAATTAATTCTGACCCGAATACAATAGTACTTGTACCAGGAACCCACTACTCTAGATGTGTATCAATTGAAACTATTTTCAACACACAAACTCCTTAGCCAAGGACTTCTAGAGTAGTAATTCCTACAAGTGGCCCGTGAGATATTTGCCCCTACTCTTAGGAGTGGTGAATCCTTTATTGACCCTCTCAACTACTTTCGTTTACCTCACAATGTACCCAATATCCATCCCATAGGCGGCCCTCGATCAAGCTTCAGAAATTAGAATCAAAGTACAATACTCAGCAAACAAAGTACCTTGGAGATCTCAAGTCTATGGATGCTTGCACGTTTGTTATATTGAGATTATATCACTAGCACTAAATAGTTATCCATGTGATTATCTCAAAGTTAGGTCATCCAATGAACTTGTTCCATTAACAAGCATCCATGTGTTAACTTTGAGTATCTCAATACTCACGGATATGAGAATCACCACCTGATCAAATCAGGAAGTCTAACACATGCTAGTCTTAGCGCATTAATGATGTCCTGTCTCATTAATACTATGACTATGGACTATTTAAATATTAATACTATACAGTGTAGTAGAAATCTCATATCATGATTTCTTTAACACAGTATTGTATTAGGGACTTTATCGAATAGTTATATTATTTAAAAGTAAACAAAAGAAACTGTAAGATAAATAACGCCTTTTATGAAAATAAAATGTGTTATATACAATGTACAAGTGTAACAGGATACATATCAGATTCAAAAAAGAAATTGCTTCGGTCTGATTTTGAAATGGATCTTCGCAAGTATCGAAGTTGTCTACTAAAGAGGAAGGGTGATAAGAAGAGCGAACAGGCTACTGAAACTCCTGTATTAGATTTGTATGTTGATTTCATCGATTTTCTTGGAGATGAATATGACCCAGAACTTTTATTTAGTTATGAAAGGGGAAGAAATCTCAATGGATGAAACTTCCGCCACATGGAATGGTTACCAGGAAAAAAGTAGGAGGCTTTCGTGAAAATTTTCATTGACTAAATTGTTTTATATGTATTTATCTCTTAATATAAATAAAATTTTATGCCGGTGGTTTTAATTAAAAAAGAAATAAATATTTACTTGTGTACTCGGGCAGCAATTCGTGTCAGAAAAATTGGTTTGAATTGATACTAAATTTGAATTTTGAAAAAAAAAAATGTGGGGTGAAGGAAAAATAATGTAATGTTTTATGAGAGGATAATAATTCCGGTAGATTAAAATATTGTTTGGATTGAAATTTTTTCCATTTGACTAGATAAACTTTTTTAATGTAAGTTATTATCCAAGCATACTTAAATCACATTGGTTAGATAACTAATAATCCAATGGATGTTAATGCACATATATTATATATAAAAATAAATTTAAAATATTAATAAAACTAGGTTAGATTGGGTTTGTCGTGTATGGTCCCAAGTCGATCTGTCTCGAATAGGATACTTAAAATGGATCCAGATCCAAATTTGAAGATACGGATATAACATCTGTTTCGAATTCAGCAGGACCAGAAGTGCACCAGATTTGTTCCTTATGAAATTTTCGAGTGATTTTGTTTGTAATATTTGAGTCTATGATGTGCAAACGCAGCAACCATCCCAAAATCCATTGGGAAGCTTCAAAATCTGGAAACGAGATTTAGAACAAACATTTTAGTTGACTTGCCAGCTACAATCCATTATCACCTCATTCTGTGCCGTTACAAAGACTTGCCAATCCATTATTCCCATGATTGTATCTAATGATCTCCGTAAAGGATTGGAAGTCTGGTGTATCTACAAAAACTGAAGAGGATGGCGTTAAAATTGTAAAGGAAATTGGAAAACTAACAGAACTAAGGAGATTAGGTATTACAAATCTAAGAAGAGAAGATGGAAAGGATCTTTGCTGTTCTCTTGAAAGCCTGACCAACCTCCGCTCCTTGTGTGTTAGACTGTTAGTTCCATTGAAGATGATGAGATACCTGTTCTTCCGCATACTCTAAGATAAAGTCCACATCGGCAGACAGCACTGTACCTAACGGGACGCCCGGAGACTGTCACCTCGGTGGATATCTTCTCTTCAAGGCCTGACAAGACTCTGCTTAGAAGGAACTGGTAAATTATGATAGAAACAGAACCTTAATTTGGTAACAAAACTACTGAAAGATCTTGCCTTTATGCTGTCTAAGGCACTGTAACACTCTACCTAATTCCACCCTCCAGAAATAGGCTTTGCCAGAGCCACTTGATATTGATTTCACATAACTGTAGACAAGAAACACCTAAAAAAGAGGTATTTACATTTCTTAGCAAACAACCATTACATTCTCATCACTCCCCATTTGGCACCCTCTCCTCTAATATAAATCCTATTTTACGAACAAACTATATAATGAAAGCTTAATTAGTCAAACAACACTAAAACAGTATATACTAGTGAATGCCACAGAACACTACAAGAAGTTTAGTATTAGTTACGAAATTTTAGCTGGGGAAAAAATTTTGATGCTAAAGACGCCTTTTGGCGACAAAAGATTTCCTTGCTGTTGGAGTATACCTTCGGTTAGGAAATCTTTTATTTACTCGCTGATAGAGAGGCATACGGTCGGCAGTGAAATTTTTTGGCACCATACTCCCAATCCTCCCAACTATGACAATTAACTTAAATCTGGTAATTGGGGCCCTGGCCAAATGGAATTGCTAAAAATATCAAGTTGGTCACCTCAGAAAAGATGGAAAGAAGGGAAGGAAAGAAGAGATGCGAAAAAAAAAAAAAGATTAGTTTAACGAATTAAAATATAATTAAAAAAAGAGAAAATTCAATATCTAGTCAAATGGACATGAAAGAAATTATCAGTGATCTTTGTGGACTAGATCATTACTTGGGACCACGCTTAATCCAAGCAAATTTATTAACTGATAAAAAAATATATAATTACATGAAGTAATTTGAGGCATTTTTTATGTAGTTCTACATACAAACTAATTGTGCCTTCTGTTTAATTCTAACATTTCCATGTAATGGCATCTAATGCCTCCTGCTCAATGAAGATTTTAAATGTTAGGCTTCGTAGACTCTAAACGCGAAAAATATCCACAAATTCTTTTCGAGAATCTAAGTAAACGATAAAAAAGATCATGGGTTTGCAAAATTATCTCTGGTTGGTGAAATCGATGTCCTTCAATTCCGATGGTGCTGGTGTACGTGCAACCCGAATGATCACCAAACGCTGCAGTGCGCGAACGTCCTCTATCGAATATACACTGCGAATTCACTCGTCACCCAGGGAGTGCTAGCGCCTAGGGTTTGAAAGGGTTTTTTTTCTGGTAGAGAATGGCACGAATGTTCTCAATAGAATTACACCCTTGAAAAGACGGTTAGGGTTTTCTTAAAAACCCCCGAACCTCTTAGAGTCTAACCCTAATAATATCTTATCATATTTTAATTTAAATTCAAATTAAATTAAAATTGATATGATAAGATTCTGTCATTATTTCAGTTATTTAAACAATTAATTTACCGAGTTAGATTCTAATAATCTGGACATTATCCAGATACATCGAATCTGGTTACCAGAAAAATAACCTAACAAGTTCGCTTATTGTATGACCCTATGGGTTCATTTAACACTGACAGTGTGCCCAAATTATATTTAAATGGCGCACAAGTTATAAGCGGTTTCAAACAAAACATTAAAACTATCCAAGTTAAATGAAGATCGAAGATCTCTTTGAACCAAACTATAATTTTATATTTAGTCATTTTGTCACACGATATCCAGATTAAGCATAAGGCATAGAGCATGTCATCCTTATTAAATTTAATCAATTATTTCTTGATTTCATAGTAGACTATTCAAACAAATGATATCAATATCTTAGATTGATATATTTAAGCACGGCCATGCATTTTAACAGTCTAACTTATCAAGGGGCCCATGGATATCTCTCCCATAATTGAGAGGGACAAATTCCTTCACTATCATTCATATTCCTCTAATTGATTTATTCTATATCCAACAATAGTCTAATTTATTATCTGATTAAAGACAACTTTAGACAACGTCAAAATATAGAATTTATCAAGTAGGAAACTATGATGAATTTAGGTCGAAGGACTTTTAATATCATTATGGCTATAAAGTACTTATGACATGTTCCATGAAGTACTCTCACAGTGGATCATGTCCAATACAATGTTCTCTAACATTTATTTATATTTTGACTCGATATCACAAATATCTATGACCAGTAAAACATAGCCATCAAATCATAAACATACTAATCTTAATTTATTATTGTTCCAATAATAATAATCGATCAGGGACAATTTTAGAATAGTCATTGTATTCATTGTAGGATTTTACGATCAAGTCACGTACTTGATGATCACAAAATAAAATGCACTATTCATGAAAAGAAAAACCTCATATTATTATATAAAACATAACGATAATAGTATAAATACAAATTGACTCTAGGACATATCCCTAACAATAAACACACTTTGTATATTTACTGGGAGATCCAATCATCAGGCCACCTGCAAACCATGTTCTTCTATAGATCCTTCACATTCTTCATTCAAGCTGCTGCACCATGAAGGGAGCTTTAACATCTATGGTTAGAAATGTCAAAACAGCTCTATTCTGATTACTGCTAAACTTTGCCATCAGAGGAAGGGAACTTGCTTCCCTGAGTTGCGATGGCTGTTCTTGAAGTATCCACAAAATTTGAACCTTTTGAGGGAGAAGAAGATGGAGTTGGAAGCTTCTTAGGCATCATCTGCCCCAAATAATCTTTAGGCAATCTTGAGCCTTCTAAGATGACAATGAAAACAACAAGACTGAGAAGAACGCATTTGTGCCTCCAAGAACTTGACATGATCAAGAATGTCAGTACCCCAAGAAATGTGGTGCTACAGAGCCTCTTTTAACTTCATCTGAACATACACAGCTTTAGAGGGTTTCTGGCAGCAGACAGTTTGAGCTTGTCAGAAGGTTGCCAACTTTGTTTGCTTGAATAAAGAGAGTCAATGGCAGACAGTTTAAGATTTTGTAATGCTGATTGGTATGCAGTTTGTGCTTCTGCTCATATATTTAAATACAAGTAGATTAAAAGTGTTTGCAAGTTAAGAGAGCTAAGGAAATATGGTATTACAATGGACCACAATGTGTTCGGGCTACCGTTAAAATATTGGGGACAAATCTTTGCTGTCTGGCTTGTTAAAGTGAAAGAATCAGTAATGTATCTTAGGCCAAAATTCCTTTTTTTTTTTTTTTTTTACTTTATTAAACCCCCGGGCCGATACACAAAAAATAAATAAATAAATAAATAAATAAAAACTTACAATAGTGCACCTTTTTACGAACGAAAGTGTTTTTCAAATTATACATTAGAAAAAAAAAATTATATATTAGCAATAATGTTAATTCCCGATTTTACATTTTCTAGAATAGAAGTGAAGGGAATATTATGTCTATATTGAGAGATAGTTTGTTGATTCCAAAATTATCCCGATAAGATTCACATTTTCGGATTTAATCAATCCTACGTGATCAGTAGCTGTCCCAAAAAAATGGAAAAGGAAAGAAAAATAGAAGTGCATAATATTCAACCTAAAACACATTCTAATTATTGTTTTTTCTAATTCAAGGATATATAAATGGCACTCATTTTGATTTTTCAAATTTCGATCATGCTAACATGAGGAGAGTACCTTTCGATAGCATTGAAACTTTAAGCAGCCAGACAAGCTATATTAAAAAAGGTTAAAAGGTTTTTGAAGAAACCATAAAGAAAGGATCTTGCAGCTGTTGTACACATATGTGCCTACAACAAGAATTGTTAAATGAACACCATAGATAATGACTATCAGTAGCTTACCTGAGTATATAATCATATTTCACGGAAAATGCGGTACTTCAACTACGCTTTTTCCCTAAATGCGACGGCGCACTTACTAATTTTTATCTTCATGCACTATCCATTTGTGTGTCTAACGACAGAATGTTCTTAAAAAATGAGACTCGCAGATGTTTATTAATGTCCTAAACCACTAATTTAGAAACATAATATTGCCATAGGTGCTTTTCGATTAGTTGGATTTCAAATGCGAAGAAATTATATTGGGAGTTTTTAATTGTTAAATTTACTTTTTTTTTAATAGGAAATACCATATTAAGGGGAAGGGGAAAAGGGATGGACATGCAACAAGTATTGAAACTAAATCTATTACTTTTTGATAGTTTTGACCAATGAGCTACTATTTTATCAGGAGAATTTTGACAGAAATATAATTTGAATCTAACAAACATGTACATGTATGAATTTTGACATCCGCAAGTATACATCTTTTCCATGGCATTTCATTTAACGTAGCGACACTCTTTGAGGAATATGATTTGGTCGACTAGGCCCTTTGCTTACTCATCTGTTATTTGCAGATGATAGCATACTATTTAAGAGATCAAATGACGGAATACCTGTGTGTTCTATCCATTTTTGAAGACTATGAAACCTTCACGAGACAGAAGATCAACTAAGCATGGTCTTTAATTTTCTACAGGAAAAATATCCCACCTCAGGTACAAGATTCTCTTACCACACAGTTGGGGTGTGAAGGGAGTTGAGCTTCAAAGGAAGTATTTTGGTCTTCCCTTCTTCACTATCAAGTCTGAGAGGAGAATTTTTTGGCTATGTGAAAGAATAAATTTGCATCCCACGCCCTCCCCCCAACACCCAATAATAATAATAATAATAATAATAATAATAATAATAATAATAATAATAATAATAATAATAATAATAATAATAATAATAATAATAATAATAATAATAATAATAATAATAATAATAATAATAATAATAATAATAATAATAATAATAATAATAATAATAATAATAATAATAATAATAATAATAATAATAATAATAATAATAATAATAATAATAATAATAATAATAATAATAATAATAATAATAATAATAATAATAATAATAATAATACTTGGAAAGAACAACACCTATCTCAAGTTGGCAAAGAAATTTTATTTAACTTAGTGTGACACTCCACCCTAAATGTCCCTAAAAATGGGAAAATATATAGACCATATGGTATGAGCATTTTTCTATATAAACATATTTGGTATGGCATGAATGAATTTGTTGAGTATGATCGTGGAAGGATTATTGTGTTTTCACGATGATTGAGAAATCACCACTTGAATTAATGATAGAATATTTTTGCATAACGCTATTACTTGGGAAAAGAAATAGATATATGAATTTATATATATATATATATATATATATATATATATAGCTAACTTTAAATTTGTGTATTTAATTATTGAGTAGCTATTAATTAAAAATACTAATAAATAATATAAGAAATTATTTATTATTTTCTTATATATATATATACATATTTATATTTATTATATATTTTTATATTTGTAATTTACTAATGATTCATTATAGGTTTATTTTATTTATTTGTGTATGTGTTAGTTTAGGAAGTATTTAAATTTTAGTCTAGTAAGACTTCTCTCTTATTTTTATTTTTAATATTTTGGGAGGAAAATTTGAATTTCCATATTTTAAATATTTATTCTAGCTAAGTAAATATTTTAAAGAAGAAACCTAGCCTTCTAGAAGTCTTATGCCACCACTATGGAGAGGGGGAAAGGAGAAACTTAATTCTTGTACCATTAGGAAAATATCTTCGACGATTTACTAATTTCCAAAACTTTTAATTCTTAGGAAAGCTTGGAGAAAATTCTTTCAGATTCCTTCTCCATTGTGCCGCCACTCCTTCTCATTATAGCTGGCCACCTTTAGTTCAAAACCCCTTAGGATTGTGATTAAATGATTATAAGAAGCCTTTTATTAAATAAAACCTAGAGTAACACGATCTACCCTTAATTTTGATCCTTTTCTTCTAATGTCCTAAACCTAACATAATTCATCTATAAAAGCCTACTAAATCAGATTTTTGAAACCCTAAACTCTCTTATAGCCGTCACACACTCTCTCCCTCAATAGCACTATTAAGATTCGTGAACTCCTAAACATGAAAAACATCCATGAATCCCTTCCGAGGACCCAAGTAAACGATTAAGAAGATTTAAGGTTTATAGAATTACCTCTGTTCGGCGTAATCGAGATCCTTTGATTCTGATTGTGCTGTCGTACATGCAACCTGAACGATCACCAGACGCTGCAATGTGCGAATGTTCTCTATCGGATACACACGACGAACTGACTTGTTACCCTGAGAGTGCTAGTGCCTAGGATTTGAGAAGTTTTTTTTTTTTTTCTCGGTGAATGGAGGCATGAATATTCTCAATAGAACGGGGCTCTTGAGGAGACGGCTAGGGTTTTCTTAAAAATCCCCGAACTTCTTAGAGTTTAACTCTGATAATATCTTATCATATTTAAATTTAAATTTAAATTAAATTAAAACTGATATGATAAGATTTTGTCATTATTTCGGTAATTTAACTAATTAATTTACCGAGACAGATTCTTATAATCTGGACATCATCCAAATACATCGCATGTGGATATATTTCCAGATTCATTGTATCTGGTAAATTTTCTAAGTTCGATTAACTTAGACATATTTTCAAATTCATCGAATCTGGTTATCAGAAAAATAACCTAACAAGTTCGCTTATTATGTGACCTTATAGGTTCATTTAACACTGGCAGTGTGCCTAAATCATATTTAAATAGCCCACAAGTTACAAGCGGTTTCTAGCAAAATATTATAACTATCCAGGTTAAATAAAGATCAGTGATCTCTTTAAACCAAACCACAATTTTATATTTAGTCATTTTGTCACACGATATCCAGATTAAGTATAAGGCACGGAGCATGTCATCCTTATTAAGTTTAATCAATTATTTCTTGATTTGATAGTAGACTGTTCAAACAAATGATATCAATATCTTAAATTGATATATTTGAGCACGACCATGCATTTTAACAGTCTAACTTATCAAGGGGCCCATGGATATCTCTCCCATAATTGAGAAGGACAAATTCCTTCACTATCAATCATATTCCTCTCCTTGATTTATTCTATATCTAACAGTAGTCTGATGTTAAACTACTTGACTTTCTAGACTTTTGGGTGGTCAAAAGTCATTGCTAGATATCGTTCTTGATCTGCTAAATATGAATTTATTAATTAAAGAATTAATAACTTAATCCTATATTTTATTTATGATTATTAATTCTATAGTTGTTAGAATTAATTCATATCATGCTACTAATAAGACTAGAAAACCTAATGGGTCACACATAATAAAGGTTTGAATGCTCAATATATATTTTTTGATATTATTATGGGGTTAATTGAGAGAAGAAAATATATTTATAGGTGAATTATAAGTTTGTTATAATTTATGAAACTTGGTTGCAATTATATAAACTTTAAGGGCCCAATTGTAGACATTAGATCTTAAGAGGATTTAATTACAATTAACATAAATCGTAAAAACTATAAATATAGAAATCGTTCCCTTTTGCTATGACGATTCTGAGAAACTGTTTCTTCTTCATCCCTATTCTTCTCCAATTAAACCCTAGTCACTTCTCTTCTATTAGCATAGTTTTGAATGAGTTTTGTGAGCAATTCAGCCTTATGTGAATTATTGGTAGAGATAATCCTACTCTTGGATTGTAGTGCTGCGATTGGATGATCAAAACTGAGGGAATTGGTTCCTAGGTTGCTGATCAAATGCTATCCGCAAGAAAATTTTACTTTTTTTTTTTTTGTTACAGAAGGTAATCTCCGTTTCCTTCCTCTATTCCCGTTTTAATTGCAAACACGTGATCATTGGGCATGAATTTTATGGTTATTTCCACTGCGTTCTTACCTGATAAGCATGATGAAATCCAGCAATGGTATCAGAGCCTTCGTGTTTATGTTTTAATGGGTTTTTAATTGCTTTAAAATTGTTTCTGAGCATGTAACTGTATGATCATGGCCACTGCATGTCTACTTCTTTGTATGACGTGTCTAGATTTTTTTTGTTTAAAGAGTCTGGATCATTGAAAATCGTTTGGGAAATTATTTCCGTGTGGGTCTTGTTTTTCTGCGTAATGAATGTTGCAGAATGGTTCTTTAAATGACTTCCTGTTCTTCCTGCAATTAAGCTTTTGATTCTACAATTTGGATTGTTGTTTAAAGTGTAATGTAGATTACAGTTGGTTGTTAATATTGATTAACAATGCTTGATATCAAAATTATTTTGAACGGTCTGAAAATCATTTTGCGTTTCATGAAAAATTTTGCAAAATCCGGGAAGAAGATGAACAGATCCTAGACGCGTGCCGCTAGGATCGTAGTTGCTCAGTGGCTTTGAATTAGTTTCCAAAGCCACCGAGCAGTTTGGAGAAGAGTCTCCAAGCCGCTCAACGGCTACAGGCCTAGCTGCCGAGCGACTATCCCTATTCTTATGCCACTGTTTTGTTTAAAAAAAGTATTTTTATTTTTATTTTTTATTTTTCTTTTTGAGAATATGTTCTAATAATGATTAGAATTTATTTAAAATCCATGATTTTGGATGAAAATATTTTTCAAAAATTATATGTAGAACCTACAATTTTCTAAAATTTAATTTTGGACCCAGATTTCTCCAAAATACTGATTTTGGATGTTTGTGCATTGGATGTTTTATGCTGTATTTTAAGCACATTTTACTGGCATGGTGGATGGTTTTGGACTAAGACTAAACATATCTATTCATGCATTTTTATCTCTTTATTTTAATTAAATAGGGCCTATGCTCCTGCGTTCTCTCAAATTCTTATGTAATTCTCTTCTCATCTAACTCCCCTTAAATGTAACTCGAGGATTCTTCCTTTAGGAAATCATGTAATTAGTTTATATAGGTTAGATTGAAGTAGAATTTTCTTTACAAGATTTTGAAGACGGCAATCAAAACGAAGTGAGATGGTAAGACATTCTACTTAAATCATGCAGGAACACATATGGTTGACCATATAAATTTCCTTGATGGCTTGAGGAAATTAATTTAGAAAGTCCATAACCATGCCACGTAATTGTTTATTACCATGTTTATCAATTTATGCTGCTTATTAATAAATTGTATGTATGCCAAACAATGAAATAACTAAATTGAATAAATCCCTCGAATAATATTAAATTTAATGCCTTCCATTAATATAGTAAGAACGAGAGTTTTTTTTTTTAGACCTGGATGTTGGGCACACCCAAGCCTACTTAACATTGAGTATATTCAAGTTATAGAATTTAATTCCTGATTAATAGGCTGGGTTTAACCAATTTCTTTATCCCAATTAGGCTAACCCAATTATAAAGAATATTAGAGGTAAGGTTAGGATAGTATTAAATACTTTAATGATTAAAAGATTTTATTCACCCAATGATACAGTAGTTACATTTGATGTAATTGCTATTGGATACCTACCACTGAACTTAAGAGTGGATTGTTGGGCTAATCTAAGGTCATTCTTAAGGAATTTAGATACTGGTTCACTAGAAAAGCTTCTAACGAGCTTTCTCGAGTCACTAGTGGGGGCTATTGATTTGAGTAAAATAATGGAATAAAATGCGTTTAATTAAAGACCCAATTTACTTGCATATCATGAGCATATACATGTTCTAATTACTTTATCTTTACATCTAGGTCACTTACATCATGTCGACATACCTAAACTTACGTAGTATCTTGGAAACAAATAAGCTCACCGAATCAAACTATTTGGACTGGTATAGAAACTTGATAGTCGTTCTCAAGTCAGAAAAGTTGCTCTACATGCTAAAAGCTCATATTCTGCCACCTCTAGCCTAAGATGCTCCTACTGATGAGCATGCTATCCACAAGAAGCACAAGGAGGACAGTGATACTGCATCATGTATTATACTAGCGTCAATGACTCCTAAGTTACAAAAACAGGATGAGCATATAAATGCTTAAACCATTATCTTCCAACTTAAAATGTTGTTTGATAAACAAGCTAGAACTGAGAGATATGAGATCTCTAAGCAACTATTCCATTCTAAGATGATTGAAGGTGCTTCAGTGGCCATTCATGGGCTACAGATGTTGGGCTATATTGAAAAGCTTGGTCTCTTAAGTTCGCAATAGATCACGATTTAAGTATTGGATTAATTATACAATTATTACCAAGTAGTTTTTCACAATTTGTGATTAACTACCACATGAACAATGTTGAGACCACCATACCTGAGCTTATCAATCTTCTTAAGACTGTTGAATCATCTATGAAGAAGGATGATAAGACAATCGTGTTAGTAGGTTCTTTGTCTTCTAAGAAGAAAATTCCCAAGAAGAAGAAAAAGAATCCTACCAAGCCCAAATGAGGCATGAAGAAGAAGGAAGCAACCACTAAAGGCCCATGTCATCATTGTGGCAAGATGGGCCATTGGAGACGCAACTGCAAAGCCTACTTGAAGACCGTGAAGGAAAAAAATGAGAAGGAGAAGCTTGCAAGCACTTCTACTTCTACTCATAATATGTTTATGATTAAAACTAATACTGCTTTTAATAATGAGATATGGGTATTGGATACCAGTTGTGAATGTCATTTATGCAATAACTTGTAGGGATTAGAGGGCAGTAGAAGGTTGAAAAATAGTGATGGTGATCTGCGAGTTGCAAATGGAGCAAAAGTTATTGCACTAACTGTGGGAACTTATCATCTTAATCTACCTTCTGGATTAGTTTTAGAACTTCAAAACTACTATTTCGTACCAGTTTTATTGAAAAACATTATCTCAGTTGCTTGTGTCAGACTTATTTAAATTTCATTTAAATTTTAAGAATAAACGTTGTTCTTTTTCATTAAATGACGTCCATTATGGTTCTGCAACTTTGGTTAATAGTTTATATGTTGTAGACTTGGATAATCCAATTCTCAATATAAATGGAAAGAAACAAGGAAAAGATAACTCAATCTTATCTTACTTATTACATTGTCGTTTAGGCCATCTAAATGAAAAACTCGTGTCTAAGTTATACAAGCTAGGTGACATGGGGTCATTTGATTATGAATCATATAACACATGCGAATCTTGTTTACTTGGTACAATGGCTAAAACTCATTTTCAAAAAAAGGAAAAAGGGCTAAAAAGTTATTAGAACTAATACATACATATGTATGTGGCCCAATGTCTATATAAAGAAGAGAAGGTTATCACTATTTTATAACCTTCATCGGTGACTATTCACGATATGGGTATGTATTTAATGAAATATAAGTTTGAAGCATTTGACAAGTTCAAACACTTCAAGAATTAAATAGAGAAACAACTTGGTAAAAATATTAAAACTCTTACATTCGATCGAGAAGGTGAATACTTATGCCAAGAGTTTCTAAGTTATTTTAGAGATAATAGGATATTATCTCAATAGACTCCACCATATACACCTCAACATAATGGTATATCTAAGAGAAGGAATCGAACCCTTCTAGACATGGTACGAACCATAATGGCTTTTGCAGACTTACCAAAATCATTTTGGGGATATGCACTGGAGACCGTTATTTATATATTAAATAGAGTTCCGTTAAAGACGGTTGATACCACTCTTTCTGAGCTGTTCTTTGGCAAGAGACCAAGTTATCTTATTTAAGGATTTAGGGTTGCCCTGCTTTTGTTAAAAGGACAATATCAGACAAACTTGAAAGTAAGTCTGACAAATGTTTGTTTGTTGAATATCCGAAAGAATCCTTCGGATATTGCTTCTATCTTTCTTCTGAAAACAAATTTTTTGTTTCAAAACATACTATCTTCTTAGAGAAGGAGCACATATTTAAAGGAGATAGTAGGAGCAAGCTTGAACTTAGTAAAGTTCAAGAAGAACAACAAATATTAATCAACCATCTGAACAAATACCTATTGATGAACTTTCTAACACACAAGAGACTCGTAGGTCGAGTAGGATACGAGTGACACCTGAGAGATATGGATTTCTCATAAGTGACCATAATGATGTATTGCTCATAGAAGAATATAAGCCTACTACTTACAAGGACGTTCTGAATAGTTCAGAATCTGACAAATGGCTTGAAGCCATGAAGTCAGAAATAAATTCCATGTATAACAATCAAGTATGGACTTTTGTTGATCCACCCGAAGGAATCAAGCCTATAGGGTGCAAATGGATTTTCAAGAAGAAAACCGACATAGATGGTAATGTGGTTACCTATAAAGCGCGTTTGGTTACAAAAGGTTATCGGCAATAGCAATGTATTGACTATAACAAAACTTTTTCACCAGTTGCTATGCTAAAATCCATAAAAATACTCTTCGCACTTGCCACTCATTATAACTACGAGGATTGGCAAATGGATGTAAAAATAGCTTTCCTTAATGAAAATCTAATCGAGAAAGTGTATATGACACAACCTGAAAGTTTTACATCCAAAGATGGCACAAATGTGTGCAAGTTGCAAAGGCCCATTTATGGACATAAGCAAGCTTCTAGGAGTTGAAACATTTATTTTGATAAGATAATTAAAGAATTTGGTTTCATTCAAAACTTGGATGAACCTTGTGTGTATAAGAAAGTTAGTAGGAATGCAGTTTGTTTCTTATTTATGTAGATGACATATTGCTAATAGAAAATGATGTTTCTAATCTTCAATTTGTAAAGATTTGTTTATCCAAGATGTTCTCCATGAAAGACCTTGGAGAAGCAACCTATATTCTAGGAATAAGGATCTATAGAGATAGATCAAGAAGGTTGCTCAGTCTTTCGTAGTCTGCATACAAAGATAAAATGTTGAAGAGTTCAGCATAGATCAATCCAAAAAAGGATTCTTACCTATGGCACATGGAGTAAGCCTTTCAAAGTCGATGTCTCTAAAGACACAAAGTGAAAGGGATTATATGAGTAGAATTCCGTATGCTTCGGCAATTGGGTCCATCATGTATGCTATGATATGTACTAGGCCTGATGTATCATTTGCTCTTAGCTTGACAAGCAGATACCAATCTGACCCTAGAGAGAGTCATTGGGCGGCTGTAAAAAATATCCTCAAGTACTTACGAAGGACTAAGGATGTATTTCTGGTATATAGAGATGGTGATTTACAAGTAAGAAGGTACACTAATACTAGCTTTCAGTCCAACAAGAACGACTACAAATCACAATCTGGCTATATATTCACGTTAGGTGGTAGGGCAGTAAGTTGGAGAAGTTCCAAACAAGAGACTACTGTCAATTCGACAGCTGAAGCAAAGTACATAGCGGTTCCTGAAGCAGCTAAAGAAGCAGTTTGGATCAAGAATTCGTCACGAAACTTGGAGTGGTGCCTAGCATTGTAGATCCCATACTTTTTTACTGTGACAACAATGGAGCTATTGCACAAGCAAAGGAACCACAGTCTCATCAACGATCCAAGCATGTACTTTGATGCTATCATCATAGATAGGCCAGATGTAAAGATAGAGAAAATTCTCACGGATCAGAACATAGCTGATCCACTACTAAAGCAATTTTCCAAAAGAAACATGATAAATATATTGAGTCATTCGGTATTCAATACATGAATAATTGGCTCTAGTGCAAGTGGGAGATTGTTAGTATTGTGCCCTAGAGGCCATTACTTGTACCATGTATATTGCATAATAATTAATAAAAGAGGCATTCTTTATTTTTTTTAGTTTAATTATTATATCTTAATATGCGTATAAACTGTTTGATAAAGTCCCTAGTACAACACAGTGTTAAGAAAATCATAATAGAGATTATGATGTGAGACTCTTACTACACTATGTAGTGTTTATGTTTGAACAATTCCTAATCATAATTAATGAGATAGGACATTGTTAATATGCAAATACTAGCACAAGTTATATCCCTTTATTAGATCAACCAGTGGTTTTCATAACCGTGAGCATTATGATACTCAGGATTAATATATGGATGCTTGTTATATGAACAAGTTCATTAGATGACCTAGCTATGAGTTAATCACTTGGATAGCTATAGACTTTCAGTGATAGAATCTCACTATAGTAAGTGTGCAAGTACCCTTAGACTTGAGATCTCCAAGGTAATTTGTTTATCAAGCATTGTACTTTGATTCTAATCTTTGGAGTCTTACAAGGACCGCCTATGGGATGGATATTGGGTACAATGTAAAGTAAATGAAAATAGTTGAGAGGGTCAATAAAGGATTCACTACTCTTAATAATAAGAGAGTATATCTTAAGGCCACTTGTAGAAATCATTACTCATGAAGTCCTTGGCCAAGGCGACTATGTGTTGGAAATAGTTCCAAATTGATGCACATATCGAGTAATGAATTTTGTTGAACAAGTACTAAAATATTCGGGCCAGAATTAATAATATTCTGGAGGGAGTTGGCACTAATTCCATACTCTAGACCGAATGAGATAGAGTATGGTGAAAGGAGTTTTTTGCACTGGTTATTTACTATTGAAAGGTTCATATCAAGCCACTTAACTTTCTGGACTTTTGGGTAGTCAATAGTCATTGCTAGATGTTGTTCTTGATCTGGTAAATCTGAATTTATTAATTAGATAATTAATAAATTAATCTTATATTTTATTAGGATTATTAATTCTAAAACTGTTAGAATTAATACATATTATGCTACCAATAAGACCAGAAAACCTAATGGGTCACACACACAATAAATATTTGAATGCTCAATATATATTATTTGATAATATTGTATGGGTTAATTGACAGAAGAAAATATATTTATAGGTGAATTATAAGTTTGTTCTAATTCATAGGGACTTGGTTGCAATTATATAAACTTCAAGGGCCCAATTGTAGACATTGAATCTTGGAGGACTTCATTGCAATTAACACAAATTCTAAAAACTATAAATGTAGGAATTGTTCCCTTTTGCCGTGATAATTCTGAGAAATTGTTTCTTTTTCATCCCTATTCTTCTCCAATTAAAACCTAGCAGCTCCTCTTCTACTAGCACAGTTTTGAGTGGGTTTTGTGAGCAATTCAACCTTATGTGGATTAGTATTAGAGACATTCCTACTCTTGGATTGTAGTGTTGCGATTGGATGATCAAAACAGAGGGAATTGGTTCATGGGTTGCTAATTAAATTCTACCCGCAAGATTTTTTTTTTTTTTTTTTTTTTTGCTACAGAAGGTAATTTCCATTTCCTTCCTCTATTCCCGTTTTAATTGCAAACATGTGATCCTAGGCATGGATTTCATGGTTATTTCTGTTGCGTTATTATTTGATAAGCATAATGAAATCCAACTTATTATACCCTCTATTTTGCCAAACCCTTTATGCTAAGTGCTCCTGAAAGGTATAGCATTTCCTTTGGTTACCCATACTTTGTAAGTATAGCTCATGCTCCAATAACCTTTTAACTCTACATGTTAAATCTATCTTTTATTGTTTGAATTTGGTCACAAACATGTTATTCTTACCATGTTTTGTTGTCTTGCAGATGCATCCGAATTGGTTCTCAGTAAATGATCTCCATGTATTCCACCACTCATTACTTAATCCAAATAACAACAATAATGTGAATCAAGAACAGTTTGATGATGCAAAACTGAGGCTTAGAGACATACAATTGAATTCCAACAACTAGATGCTAGTAACAAAACCAAGAGACATTGAGTGCATTCCAAAAAAGTTACATAACACAGATTTAGACACTCAAGAGGTAAACAACACATTTATTTGATAAACTACCTAAATGTTCTCAGAAATTAGTTCCAGCATATCAAGGTAAATGAACTATTTACTGACCAGTAACATTCATTGACTTATTCTATATAATAATGGGCATTTCCATTGCAACTTATTGTAAGTTCCCAACAAAAGTTGAAGGCAGGGTCTGATACCAAGCTACCTAAAGCAACATCAATAAACACTCATTCACAATAAACTCATAGAAGATCTAATGCATTTGATGGTAACAAGATAAGAATAAGAACAATGATAGATGTCATTAAAGATAAGACAACAGTAAAAAATGACAACCCTACTGCTGCTGTGAAGAATCCAGATACAATTATGAAAGAGCTAGCAGCTACTATAACTTCTGTAGTCCTAACAAGTTAGCTAGAAAATTTTGGACCAGCACCAAGCTTAGGTATGAACTGGACATATCATAACAGTTTTGTTTCCTCTAATCAACATTTTTTACATTTGTAACTGATCAATGTATTTTACCACTATTATTTCCATAACCCAAGCAAGTTCCTCCACTACATGAAAAGATTGGGGACATGCTAAGTTCCTAGCAAAATGGGGAACTAGACCGAAATTACAACTCACAATGATAGCAAAGGGGGAAATCATTAGGGCAGAATATAATGACTTTGCAACAGCATGTGGCGTGCTGGCAAAAATAGATGCCAAGCTACCTATTAGGCATGCAACTTGGCATGATGTCCCATAAGAAATCACAGACAACTTATGGCAGGAAGTTCTAGTATGGAACTTTCAAATTACGAGAATGATTAATTTCCTGTTGTCTCTTCTAACCTTAAATGTCTTTGCTAAAAGACAGGATAATACAACTCTACCTGACTCTGCTGCAGAAATAAATGTGGTTATGGGCATGATAAATTTAATTTGGAGGGATCATAAATGTAGATTGAAAATCCATTGGTTCACCCCTGAAAAATGTAGAAAAAGGAGAAGTACCTTTTTATGGGGATAATTAGGTTGAACCGGATCAGTGGATGAAACTTTGTGCATATTGGAGATAGGAAACTGTCTGAGTAATGTACTTGCAGCAAATTTTATTTCTATATTTAGCATTAAATTCTACCTCTATCTTTAGCAACATGTAAAATAAAATTCTTAACATAATTTTGTTTTCAAATTATGTAGAACAAAGCTCAACAGAATTTAGCGAATAGGGTGTGCCAAAAATTCCTACCTATAATAGGAACACTATTTTCAAGAATACAAGAGTAGGTTAAGTTACATTGATGTGAGATAAACTTTCCAATCCATTTCTTGATAATTGTTAAGCCTTTAGATAACTTGGTTTCATACTTTTGCAGATGTCATCCGAAGGTAAGTCCACATCTCAGTACGATATTTTCATGGAGGCAAAAAAGAGGAAAGGTAAATGTGTAGATGTAGTTACATCTAAAATGATTGTAAGTTTGTGGACAAGAAATCTTAAATGCCCACTGTTCTTCTGGTAGGAAAATTAGTGTTGATGAAACATCATTATGGATCTGTAAATGATATTTTCTCGTTCTTTTTGCTTTTTGGCCAAATAAGTCTCATGGATGGCTCTTTCACTTATGCTTTCTCTTGATATTGCCCTTATGTCCCAAGATAATCTGAATTTGGGTTTTCAAAGGCAAATGATCTCTATTAAACTTTGGTGTTGTGTTTGTGTGTTAGATTACTTTTTACATAATGTTTTAGCATAAACTTTTGCATGTTGGATTACTTCCTAATCTCTAAGAAGCTATTGGTCAGTGGCATAATAATTGGTTGCATCTTGGATAGTTCTTTTTTGAACAGTTACAAACTTGTGGATTTTTTTCTTGTTATGAGACAATTTATTCATGTACATAGAAGGTGATAATGAGCTTCTGCCTAGACTTCAATGGAATAGCATGCTTACCTTCTAGATAGTTTTTTGTAAGCCTTAGAGCTGTGGCACATAATTATTGATGATAATTTGCATTTGTATTTCAAGGTCAAATAGAGAACGATTTGGCATCATTGGTGGAGGAAGAGCAAAATTTGGAAGGAAAAAAAAGATATTTACCAAGGCAATGGGGTTCGATAAAATGGGGCGCATGAGGTGCATAGGAAGAGGCCCAACAAGGATATCCATGAGGGAGTATGCAGCATTGAATATTCCTGCTCCGATACAACAAGTTTGGGATGAGATGGAAAAGCACATACAACGAGAACGAGAGGAGTTGTATACAAAGTTTTAGCAGGAGAAAGTCAAAATGCAGGCTATTTTCTAGTAGCAACTAGATGCGTTTTTGTGAAAGCTCGATCCAAGTGATGCTGAATGGTGTGTTGTTTCTCCCATTCCACCCTCGATTGGTTCAAACACTTCCCTTGGCATTGGGTCATCAAGGATCAATCTCGTTCGAGATCTTGGGAATTTAGAGACTCCTGATCATGCTACTCCATCCCCATTTAATGTAAATGCCTTTGGCAGTAGCTAAGTCTTTAATGTGTTTCAATTAGGATATAGGTTTAGTAATGCTGGAAAGTTTCAAGTTGGAAATTTTGTTGTCTTATTTAGTAGAGTGATTGAAATTTCTGGTTTTTGTATGGTTGAAAAATAGAAATAGGATTACTTGTATATCCATTATAGTCGATGCCTAAGAATTTGAGAGTTAGTTCCAGCTATTTTTGTGAAAAATTGTTAGTGCATTAAGATGATTGGGATATTTTCTAAGTATATTGGAAAATTTCGGGCTGGAATATGTGTTGTCTTATGCATGCTACAGGAGGCTTGGAATACGTGTTGTCTTATGTATGCTACCGATTGGAATATGTAGCAAATAGTTGATATGCTACAGGTTGGAATGTGGAATAAGGTATAGGCCTTATATTTGATAAATATTTAATACTTCTAATTTTTGTATAGTTTATAATACAACTGGGATTGTGTAGTTATTCGTTACACATTGTTGCCTTTGAATTTGAAAGTGGGTACCAGCTATTTTTGTGGAAAATTATTAGTGCAATAATGTAAAATGTTTATCTTGTACTTGTAACTTAGAAACTTGTTACTACATTGAATTCAATATGCTATAAAGGAATTATGAAAGGAATGAAGGACATGGTTTCTTGTGAATCATTAGGCCTGTCTTGCAGCAGTTTGAATTTGAAAACAGGGAAAAATTGCCAGTGCATTTCTACTTTTATCTCCACAATTGAGTGTCTATCCTTAATTGATTGCACTGCAAAACATTTACTTGGTTTTTTCCATCTTGCTTATGCAGGCACGCAAAAATTAAAGCTATTTCTATAGGGCTGCTTGGCATCAAGGAAGTTTGCTATTTAGTTTTACGAAAGCACACTTTCGTTGTGAAATTGTTGGTATGGACTATTATATTTTATGATGAAGGATACTTATGTTTTATCTAAAATTTGTACATATTAATAACTATGTAATGGGATATAGTACATTTGGTGAAATATTATTTCTAGATGTCAATATTCGTAGCTTTTTATATAAAAAATTTTACATCACTAATATATTAATTTTTAATTCAAAAATATATTCATATACAACACTTACCTTGTGTCATTGAAAAAAAATAAATACGATGCTCATCTAACATTATGAAAAATATTAAATACGACATTCATTTTTGCAATGCTCGCATATAAGATGGTAAGAATGACACACTAAGAACCGTTGTATATATTCAAATTATTTACAATGCATAAGAAATTGTTTTACAAAATTAATTTTATCTGCGACACATCAAGACTGTCGTATATATTGGCCAAACTAAAGCATCTTATATAAATTATAAACGACACTTGGATGCCTATTGTTTTTATTAAGCTTATATAATAGTATATATGGCGGCCCAAAAACCGCAAAATAAGAATCTCAATATATAATCGATAGTCCCCGAACCATCGTCATTAGTCACATTTTAAAAGATGGCTTCAAAACCGTTGTTAATTTTGTCTCATTTGAATGGACTATATACAACGGTTTTTTGTCATTTTTAAAGCGGCAAAAAGAAATCTGTTGTTTAAACCGTCGTAAATACTATATACAACGGTTGTTGGGCCGTCATATAATATAAACAACGCTAACATTTGTGACGGATCAAAAATTGTCGTAGGACTGTCATTTATGATATATACGACGGCTTGTTGACTAGTTGTAGCAATTTCAGGCCACAAACTATATATACACACTATATATACATATTTATGTATGGATATATATGTATCTACATATATAAATACGTATTTATATATGTTAAATAGTACATACATATATATATGCCACACACACACACACACACACACACACACACACACACACACATACATACATACATACATACATACATACATACATACATACATACATACATACATACATACATACATACATACATACATACATACATACATACATACATACATACATACATACATACATACATACATACATACATACATACATACATACATACATACATACATACATACATACATACATACATACATACATACATACACGTAAACTATCTATATAGTAAATCTGTGTATATATGTGTATCTACATATGTAAATACATATATACATATGTATGTTGGGGATATGCCTTAAACAATTTGTACTTATACTATTATCATTGTGTATTTTATAATAATATAAGGCATTTCTTTTCATGAATAGTGCATGTCGTTTTATGGCCATTAAGTACGTGACTTGATAGTAAAACCTTATGGCAAATAGAATGGCTATTCTTAAATTATCCCTAATCGATATAAGATATTCATACTATTTGTTTGAATAGTTTAATATAAGATCAAGAAATAATTGATTAAGCTTAATAAGGATGACATGCTTCATGCCTTATGCTTAATCAGGATATCGTATGACAAAAGGACTAATTAATAAATTATGGTTTTGTTCAAAGAGATCACTGATCTTTATATAACCTAGATAGATATAATGTTTTGTTAGAAACCAATTATAACTTGTAGGCTATGTAAAAACGATTTGGGCATACTGCCGGTGTTAAATAAAACTATAGGGTCACACATTAAGCGAACGAGTTAGGTTATTTTTCTAGTGACTAAATTCGATGTATTTGAAAATGTGTCTAGGTTCATCAAATTTAAAAAGACGTCCAAATTCAGTGTATCTGGAAATGTATCCAGAATAATTGCATATGGGAAGACGTCCACATTCGTTGTATCTGAAAAGGTGTTTAGATTTGATGTATCTAGAGAATGTCCATATTCATAAAATCTGGCTTGGCAAATTAATTAGTAATTTACCAAGACAACCTGAGAATCTTATCATATCTTTTTCAAATTTAATTTGATATCAGAATAAGGTATGATAAGATCTCATGGCATGTTAACTTAAAAAGGATTGTGTGGTTTAATAAGATTAAAAACCTACTCGTCCAGTAGAGAATATACAACTTTATCTTTACAGGAAAAAAAAATCCCAGAAACATAAACCTCATGCAAACCCTAGGCTCTAGCACCCCTGGTTCCTTGGAGTCGTTCGTTGAATGAACCAGTAGAGGAAATTCGCGCATTACAACATTTGGTGATCGTCCATTGGATATATATACCTGGATAATCTGAAGGAAGAAGTTGTACTTCTAGCAATATAAAGGTAATTCTAAAAAACACATAGTTTATCTAATCATTTAGCCTAGGTCCTCGGAAGGGATTCGTGCATGTTGTTCGCGTTTAGGAGTCCACAAATCCCAACAATATATACGTATATACATACATACACATATACATATATATATATATCACATATAATCATATATATATGTGCATGTGTGTGTGTATACATACATCATACACACACACACACACACACATATTTATATAGATATACATAGATATATAGTATGTATGCATATACACACACCAAATACATGTCTACAGATGTACACACACACACACACATACACACACACACACACACACACACACACATATATATATATGTATACATACACCTTATACATACCAAATACATATGTACAAATATACATATATAAATAAATATGTACATATATATATGCATACATTTAAAAATGCTCAAAACCTGATGCTTTTACGAAGATAGGTGTATCAAATTTACGATCCAACTATTAGATTTGTTAAAATTGCTAAAAAAAAAAAAAAAATTGTTATGACCAAATTTGGAGGTAGTTGAATATATTTTGGTACATATTATAGCATAATATCCATAAAAATACCTAAAACCTATCACATTTATAAAGATAAGCGTACCAAATTAACGATTCAACCATTAGATTTGTTGAAATTACTAAAAAATTATGATGACCAAATTCTAAGGTAATCGAAAATATTTTGGCACATAATCTAACATAATACCTAAAAAATACCAAAAACGTACCGCGTTTACAAAGATAGACGTATCAAATTAGGATCCAACTGTTAGATTGGTTGAAATTGTTAAAAAAAAAAAAGAAAAGAAAAAAGTGTTAGGACCAAATTCAAAGGTAATCGGAAAAATTTTGGTACATAATCTAGCATAATATCTATAAAAATATCGAAAACTTAATGCATTTTAGTACATAGGCGTATTAAATTAATAATCCAACCATTAGATTTGTTGAAATTACTATGAAAAAACTTATAACCAAATTTGAAGGTAATTGAATATATTTTGGCATATAGTCTAGCATAATATCTAAAAAATGCCAAAAACCTAGTGCGTTTACGAAGATAGGTTTATCAAGCTAACGATCCAACTATTAGATTTGTTGAAATTGCTTTAAAAAATGTGCTATGACCAAATTTGAAGGTAATCGAATATATTTTGGTACATATTATATCACAATATCTATAAAAATACCAAAAACCTAGCACATTTACGAAGATAGGCACATCAATTAACAATCTAATCACTAGATTTGTTTAAATTACTAAAAAAATCATTATGACTAAATTTGAAGGTAATCGAATATATTTTACACATAATCTAACATAATATCTAAAAAAATGCCGAAAACCTAATGCGTTTACGAAGATAGGCATATCAAATTAAGAATCCAACTGCTAGATTTGTTGAAATTGCTAAAAAAAAAAAAAGAAAAGAAAAAGTGGTATAACCAAATTCAAAAGTAATTGGATATATTTTGGTACATAATCGAGCGTAATATCTATAAAAATGCTAAAAACATAATGCATTTACAAAGATAAGTATATCAAAGTAACGATCTAACCGTTAGATTTGTTAAAATCACTAAAAAAAATTATGATCAAATTTGAAGGTAATTGAATATATTTTAGCACATAATCTAGTATATTAACTAAAAAGAATTCTGAAAACCTAACGCATTTACAAAGATAGGTATATCAAATTAACGATTCATCTGTTAGCTTTGTTGAAATTGTTAAACAAAAAAAAAGTATTTTGACCAAATTCAAATGTAATCAGATATACTTTGGCATATAATCTAGTATAATATTTATAAAAATGTCAAATGCCTAATGCATTTATGAAGATAGGTATATCAAATTAATGATCCAACCATTAGACTTGTTGAAATTACTAAAAAAAATGTCATGACCAAATTTGAAGGTAATCGAATATATTTTGGCACATAATCTAACATAATATCTATAAAAATAATGAAAACCTAATGCATTTACGAATACAGATGTATCAAATTAACGATTCAACCATTAAATTTGTTGAAATTGCTAAAAAGAAGTACTATGATCAAATTTGAAGGTAGATATATTTTAGCATCTAATCAAGCATAATATTTATAGAAATGTACTAAACCTAACGCATTTACGAAGATAGACGTATCAAATTAACGATCCAATTGTTAGATTTGTTGAAATTGCTATAAAAAAAAAAAAGTATTATGAGTGCATTTTAAAGTAATCAAAATTTGAATTTTGAGGGAATTTGAATGTGAAAAAACCATCTTAAATAATGTATGTTATAAGGACGGCCCAAAAATTGTCGTAAATAACAGCAAGACCGTCTTATGTATCCTTGCATTTATGGCGGCCTCTAGACTATTGCATATATTAATCTTTTATGATAGACGCTTGCAAGACCATCATAAAAGAATTGTCGTAAATGCTCTCTTTTTGAGACGGCCACAAAACCATCATAAATAAATGCAAAACTATCGTATAAAATCGTATATTTATGACGGCCTCAAAACTGTCATATATAATAACGTTTTACGACAGGCTGTCATATTTACTATAATATATACGACAGTCTATCGCAAATATTAGATTAAATACGACGGCTTGAAAACTATCCTTTTTAATAGTTTTATACAATGGTATTTCATATATAACTACCATTTGTTACGGCTCTAAGACCACTGTAAATACTAATGTCATATATAGAATGTTTTTGTAGTGCAAAAGGAAGGCCAAGAGGAGCTTAAAGTGTTTTACAACTCATGTGGAGGGCGGAGGACATCTCTTGCAACAATAGGGAGGTCTAGAAGATCAAGAAGGGAGTACAGAAACAGAGGCTGCATGGCTTGAGAGCACGAGTGTGCACCAAGATGTGCATTTCACAAAAACAGAATACTCCCAAAAGTTGGGTACATAGCAAGATGTACGGCCGTGCACCAAACTTTGCCTTTTGTGCATGACCATGTAGCTGCCTATGCATAGGCACTAAAAGCCTTTGCTCGGCATGAGCACAGCTGTGTACCCCATAAGCATGGCCATGCAAATTTACTGAAGCCAAAGTAACATTTGTTTAAAGCTAATTTCGACTCCTTTTTAATTCCTACAACTTGTAATATTTTTTTAAGGCTGATTTAACTTGTTTTTTAAGCTTTATTTAACCAAGGTTTATAAATTCAAGTGGTTTAGGGTTTGGGGTTCCTATATACACCCCATTATAACATACATTGTAATAGCATAGATATTTTGTTTATTGAAAACATTCCTTGAGAGTTGTTTTTGGGTTTTTCCCATAAATGTCAAGACTAGTTCATTGAATTTAGTCCTTACCTTTGAATGAGTCTCTAAACATTATAAAGGATAGGCCAAACTTGCTTATCCAAAAATGGTCTTAGAATTGTACTTACTTTGGGTTCTTAAGTAGAATTTGAGTTGGGTGCCTAGACCTCTCTTCAATTTGTTGCTGAATTCTGAGTTAATTCAAGGCTATTAGGAGTTGTTTGGTAGACTCGGTTCCTATTTCCAGTGTTTTAAGTTCTCTATTTGGCCTAGGGCATTAGTATTTGAATTGGGTATGTGAGTTCTTCATAAAAATCACTGTTTTGAGTCACTTTTGGGTCTTGTAATTTTTTCCCTTTTTTAGAAACGAAATTCACTTAAAAATCAGCCCCCAAGGAGCTTGCATAAAAGTTGGTATCAGAGCAAGGAGAGTTTTAATTATTGCCAAAATTTGAAAACAACAAATAAATCTCCAAAAATAATCAATCCTAACACTCAAATTTGCACTTCAAAAATGTCATGTTTTCTTATGATTTATGTGCTAAACTTGGGCCTTGTTGCTAGTATAACCATTAGAATTAGGAATTTCTTGTGTTTTGTTAATTATTGGAGCTAGACTTCATAAAATTTCTATCATATCTTGAGTTTTGAAAATTGCTTACAAAGTTTTTGATAGTTTGCTTGAGTGAACTAAAGACTTTGAATTGCGGTTAAAGCTTTTATGTACATTCCTATAGTTGATTTTCTCTTGAAAACACATACTTTTGGGAATTACTTGTCCTATTGAGATCATCTTAGTTGTGAAAACTTTTTCTCTAATTCATTGAAATTCTATCCTATTCATGCCTTGTTCTTGAGTGCTATGTTAATTGAACTTCTACTATTTTATTAAATCAATTTTCTTCGTTTTGTTCAATTACCCCATTCCTTTACCAAATTGAAGTTGTTGAGCTATCTTGAATTCATTGAATCTTTCTTGATTGATATTATCTCTTTGAGGCTCATTGTTATTGTTGATCAAACTCCCATCTAAGTCTAGTTAGTTGTCCTTAGAGGGTTAGTAAACTTATAAAAATTTTAGACTAATTCCTAAGCAATTGGGCAGATTTTTGTGGAAAGAACTTGTTGAGTGCTTAAGTGAATTGAAATAGGTAAAAGGGTGAGCCTATTGTCATAAAACCCAAAGAGAGTTAAACATGAGGATTGAGTGTATACATGTGAGGGAGTGCTTGTGAAGAAATTACTTCTTCTATCCAAACCTTCAAATTAAATACCCCATTTAAAATCTCAACAAAATGTCCCAATACTATTTTGATATTAGAGCCTATTTTGATGTTCTCAATGCCAAAATTGATTAGATGAGGAGAGATATAACTTAATTGCAAACCAATCAAGGCTAAGCTGAAGCATTGAAAAACAAGGAATGCCATGCATGCGAGGTAACAAAACCCAGAAAATAAAGACACGGCATTGTGGAAGGTGAAAATTAATACCTTTACATGTTCTTTGAGTGTTTGGCTGGGAAGAACAAGTGCTAACCACGGGAGCAGTTACTTGTCTCGACAACAATTCCAGCGAGAAACCGGCGATCCGTCGACTTCTCTTTGGCATGTACGCGAAGCTTTTTACTTCTCAGAATATTCCTTTGGCTAATCTATATTGGTGACACAACCTAGGTGAGGAAAGACACTTCTTGATTCCTTGCTATTGATTAGCAAGATCAAGAAGAACACAGAAGGAAATGAGATGAACAAGAGGGAGAGAACAGAGACAGCAACCCTCTTTGTGAAACCTCACCAAAAGCTAACCCTAGAGTAAGGGGGTCGGGATACATATCATATTTTTAAGATAGCTTGAGGATTGAATAGAAAGAATATTTGAGAGAGAAAATAAGAACAAGAGTTGTTGTAATTTAGTGGTTAGAGCTTTGGAATTAATCTATAAGGTCATGAGTTCAAATCCCATCATTTAAGTATTATCATGATTACTTTAATTTAAGGTTGGATTTTCATCTCTTGCATTCTATAAGTAAAAATAGGAGTGTTGTCCTAGGGGAGACATAAAGTGAATGTCCTAATCCTATTCTTATGTCCTAAAAATAATTCTTGAGGTATTCATGTCCTTTTATTCTCTAGCTTACCCTAAACTCTTTACCAATTAAATTTGTTCAAAATTTATCCAAATCTATGTATTTAATTCCAGAAAATTCAGCAAGGATTCTTAGCCTTTGAAATTTCGAAAATGATTCTTAGAGGTTGGAGATTAGACTGAAAATAGGGAAGGAGTTAAGGAAGGTTCCTAAGAGAAATTAATCTCCATGGTTGAGCCTTCAAACTCCACTCCATAGTGTTCATATCCTCCATGAAAAGAATCTGAAAATTTTCCAGATTCTTAAGCAGCCTAGTCTTCGAAATTCTTAACCATCTTTCTTACTCAATTGCTGACAGAAAAATGGCCAATTTATTCAAATTGAAGACTGAAATTCTTTTGCAAAAAACCAGACTACACAAAGCTGTGCAAACCAGAAAAAAATTTTGGACAGTTTCGATGCATGGCAGCAGGAAATCAAAGCTGTATCTACTGCTTTCAAACTAGTAAATTACCTCTACTTTTCCTCCATAAAGAAGGATGGGAACCAACCTGAAAGGGCCCTCAAACACCTCTCAAAACCCTCTGCAAATCAGCTGGAATATTGCAGAAAAAACTGCTCAGAAAATTCTGCAACCATTCGAACCACAACCAGAAAAATTCCAGCCTTGTTCTCTTCAAGCCTTGTCCGAAAACCACCCTCAAATCTCTGTAAGTTAATCCTTGTTCAACCATGAACTGAACACCATTACCCCCTCCACTTACCTTGCATAACCAGACCCCATAGCCACACCTCAAATTCCTCCTACAATCACTCCAATCAAACTTCCATTTGAAGTTCAAAAATTCCAACATTTGCCCCATGAAAACACCCTTCGATTAGGCCTCATAACCAGAGATTCTTCTGCCATTAAACTTAGGAATTCGGCCAGCCTTATAGCTCCCTCAACCCTCATTCATTTCAACAAACCTCAGCAAACCAATCGGCCATTTGTAGCTCCAAGAAACCTCCCTCAATCAAACACCATTAACATATCTTCCCCCCCAAAACACTCCTTAAATTTCTCCATTTGAATTTCAAACAACCAGATTTTTCTCTTCCTCCTTAAACTGAAAACCAAATCCCTGAACTCTCTCAACCATTTGGCCAACCCTCTTTAGAAAATTCGTCCAACATTCACCTCTAATCCTCTCCATTTTCACCAAGAACACACACTACCTTTCTTCAAGCCAAAGACCACTCTAAACACCTCCAATCCCTCTCAAAAACTCTAGAACACGCCTACATACCCCCTAGAGTCCATTTCTAGAATTCATAACATCAAATCTCAAAAACAAAAATTTGCAATCGGATCAAAACTAGATTTTTCTTTGAAGTCTCGAGAACATCATCAAGGTAACCAAGAACAACTTTTGTTCATCTTCTTCCCTTCAACCCTTAACATGTTATACTAATGCTCTCTCTCTCTATTGGCCAAAATGGTTTCTACAACCATGACTGTTTTCTTTTTCCTCTCTTGGACAATTCAAGAACCTCAAGCGCGTGGACCTTCTTAAATCTTCATCGAGATAATCATTCACCAAATATTTCTCCTTAACCTTCTTTTTAATTCTGAATTCATGTCTCTTGGATGTTGTTAGAGATAATAGAATATGATTGGGGATTAAGTATATGCATGTGTGAAGGGGTTGAGATTGGAGCATGAGAATGATTGATCATGATTAAGTTTTATGAAATTCTTTGAGAATCGATGTATGTTCATCATGTCTTAAGTGAGTAAGAGTGTTTAAGCATGCTAGATGTTATGTCACCTTTGGTGAATATGATTTTTATGTTCTTATTTTTATTAAAGCCGTGAGTATGATTATGCTTAGTAGGGATTTGGCCATGTGATAGTAAGTATGGATTTAAGTCTTTGTTCTTGAATAGAATAGTTTATTGATTGATGTTGGAGTATATGCTCATGAATCTTGTTAGCAATAGGAAAATTATGATCATTACCTTGTTGATCCTAGGCTATTTTGATTAGCAAATTTTATTACCCTAACTAAAATTATTACTATGTTTTTCCTCCAAAGATTTCGAAATTCTTAGGAAGTTTTGGAATTGGAGTACTAAATGAAATAGTAATATTTTATTAGCCAAATAAATGATATCTCATATTAAAAATAATATATATATATATATATATATATATATATATAACCTTTGATATAAATGAGTAAAATATTAATGACCTTGTGGACCATATATTCATAAATATTATTTATACTTATTAATCAAAATTTAATAAAAGTTATTTATTATTATTTTTAATGCGTGTTGATTATTAATTATGAGAGTAGTAATAATTTATTTTGCTACTTAAGAATTACCATTTATTAATCAACTAGGACTTTGGATTCTTCAATAATTAAACCCTAGTTTATTTATTAATAAAAACACTCAAGATTTATTATTTGAATCTATAAGTTATTGGTAATTATGTTACAACCCCTAGTTATTTTAACTTATCAAACTAGACTTATTTTATAAAATCCTTTAACATCTAGTCTTAAAGCTTAGGACATTATGGTCATGATTATAATTAGTTGAACTAGGATTATTTATGTAAGCGAATATAGATTGAGTATAACCTTATGATTTGTGTTTACCCCAGCCGGGGTTAGGTCAGCTTTGGAAAATTCTTGAGTTTGATCAAGTAAAGGATCAGGTAAGCCTCTGCATAAACTTATTTGAAGACAAAAGGTTTTTATGGCAAGGCAAACGTGAAGTGTATGGACACTCATTTTGTAAAGGCAATTAAGGACTGTTTCCTTTTTATTTCAGGCAAGCAAATCATTTGAAAATTTAAACAAGTAGTTTTGCAAATTCTAAAACTCTATCTAAAACCCAACTTTGGTAAGAATTTTAGAAACCCTTAATTGCTATTTCCAAATAAAGCAATGTATTATCAGTTTTCTCCCAAGTGGGACAATCAACGTTGAGTACTCAATAAGGGTAGACTACTAGGACTGGTCTTTGAAGGGTTAGGGTAAGTCTCTCAGTAGGTGGCCACCTCTGAGGGGTGAGTCCTTCCTGGATAGGATGCTAGTCCAGTAGGTCATGCCGGTCCGAGCTAGCAAGTTTCAGTCATGCAGACTGTGTGTTTCCGAAGTGGACAACCGGTAAGTCTGGGTATAGAGAAGGAGGAGTATCTCACCCGGTAGGCCGATCACCTACCTTTTGTCAGTCTGCACAAAGTGTGGCATTCTGACCGCTATATGATCATGGAGTCCAACGTGTGGTAACCCATGGCTACCCATTTGAGTGGTTGTATTTATTGTGCACATGTATGGTTTGAAGAGCAAAACGCCACTCTTTTTTTTTTTAACCTTATTCATTGCTTGCCAGCACTTTCTCTTTTACAATTTTTACAACTTGCATACATGAACTGTTTTACCTGAAACACTCAAACGGGCTTACTGAGATTTTTTTTTTTTATCTTATCACCTTTTATACCATGTTTTCAGGTCGATCCTGCTGTGGAGATGAGTAGCTAGATTTGTTGCCTGCTTTGAAGACTTTATGTTATTTATTTTATGTGTTGTTTTGAGAAATGATAGTAATCAATTTATTTTGGATTTGTTCCTGAATTTTTGGATTGTAATAAATTCAATTTTAAAGTATTATCTTTATTTTCATTTGTATGACCTAGTTATAAAGACCCCTTGTCTTTTAGACAGGGCGACATCCCCGGCCCTGTTGGGCCTAGGTAGTGGGTTGTTACACTATTTTTTTTCCTTTTCCTGTGACGTGAGTGTTCTGTGTTTTTCCAACTGAACTACTTTACGATTCATATTCACATCACCAAATAACCCAACCCCTGGTGTTTTAATATTTCAAATATCCAGAGGTTATCAACAAAATATGTTTTGATTATCCTTAACTCTTCTGTACCATGAATAATAAAAAAAAAAACCTTTAGTCCAAGCTATTAGGCCAAAATAATTTATTATTTTTCCTTGGACCCAATGAGCCCAAAAATAATAACTATTAATTATTTATTTCTTGAACTTATTAAAATAACCCAAAAATAATTAATAAGCCTAAATGAACTAAAAAATTATTAAGCCTTTTATTAACTAGTTGAAGCCCAGGTTAATTTTTCTAATTATTCAATCTGGCTTAGACCTTGAATAATTAATTAACTAATTAAACTAGATAATAAATTTAATTTCTCTCGTTCCTTTATTTTATTCCAGTCCAAAAATAAATTAGACTTCCTAAATAAAATAAAATCCTTATTCATTGTGACCATTTTCTCGATCTAAAATAATTAGGACTTATGGGCTATTTTGAGGACCAAAAAGACACATCGCCTTGGCTACTAAAATGACCAAAATACCCTTATTACATAAATAGTTGTATTTTGCATTTTAAATATTTTCTAATATCACTATAAGGAAATATTGACCCCAAGGATAATGCTGCGTTAGCTATGTCTTCGACCCACAAGTGAAATGACTAAAATACCCATTTACACATCGTTGTTCATTTAGAGAGGAAAAAGTGTACTAACACCGCTCTAAACGACATCTACCATCCTTAGGCTTCTAGTCCAATGATCCATAACTTCTTGGAATATTTCAGCTCTCCAAAGGAGCTACCCTAAATCTAATATCCAAGTCATGTTTCCCAGGGCCCTAGATAATTAGATCATTCGAACAACCACAAAGGGCGAAATAGTGTAGACACTATCTTGTACAAGTTTGTCTTGACTAACTAGTTACATATACCCAACAAACAAGTATATTAGTCCTTCTCAAAAACCTTAACTATAGTATATCAAAGTATACGCTTCCAGCTTCGTCAGACCACCAACTTACACTCAAGCTATAAAGTACAAGTCCACACTGTAACAGTAGTAGTCTGGGTTTCTATCACATAGTACTTTTTAGAAACTACTACTACAAGTCCTGTTCTACGTATTCGAAATACGCTATACTACTTATTGGCTAAAGGTAAGCCATTCTCTATTTAGAATTTATAACACAATAACCTTGCCATGATGAGATTCCTATTCTCATCATCTGGTTAAGAATAACAGTGTATGTGTTAAGTATCTCATAGTTTATACCGTACCGTGAAAGACCACCATTCATATGAACTATTTACTTAAACACCATGGGTCTTTTCTAATAAAATTGTGCACAAATATAAAGAAGATTTCACAAAAAAAATTCTAAGAAAAATACTTTTATAAATACAAGTCAAAATTACATCAGAAATCTAATCTAACAGAGCATAGATTCCAACAATCTCCCACTTACACTCTAAGACTAAGTAAGTCCATAGGTGCCCACCTCTACGGCATCTAAGTATCTTATAAAGACTCTCTTCACCAAAAGCTTAGTGAAAGGATCTATTAAATTGTTCCCCGACACAATCTATTCCACCACGACTTCCCGTCTCTAGATGAAATCCATGATCAGGTGGTACTTTCTCTCTATGTGCTTCTCATTTTTGTGGTTCCTAGGTTCTTTAGATTGTGAGACTGTACCAATATTTATGCCTTCCAGTTTCCTAAACATATACTGTTTATCCTCTTTTTGAATGAAACCGTAAGATTTTACAGTCTCATCAAAACGAATGTTCCATACTCTGGATGCCAACTTAAGTCCATAAATGGATTTCTTAAACTTACAAACCATATGTTCTTAACCTTTAGCAATAAAGCCTTTTGGTTGGGATATGTAGATGTCTTCACCAAGATGGCCATTTAAAAATGTCGTCTTGACATCCATTTATCATATCTTGTAATTATAATAACATGCATGGCAAGAAAGATACGGATGGACTTAAGTGTGGCTACCAGGGAAAATGTTTCCTCATAGTCGATCCCTTCTTTCTAAGTATACCCTTTCGCCATAAGCCTAGGTTTGAAGGTTTTCACCTTCCCATCCGCCCCTTCTTCCTCTTGTATACCCACTTACACTCAATGGGTTTTATCCCTTCAAGTAAAGCTACAAAATCCCAAATCAGATTTGAGTACATAGACTCAATCTCGGCTTTCATTGCTTCATGTTATAGGTCTACATCGGCATCAGCAATTACCCCCTCGTATCTAGTGGGATCTTGTTCTTGATGGTCGAAGACTAGGTCAAAAGCCTCTCTAGTCCATCTTTCTAGAACTCTAGATATCCTCCCACTAAGACGAAGCTTTATTTGTATAGGTTCCTGAGGCTATGCATTTTCTTGTTCTATAATTGGGTTAGGAGAAATTGATTTAGAAGATAACTTATCTTTGAGTTTCAACCTTATTGAACCTTTAGTGGATATACTTTGTTCATCCTCCAAATATCTATCATTAGTAGTCACAAGTACTTCTGCTCCATGTGATGATAAAAGTAACCACCCTTTGTACCTTTTGAATACCCTACAAAATAGCATAATTCTTATTTTGGTTCTAACCTGTCTCCCTTGATTAGTACATAAGTTGGACAACCCCATATCTTGAGATGATTTAAACTTGGCTTACGCCCAATCCATATCTCATATGGAGTCCTAGGTACTGACTTGGAAGGTACAAAGTTTAAAATATATGTCATTGTTTCTAGATATTCCCAAAAAGACACTGAAAGAGTAGTATGAGATAATATCATACTTCTGACCATTTCCATCAATGTCCAGTTTCTTCTCTCAGCTACTCCATTCTACTAGGGTGTTCTTGGTGCAGAGAGTTAGGATACTATCCCATAATATACCATGTAGTCCTTGAATTCACTAAGGAAGTATTCTCCACCACGATCCGATCATAAGGTTTTGATTAGCTTACCTATTCGACGCTCCACTTCAGCCTTAAACTCTTTGAATTTATCAAAAGAGTCAGACTTATATCTCATCAGATAAACGTAAGCATACCTCGTACAATCATCTGTGAAAGTGATAAGTACTCAAACCCTCCTCTTGCTAATGTAGACAAAGGACCACACACATCAGTGTAAATAAGACTCACTGCTTCTTTGGCTCTATCTGCCTTTTGGGTAAAGGACTTTTTGGTCATTTTTTCCATAAAACGGGATTCATACTAAGGCCAACTTTCCAATCTCAATGAGCCTAAAGGCTCATCATAGATTAACCTCTGAATCCTGATTAAGTTAATGTTACCCAACCTTAGATGCTACAGATATGAGCTATTGACATTAGTCTTTCTCTTCCTATTTAAAGGTTCTATTAAGAGTTATTTAATTAATTGTTAATAGGATTAATGAAACATAGATTTTCATATATGTGCCCAGTACATATAACTTCTCCATTTCTACTCATAGTAATACCAGAATGGAAAGAAACAGAATATCATTGACTTATAAGTTTTGCAACTGCAATCAAATGCTGTCTAAAACCAAGAATAAATAAAATATCCTTCAAAACAACTATTCTATTACAATCAAAAGTAAGTTCCAGTTCTCCCACAACAAGGGCCTAAACTTGTGCTCCATTTCCAACGCATAATCCATGCTTGCCCTTCTGGAGTCTTCTAACCTTCCTAAATCCCTGCAAGGAGTTATAAATATGATCAGTGGCTCTTGAATCAACAATCCAAGTAAAAGTTGATCCAACTATTGATATAGACTCTAGATAGAGAACATTATCGGTGAGGTTTTTCTTAGCCTGAAGATCTAGACACTCCTTTTTTCAGTATCCTTTCTTCCCACATTTGAAGTACTTGTCCTTGGGTTTGTCTTTGGGCTAGGACTTAGGCTGATGTACTACATTACCCTTCTTTTCTTTTTTTTTTTTGAACTTTCTAGGCTTGGACCCAGTTCTCGAAGAAGAGACCATCATAGCTCTAGCCTGTGGCTTCATGAACTTTTCTGCCACCTGGAGCTCCTTCAACAACTCCGTTAAACTTATGTTTAACTTGTTCATGTTATAACTCAACTTGAATTGAGTGAATGAGCCCAACAAAGATTCGAGAACCATGTCCTATTGGCTCTTGGGGTCAATAACAGCCCCTAAGACTTTTGTTCCCTCAAAAGCAGCAATTATCTTGAACATATGCTCTCTGAGCAATGATCCCTTAGCCATCTTGGTGTTTATGATCGTTCTAAGAGCCTCCTATCTTGCAAGCCTGCTCTAATACCACTTGAAGCATTAAAAAATAAGGGACACCATGCACGTGAGGAAACAAAACCCAATAAACAAAGACATGGCACAACGGAAGGTGAAAATCAATACCTTTACGTACCCTTTGAGTGTTTGGCTGGGAAGAATAGGCACTAACCACGAGAGCAGCTACTTGTCTCGACAACGATTCCAGCAAGAAACCAATGATCCGTCGGCTTGTCCTTGGCATATACACGAAGCTTTTTGCTTATCAGAATATTCCTCCACCTAATCTATGTTGGTGAAACAAAATAGGCAAGGAAAGACACTTTTTGATTCCTTACTATTGATTTGCAAGATCAAGAAGAACACAGAAGGAAAAGAGATGAATGAGAGGGAGAGAATAGAGACAACAACCTTTTTTTTTTTCCTTTTCCTGTGACATGAGTGTTCTGTGTTTTTCAAACTGAACTACTTCACGACTCCTATTCACATCACCAGATGACCAAACCTCAATGTCTTGATATTTCAAATATTCGGAGGTTATCAATAGAATCGGTTTTGGTTATCCTTAACTCTTCTGTACCGTGAATAATAAAAAATTAAAAAATTTAATAAAAAAACCTTTAGTCCAAGCTATTGGAAAAAAATAATTTATTATTTTTTCTTGGACCCAATGAGCCCAAAATAATAATCATTAATTATTTATTTCCTGAGCCTATCAAAATAACCCAATAAATAGTTAATGAGCTCAAATAAACTAAAAAATTATTAAGCCTTTTATTAACTAGTTAAAGTCCAGGTTAATTTTTTTAATTATTCAGTCTGGGCTTAAGCCCTGAATAATTAATTAACCAATTAAACTAGATAATAAATTTAATTTCTCTCATTCCTTTTTTATTCCAGTCCAAAAATAAATTAGACTTCATGAATAAAATAAAATCCTTTTTCATTGTGACCATTTCCTCGACCTAAAATAATTAGGACTTATAGGCTATTCCAAGGACCAAAAAGACACATTACCTTAGCTACTAAAATGACCAAAATACCTTTACTATATAAATAGTTGTATTTTGCATTTTAAATATTTTCTAATATCACGATAAGAAAATAATGACCCCAAGGATATTGCAGCGTTAGCTATGTCTTCGACCCACAGGTGAAATGACTAAAATACTCATCTACACATCGCAATTCATTAAGAGAAGAAAAGAGTATGCTAACAGCTTTCTAAACAACATCTACCATCCTTAGGCTTCTAGTCCAATGATCCACAACTTCTTAGAATATTTCAGCTCTCCAAGGGAGCTACCCTAAAGCTAATGTCCAAGTCATGTTCTCCAGGGCCTTGGATAATTAGATCATTCGGACAACCACAAGGAGCAATATAGTATAGACACTATCTTGTATAAGTTTGTCTTGACTAACTAGTCACATATACCCAACATACAAATATATTGGTCCTTCTCAAGAACCTCAACTATAGTATATCAAAGCATATGCTTCCAGCTTCATCAGACTACCAATTTATACTCAAGTTATAGAGTACAAGTCCACGTTGTAGCAATAGTAGTCTGAGTTTCTATCACATAGTACTTTTTAGAAACCACTACTACAGGTCATATTCTACGTATTCGAAATACGCTTGTGTTATGAAATGATGGCTTACCTTTAGCCAATGAGTAGACTACTCATTGGCTAAAGGTAAGCCATTCATTATTTAGAATTCATAACATAATAACCTTGCCATGATGAAATTCCCATTCTCATCATCCGATTAAGAACAATAGTTTATATGTTAAGTATCCCTTGGTTCATACCTAACTGTGAAAGACTACCATTCACATTAACCATTTACTTAAACACAATAGGTCTTTTCCAATAAAATCGTGCACAAATATAAAGAAGATTTCACAAACAAATTATGAGAAAAATACTTTTATAAATACAAGTCAAAATGACATCAGAAACCTAGTCTAAAAGTGCATACATTCCAACAAGCCTCAACCATTGCACAAAGAAAGGCATATAGTAAGGAAGATAGTCCTACGATTAGAGAAGGGAACAATGGTATACCCCTATTGTATGAACAACAAGGGGAGAGTTGGAATGAACATTCTTTGGGGGGCTACCCACCTAGTCCATTGTGGGGAGGTAGACATAGTTTGAGAGGAGGAAGAGGTAGAATGTATTGGAGACATAAAGGGAAAAATGTGAGGGGGCTTGAGAGAAAGTTTGTAAGGATGGATGATTGGGATGAGGGGGATCATGTATAGGGCTATGGGATAAAAACCTAGAGAATGGGAATAGAGTAAGGAGAAGAGAAGATGATCAGGAGGATAGAGAGTTGAGGAATATTATATTAAAAATACTCCATTTCTAAGAAGAAAGTGATCCAAAAGCTTATTTTGGATAAGAGAGGATGTTGGAGATTTTATTTGAATGTTATGAATATAGTGAACGAACTAAGATTAAATTGGTCATTTCAAGTTTTCTTGAGTATGCTTTAGTATGGTGGGACCAAGTATCATTCCAAATAAGAAGAATGGGAGATCAACCAGTTTCTACTTAGGAATTGTTGAGGAACTTGATTAGAGGAAGATTTATACCCGCACACTATTACAATAAATTTTACCAAAAGTTGTATATGTTTGAACAAGCAAATAAAAATGTAGAGGATTTTCATATGGAATTAGAGGCAACCTTGATAAAGGCCAACATTGTTGAGGATATGAAGGCTACCAAAGAAGGTTTTCGAGTGGTTTAAATAGAGAGATAGAGAATATGGTGGAGCTACACTCCTATAAGACATTAGAGGAGATGGTGCATATGTCTATTAAGATTAAGGGACAACTTAAAAAGAAGTCCACTACAAAAAAAATAGCCTTCCGCGACAAACCAAATTCCTAGCCAATGCCTTTTTTTTTCATTGCTAAAATTCTTCAACGGGGAAAAAAATTTTGTTGCCAGTTCCTCACTCAAGCACCCTTACTAAAGTGTCTCAACAATAAAATTTTTCTTTTTTGTCGCTAAAGAAGACCTTTTGGCGAGGGAATAAGTTTCCTAGCTAAAGCTTTTGGCTTTCGCTAGCAATTTTTTTGTCACTAAAAGTATAAGAATTTTGTTGCCAATAAAAGCATTTTGTTGCTACTAATGTTCTTTTAGCGGCAAAAAAGTTTCCTCGCCAAATATTCATTACTAATTTTGTTTTACGGTAAAAACTACTCTGTAGCAAGGAAATATTTTCCTCACTAAAGAGTAGTTTTGGCTAGGAAACTTTTGTCGCCAAAAACATATGTGATAAAAGAGAAGCTCTTTAGCTAGGAAAATTTTCCTTGTTAGCAAGGAAAATTTTCCTAGCTAAAAATGTGGTTTTAGCTAGGAAACTTTTGTCACCAAAAAGGATATGGCGACAAACAGAGCTATGAAAATTTTCCTCTTTAGCAAGGAAAATTTTTCTAGCTAGAGATGTGGTTTTGGCTAGAAAACTTTTATCGCCAAAAAGCATATGGCGACAAAGAGGAGCTCTTTAGTGAGGAAAACTTTGCTAACTAAAAAGTAGTTTTGGTGAGGAAAGTTTTGTCACCAAAAAGCCTCATTGACGACAAAAAATTTCCTCGCCAAAGAGTTATAAAAAAATTTTTAAAAAATAAAAAATTTTCAATTTTCTTGACCTCCTATCGTACTCCTTCTTATGCTTCTCATACTCCTTCGTATTGCTTGGCCCACGAACACCAAAAGCACCAAATTGCACCACTTAATTGCACTGCTCCTCTGAAAGCAACTTTCAATTGCAAGTACTCCTTCTTATGCTTCTCATACTCCTTCGTATTGCTTAGTCCACGAACACCTGAAGCACAAGATTGCACCACTTAATTGCTCCGCTCCTCTGAAAGCAACTTTCAATTGCAAGTTTCGATCCCTGGTCCTTAGTCCACGGGAGAGAGTGTAATACATGCACTCAACCGCTAGGCCAAGATTCAAGTTTAGCCACATTTTTTTTTTTAATTTAAAGTATTTGCAAAGTTCTATTTTAATTTTTTTAGACATTAGTATTATAAGAAAATACAATAATAATATTAAGTATATCGAAAATGAAAACAAATTATTTAATATAATAAGCTATTCTGTATACTTATATAATTTTAAAAGTCTATATACTGTTAAAAGCAATTCTGTACACACACACACACACACACACACACACACACACACACACACACACACATATATATATATATATATATATATATATATATCAATGCATTATACAACACATGCATATATATACAAAGACACACACACTTTTATATCCAACACATACAAATATACACATACAAATACACACACACACACACACATACATACATACATACATACATACATACATACATACATACATACATACATACATACATACATACATACATACATACATACATACATACATACATACATACATACATACATACATACATACATACATACATACATATGTATGTATGTATATATTTATGTATATATAAAACAATAGTCTCTAAATTTTTATATATTTGAAATATGACCACAAAATTTCCAAATTAGGTCCTAAATTTTTAAATATTTATGGTACGACCCCTGAAAATTTATAAATTGGTCCCTAAATTTTAAAATATTTATAATATAACCCCTAAAATTTTATAATTTGGTCCCTAAATTTTTAAGTATTTACGATATGACAAAAAAATTTACAAAAGTTATCCTTAAATTTAAAAATATTCAAAATATGACCCCCAAAAATTTTATAAATTACTCCTACACACACACACATGTGTGTGTGTGTATGTGTGTTTGTTGTATGCATATATACATAGATACATATATATATATATATATATATATATGTATATGTATATGTCATGTGTGTATATCTATTGATAAATATATAATATTACATATATACAACTTAATACAATTATAAATATAAATAAATATATATATAAATAGACATATATACAAATATATTTATGTGTATATCTATATATATTTATGACAATATACCACATATACAAATATATATACGTACACACACACACACACACACTTATATATATATATATATACACACACACACACACACACACACACACACACACATATATTAATATATACACACTATTTTAATATATTAATATATATACGTGTATAATATATTCACATATCTATATTAATATACTATTTTAATATATATATATATATACACACACACACACATATATTAATTAAATATATATACCTATATAACATATACATATATATATATTAATATAACATATTAATATATATATATATATAATTCTCATTTCATCTTGAACATGCATATATACCACATATATAAATGTATATATGTACACACACACATTTATATATATATATATATATATAGCATATTAATATATACACAATATTTTAATATATTAATATATATACATATGTATAATATATTCACATATCTATATTAATACACTATTTTAATGTGTGTGTGTGTGTGTGTGTATTAGTATATATACATACATGTTGTGTATAGATATATATACTAATGCATAAATTAATATACTTTTTAATATTTTAATTAAATATATACATCTATATACATCTATATACATAATTAATAAAATATTTTAATATAATATATATATATATATTAATATAGCATATTAATGCGTGTGTGTGTGTGTGTGTATACATATAAGCATATATAGTTTCCTATCCTCTTCCGGATACACAACTTCCAATTAGTGCAAGTTCAAGATGAAATGAGAATTATAAATGTGTGTGTATGTGTGTGTGTGTGTGTGTGTGTGTGTGTGTGTGTGTGTGTGTATAGACAAACATATTCATATATACACATATTTATATACATGTATAATATATATTAATGTACTTTCTAATACATTAGTAAATATATATATATATATATATATATATATATATATATAACATAGTGAGTTGTAACTTTATGAGATGTCGTAAAACGAATTCTTGGTGGCTTTTCTTGGTGTTATGAGTGTTTTAGTTAGCTAACTATTCAGTTCAAACAATGGGACCCAAAACAGTGATTTTTCTTATGACAAAAGGAGAAAGTAACCTAACATCTTACACTCTTTCAAACCCTTGGAGAACAAAGCCTCAAAGACTCTCAAGATGAGTAGAAAGTTCTACTATAATTTCACCCTAATATCTTTGAAGCAACAAAGGCAAGCAAGAACAAATAGAATAGAGAAAACAGGCACCAAATATTGGATTTCAAACAAACCTTAGAAGAACAAAGCAACTAAGACCCATTTAAAGAAACAACATTGGATTATCCAAAAGATTTATAGACTCTTACAAAAGGAGAACTAACCCTTTAGCTTGGTCTTGAACAAAATGAACAAGGAGGCTAGGGCCTCTCAAGATTCTCTTTTTAAATGTGAATTAAAGTGAAGTGTGTTGTGTTCTCAAATCACTAAAGGTGCTATTTATACTATCCTAATCCTAGCTAAGTAATCTCTGAGGTTTAATTACAGTTTAGGATCATAATAAGTCTTTACAAGCAATTAAAATTGAACAAAACCAGACAAAATATTAAAAACGCAGAGCAGTCGTCGGCTATCCATGGTGGAACTAGCGCCGGTTTGGACATCATAGCCGGTGCCGGCTGTGTTCTGTCTTCGGGTGGTCGAACAACGGATGAACCTATTATTGAGCAGAATGAGGCCGATGCCGGTTTGGCTACTTGCAGCCGGCGTCGACCGTCTTCTGGTGGCCTCCTTTTTAAACGAATTTCATCCGTCTTTGTCGCCGGCCCTTGTCCTTGCATGGCCACACATTTTCCTCCTTTATCTTGACCTCTATGATGAAGCGAAGTCTCATCATCTCTCCTTTCTTGGAAAGGATTCGTCTCTGAATCATTACCATCATCTACAGGGAAAGCTTTCACCATTACCACCTTCTTAGCTCCATCAAGGTTCACTCGTTCACCTATAGGTAAGGGAATCAATTCGAAAGGAGTTAGGGGATTAAAACCGTTCACAATTTCAAAAGGAGAATAAAAAGTGGTGGAGTGAAAAGTCCTTTTGCAAACAAACTCAAATTGTAGCCAGCATTCCTCCCAATTGGTCAAGTTCTTCTTGATTATGGTTTGTAAGAATTGTATTAGTGTTCGGTTGACCACTTCCTTTGGAAAGACAACTTCAAATTCTTGAGGAATAGTTGCAATTTTATTAGACAAAGACAATGAAAAATCATTAGTAGAAACATAAGAACCCTTGCATAAAAGAAGAACAACCGGTTCCTTAGCTTCTATAGCCTCTATGACCTCACTTTCTTTTGCAAAGAAATTCACTCTCCTTTTACTTCCCCTCTCTTGTCATTGCTCACTCTTATCCTTGATTGTTAAAGGTGTTTGCTTGCCCATCCTCTCTCTACACTCTTTTTCTTTCCTCTCAACTTCTTGTTTTTGTTTGACATCTTGTGCTCCCTTTTTCTTTTCCTTTTCCTTTATGATTCTTTGATCTTTGCTCACCTCTCTAAGGGCCATGGGGGTGAAGGTAAACTTAGTTCCCTCCTTGAGTAGGGAATATGTATTCTTCCTCCCATCATGCTTAATATGCCTATCATATTGCCAAGGACTCCCTAGGAGCAAGTGACCTACTTACATGGGTACCACATCATATAGCACGTCATCATTATACTTCCCCATCTCAAAAGACACCAAAACTTATTTGTTCACTCTCAATTCCCCACTATCATTTAGCCATTGAAATTTGTAGGGTTTGGGGTGTTTTATCCACTTCATGTCCAATTCTTCAACTAAGTTTGCACTAATCACGTTAGTGCAACTCCCACTATCCACAACGACACTACAAGGGGTCTTGTTGATTAGACACCTAGTGTAGAAAATGTTCTCTCTTTGTTGGTGATCTTGATCCTCAATGGCTTGCGAATTCAATGACCTCCTTGTGACTCCTACCAATGAGTATTCTTGACCAACAACTTCCCCTTCATCACTCTCCTCATCCCTTCTTCCCTCTTGGTCTCCTTGGTACCTTTCCCCCTCTTCTTTATCATCGGTGGAGACCTCACCATAGGGGTTAGTATACATCGTTCTCTTGCTTGGATACTCATGAGAAGTATGTCCATATCCAAGGCACTTAAAACATTTGATATCCATATTCCTTTGTGGCCTCTCTATGGCTTTTTTCTTATCCTTGTTCCATCCTTCCCTAGGTTTCCAATCCTCTCTAGGCTTGTATAAGTCCCTTTGGAATGGCTTAGGGGCTTCATCCTTCTCAATTGGTAACTTGCTAAAAATGTTGGGATTTGGAAGTGATGGTATAGTAATTGCCCTCCTCTTTAATTGCCTCTCAATCTTCATAGCGGCATGTACCATATCCTCTAAACGATCATAGGGGTGCAATTCCACCAAATTAGTAATCTCTTTATTTAATCCTCCCAAAAACCTTGCTCTTGTTGCTCTAGGATCCTCATTGATTTGAGCTCTCATCAACATAGCTTCCATCTCCTTATAGTAATCTTCCACACTCTTGTTCCCTTGCTTGAGTGATTGGAGCCTTTGGTAAAGATCATTGTAGTAATGGTGTGGTATAAACATTACCCTCATCATGTCTTTCAACAAATTCCAACTAGCCATGGTTTCCACTCTTATTTGTCTCCTTTGAGCACTAATTTGCTCCCACCATACCAAGGCATACTCCGAAAATCCCAAAATAGCCAACCTTACTTTTGACCTCTCACTATAGTTATGGCTTTCTAGAAATATCTCCATTTTGCTTTCCTACTCAAAATAAGCTTCGGGGTCACTCTTGCCATAGAACGTGGGTACTTTTAATTTAATATGGCTCAACTCCATTTCCACATCATTTCCTTCTCTTCTTCCTCCTCTATTTCCCCATCCTCTATGAAGTTCCCCAAAGGCCTTAACTTGTTCCCCCTCATACCACTCATCAACTCCCTCAAATTCTCTTTCTAGCCCCATTATGTTGATCCCTCCATACTTTCCTTGGCCCCTTCCTCTTCCTCCTCTCAAGCCATGTCTCCCTCCTCTCATAGGAGCTTGTTGGAAACCTCCAATAAAGTGTTCATCCCATTCTTCCTCATGTTGGGTATGTAACAGAGGAGTATGGGCATCACCATCCCTCATCCTTGGACTAGGCACTTCAAATCGCTATTGGCCTCTCCTTTATGCAACGGTAGAAGATTGTCCAAGATGATTTATCAACTCCCTTGTTATATTTTGAAATTCGCTTTGCATAGTCCTCATCATAGCTTGCAAGTCATCACGCAAACCCTTAGCATCAATTTGATCTTCTTGAGGTCTTCTAGGTCCACTTGGGTTAGGCCTAGAGATCTCTTGTTCATAGGCCATGGTAATGGGATATTTGCTTACTTATACCTGTAACACAAAGAGATTAGAAAGAAAAATAGATCCTCACTACACTTCCTTGCGTGTTGGCTCTCAAGGTTAATCACTCCACGCTCGTGTTTGCTCTCTTAGGCTCTTTTAAGGATAGGCTCACCCTCTTACCTTTTTCTCAACACTCAAGCCTTCTTGTTCAATCTCAATCCTCCCTAATAGCTAAAATTTTAGTCCAACTTAGTGAATCACACAAATCAAAAGAATTTTCCAATTATGGGGTCTTAGAGGATTTTCAACAAACACTTGTTAGGCGCCTTAAGCAAACAAGTTTTAAGTCAAGAATTTTAAGAAAATTAGACTCAATCAACACGAAAACAAGCACTAGATGCAAGAGAAACACTCCTAAGCAAGAAACAAACAAGAATTATTAAGAATAAAGAAACAAGAACAACTAGAACTAGGATGATGAAGAACAAGATGATCACAAAGGTGCAATAGAAAATTTGAGTTCAATGAACATGGAATTCAATAATAGAGTGATATACTAAGTCCCAATATCCCAAGGAATGAAAATTAAGAATCAAAGTTCCCAACTATAACTAAAAACACTCTCATGGAACATTTATCAAACACCTTGGATGCAATCTCGTCACTTAAGAACAACTAGAATTTTCACTCATATTGAAGCCAAATTTCACCACAATCACAAGATAAATTTGTTCCCAAGGATTATAATAACATCAAGGAGCGATTTCCCAACAGAAAAATTAAGATATAACAAAAATTTCAAGACCTTTTTGGAGCAATTTTTTTAGTGACGGGATTTTTCTCTGTTTTCTTTTTCTTGACTTGTAGGGCTCCTTTTTCTTGCTTTCAAGCTTTTATAGGAATCGAGCTTTTCCTAATCTAATACCAAACTCTTTGATACGAATTCTTGGAAGCTTTTCTTGGTGTTATGGGTGTTTTAGTTGGCTAACTATTATGTTCAAACAATGGGACCCAAAACAGTGATTTTTCTTGTGACAAAAGAAGAAAGTAACCTAACATCCTACACTCTTTCAAATCCTTGAAGAACAAAGCCTCACAGACCCTCAAGATGAGTAGAAAATTCTACTATAATCTCACCCCAATATCCTTCAAGCAACAAAGGCAAGCAAGAACAAATAGAATAAAGAAAATAGGCACCCAAATATTGAATTTCAAACAAACATTAGAAGAACAAAGCAACTAAGACCCATTCAAAGAAACAACATTGGATTATCCAAAAGATTTATAGATTCTTGCAAAAGAAGGACTAACCTTTCAGCTTGGTCTTGAACAAGATGAACAAGAAGGCTAGGGCCTCTCAAGATTCTCTTCTTAAATTTAAATTAAAATGAAGTGTGTTGTATTTTCAAATCACTAAAGGTTCTATTTATACTATCCTAACCCTAGCTAAGTAATCCCTGAGGTTTAATTACAGTTTAGGATCATAATAAGTCTTTACAAGTAATTAAAATTGAAAAAAATCGGAGAAAATATTAAAAACGGGAGCAATCGTCGGCTGTCCAAGTGGAACCGGCGCCAATTTGGACATCACAGCCGGTGCCAGCTATGTTCTATCTTCGGACAGTCGAACAACGGATGAACCTGTTGTTGAGAAAAATGAGGCCGGCGCCGATTTGGCTACTTGTAGCTGGCGCCGACCGTCCTCTGGTGGCCTCCTTTTTGGACGAGTTTCGTCCATTTCTGTCACCAACCCTTGTCTTTGCATAGCCACACCTCCCCCTCCTTTATCTTGACCTCCATGATGAAGCGGAGTCTCATCATGTCGCCCCGTCCAATGCCCAAACAATGGGTCTTTATAACAACTTCATCCAGTATGCATCAGAATTTTTTTTCAAAATTACTTTCAATGAATATAATAAACTACATAGAATTTGATTTTTGACATATATACTCGATGCTATAACATGTCGAAAATATAGCATAAGCCTCTGGGAGTCCACTACGCTTCTGATCCCTAAAATTTTTCAAAAAAAATAACACAACTGTGAGCGTAAAGCTCAGTGAGCCCTGTGTGTACTAGTGTTTTCAACTAAAAAGATCTCATGAAGAGTAATCTCAACATAAGCAAGGTAGTTCGGAAATTCTAGTGTGCAAACACTCTCAAAATAAGTATTCAAGGATTTCAGGTGAAAACATGCTGATTCATGTATTCTGGAATGCTAGTATAAGATATTCTGATTCAAATATTCAAGTATTTAAGTATTCAAGTATAGTCATTGCTTACACTAAGTATTCAAGTGAGTGCTTATGCCAAGTAGTCAAGTTATTGCTTACGCCAAGTAATCGAGTCAATACTTAAGCCAAGTATTCAAGTTAGTGTATATGTTAAGTATTCAAGTTAGTGCTTATGCCAAGTATTCATGTTAGTCATGTATTGGATTCAAGGATTGACTAATCATAGGAGCTAAAATCATCATTATTTTACTAATTATTTGAGGTTATTTTGAGATACTTTTGTTATAATAACTAGGAATACTCCTTTCTATTTGATATTTTGCTTGTAAAATGTGTTTTTGACTAATTTGTACAGATTTTAGTAGATTTCGTGCAAAAAGTGAAGAATTCCATATTAGACCCGGCACTAGGTCCAGATAATGTATCAGGCACCAGGTCTGCTTTGGAAAAGAGGAAATTGAGTCCAAAAATAGATTAGACCCCATGACAGGTGGCCCAACTGTATCCTGCACCAGGTCCACTCTGCACAGAGGCAGTTGTGCGAGAATTTGGTATTTTCTAAAGGATTTTGGTATTTTCTGAATTCTAATCAGACTAGACTTTTCAAGCAACGAATTTTGGTATTAAGGAGGCTTATAAATACAAGAAAAATACCATAGAAATGTGTGACTTGAAGGATCCAAACTAGCTACTTAATTACCACTTAAAGGAGCATTGCTCAAATCAAGTTTTCAAGAGAAGAAAAAGTGCTTGTCTTTGAATTTTATCTTTTATCCTTTGTTTACTTTTCTTTAATAATGATGTGCTTAATGTTTTGATTGTAATTGGATATTATTTTGAAGATTATGATTTTGAGTTAATTGGAATTTTTTATCAATCTATTGTTATCTTTGGCATTTGATTACTTGTTATCATTGGTTATTGATGTGGGTTCTTCTAATTGACTTGGAAAATGATTGAATTTTACTTTATATTCCTTCATAATGCCAAGACAACAATTGATTTTGATGAATGTTAATTCATTCAATATTGTGTTTTCAAGATAATTGTCTAATTACATGGAATTACATCCTTGAGTTATATCTATTTTTATCTATTTTTATTTTTTATTTTATTGGCTAAACAATAAAGATTTGGGTTAAGTAAGGTGGGAGCCTAAGTTCTCGTGGATTCAATACTTGTTATTCTCTATACTATACGATGGGTATACTTGCCCGTATATGTGATTTTAGTAGTTAGCATTTTAATTGAAGCTTGATTGATTGTGTAATTTGCTGACAATATTTTCTACACTAAAAAACATGCATCAACAAGTTCAAGAAATTAAGAATTTAAGATTCATATTGTTCATCATGTTTCTAAATTCATATAGAAAGCTTGCACTTGAGCACATTAAGAAAACATTTTCAATATCAAGAAAACACTTTACCAAAATTGGGATTTGGAAATTGAAAAGATCACACGAGATATTTCATATTCAAAATATTCAAAAAATCAAGTTCTTGATATTTCTTTCAAACTCAAATGTAACATTCATCTCATTATATATTAGGAAACTATTAACCATATCAAGAAAGCACATGATCATTTCAAGAAAATACTTAGCTAAAATAGGATTTAAAAAGGCAAATGGGACTCACCTCGTGTCCTAACCCGATGTGATAACATATATAGCACTCTTAGCCCTTTACAAAGCTTTGAAGATAAATAACCTATATCAAGAGTCATTCCAAATCTCACTTATTATTCTAAAGTTCGACTAACACAAAACTAATATATGAATGGAAAATATTCTAGTTTCTTTTTTCTCACTTCTTCCTATCAAAATGAGATAAATTCTTGGAATGATCAAAGGCTCATTAATTCATTTTCCATATCTTTGTTCAAACAAATATCCAAGGTTTCCAAATATTCTTGTGATTTCTCTTTCATCCATTAACACCAATAGGACAATACTTTAGTTTATTTCTTGCAAAATAAAATTCTGCATTTCTTCATTCTTGTCACACCTTCTTTGATTTGTCATAACTTTTAATTTACAAGACCGATTGATGTCAAGTTTGTTCCAAAATGTCCATAAGAAATTCCTTGATGTTTTCCAATTCATGAACTCTGATTTCCCTTCTCATTTTATTCAGTTTTGCTTACAACACCTCAGCATCTCAATATTGTTACAGTTTTGGCAGCTTGTGGTATTTTCATCATAACATTGTATTCACAACTCCAAATCATGTAAAATTAGTTCCAAAATAATCCTAAGACATTTTTCTACAAGTTTCAAGTCATGGGGTTTCAAATAAACAAGTTAAGTTATACAGTTTATTTCATTCTTCAAAGCTACTCGGGATTTCCTTTAAAGCAGAATTTTTGCTTTGTTAATCTCTTCACATCATCTATTCTACTTTAATCCTAATGATAGGGGCTAAAAGCACCATTTTTTTTTTAGTTATTTGAGATTGTTTTGAGATACATTAATTGTAATAACTTGACATATTCCTTCGTATTTAACATTTTGCTTATAGAAAGTGTTTTTAGCAAATTTGTATAAATTTAAGTTGATTTTGAGCTAACAGTGAACAATTTCAGAATGTACCAGGAGCCAGGCCCAGCCAAGGGACCAGGCATTGGGTCCATTCTGGTCAAGCAGAGGAAACAGAGTGAATTTCAGGAACAATCCAAAACAAACCTGGCACCAGCCCCAGCCAAGAGACTAGGCACCGGGTCCATTCTGGTTAAACAACAAAAACAGAGAATGTAAAACAAACCTGGCATCAGGCGGGTCAACTGGACCCGGTGCTAGGTCCACTATGGAAGGCAAAAATCCTGTGCACGAATTTGAGAATTTTTCAATGATTTTGATAATTTTCGAATCCTACTCGGTCAAGACTTCCTAAACTACAAATTTAGCATCCAAGAGGCCTATAAAAGCAAGAGAAAACATAAGGGATATAGAAAGGTGGATCCAAGAGCTAAAATTCCAAACACTCATTGAAGGAGGAATTTACCAAATCAATGAGGGTTGTTTAAGAGAGTCTTCAAGGGTGGAAAAAGAAGCATGTCTATGAGTGATTTCTTTTATCTTTGTTTTCTTTTTCTTTAACAATGATGCATTCAATATTTTTATTGCAATTTAACATTATTTTAGATTCATGATTTGGTGTTGATTTAGTTATTTGAACAATTCTTTTTCATCTTTGGTGTTTTATTACTTGTTACCATTGGTTATTGATGCGAGTTCTTCTAATTGACTCGACAAAACGATGTTAGGAGTTCATTGCATTGATTTCGTATTTGTTAAATCTTAATGGACTTGAACGACGAAATTAAGATTATAGGACTATGTAATCAAAGATTAGTTGATTTCACTTCTAACAAAGGTTTATTAGCTAATTTCACACTTATAAGAAATTTTGAGCTTAATGCATGTTTTGGGTATGTTAGCTTGATTGACAAATCTGTTAATATAAATTAAAATATAGTGGTTCCATGGATTGACAAACAAAGTGGAATTTATCAAAGTAGATTCATAACTTGAGAAATGATTGAATTTTACTTTATATTCCTTCATGATGCCAGGATGATAATTAATTGAGAGAATTACTAGTTCGTTCATTGTCATATTTTCTAGGATAATTGTCTAAAGTGCATATTCCTACATCCTTGAGTTGTATATATATTTTTATTTTTTTTATTATTTTCTCACTCTATTGGATCGGTTAAACAATGAATGAAGAATGATTAGTATGTACTTGTTCCTTTGAGGATCGATACTCGTTAATTTCCTATGCTATGCTTGCGATGAGTATACTTGCTCAGATGTGTACTTTAGGATTAATTTTTTTTATTAAACTTTACCAAATGGTGGATTTAAATTTGATGATTTTCACACACCCAAAATTTACACATCAAGTTTTTGGCGCCGTTGCCGGGGAACAATATCATGAAAGCTTTTTTTTATTATTATTTAACCATGTTTATATGTTTATATGTCTATATGTAAATATGTATATATGTTCTTTGTGTAGATAGGTGCTATATCTTGTTGTTTATAACCTTGTGTGACTTAATTGACTAGCTTAGTTTATGTTGTACTTGTAAACACCACTAACTTTTGTATTTAGGTAGTTTGTGAATATATCTAAGGTGTGTGTTTTTTTTCTTTATTTTTCTATTATTGGCTTTTCCCTTTTGTTTTTTCATTTTCTTTGTTTTTCTATTATTTTTGTTTGTTTTTATTTTTCTTTTCGATTTGATTTTTGCTTTTTCTTTGAGTGCGAGGTTAGCATCATCATGGACAATTATTTTTGGGCACAAAATCAAAGGATTTACAATGGTGATAGATTGACAAGATTACAAGCTCACATTGATGTTTTTAGTGAGACGTCATTAGTAACATTAGTGAATTCTTTTATGGCTAATACAAATTCATTGATTGAGGGATACGTAGAATCATCCCAATGAATAAGCTCTAACAAGACACAACTAGCAAAGTTGGTTAATGAGATCTTCAATAGGGAATTGGAAATCGCAGACAAATAGTGTACCTCTCGATTCATGGAGTCCATTGATGCCATTGATGATGTGTTTAGTTTACCATGCCTCAAAGAGTTGGATCTTTCAACGCTATATCATAAGAAGGCCTTAGAGAATAGTGGTAATTTCTACCATTCACCCCATTCAAATGGAGGTAACTTAGTATTTTTGGATGTGGTGAAATGTAAGGATTCCTTGATCCCATCTTTAAAAACTCAATTACTAAGGCGAAAGGGGAATTTTAATTGTGAACATTCTTTTGAAGGATTAAAAGGTGATTTCAAGTTTGATTCAGTCTTTAAAGACCATATGCACTTATATTTTGACAAAGATATTTGTGTGTCTAAAGGAATGTTAGAACATGAGGTTTATGTGTTTTGCTTTACTGAGAAAAAAAAATGTTTTCATACACATTACATTTTTCGAAAACCTCATTTCTTTCTACATTCGTCATGCCTATCTTCTACTTTAAGCTTGCTTCTCTTTTCTAAATGTTGGATGAGGATGCATGATGAGTGAAAAGTGTTTGCCTCTTTGTTTTGGGTTTAGTTTTGTTTAAGTTTTTAGGTGTTATTTCCCCAAATAAGGAAAATATTTTTCATTTTAAGTGTGGGGGAGTGAGTCTTGTCTTTATTTGCTTTGTTAAGATTTTTCTTATTAGTATTTATTTTTAGTTTTCTTTCTTTTATTTAGGTGTGCTTTATTTTTCTTTTATTTTCTTTATACTTTTATTTGTGCTTTCTTTTGTAGGTCGAAATAAAGTCCTTTTGGACATGCTCTCTTCTCTATTTCTAATTTTGATATCTATTAGAACTTACTGCACTTAGGGAGTATTAATTAACTTTCTGCCTCTTTTATCAGTTTTGGACCCTTTGGAGATGCTTTCTTATATTTATTTTTTGCCAATGAGGATATTGTCTAGTTTAAGTATGGGGGAGTGGTTTGATAATATTCTTTGTTCAAGTTTTTTTCAATTATCTGGGTGTTTTCTTTGTATTAAGCTACTTTGGAAAGTATTGAGCTACTTTAGAAAATTTTGATTTGGAAAATTTTTTATTAAAAAATAACTTTTTTGCAAGTTCATTGAAAGTTTTGAAAATTTGAAAATTTAAAAGTTTGGATCTTTTAGAGCTAATTCACAATGGAAGGATTTTCTTTTCTCTATTCTTTCCCACTTATTTATTTTGGTCCTTTAGCTTTGCTTTCATTGTTTTATTTTTTGCTATTGAGGACAATATCCAATTTAAGTGTTGGAGGAGAATGTAGGTATTGAAGATATTTTTCCGTATCAATATTTTGGGTGAAATTTTTCCAAATATTTTTCAAATTTTCAGTGGTTTTCATTAGTTAGCAAGGTTGCAATTCTTTTTCTTACTTGGTGGTGATTTTTTTTCATTCATTTGGTAGATTTTTATGAAATTGGTTTATTAGATAGGATATTGTCAAGACTTGAGAATTTTGATTAATCTTATTTATGCATTGGTGTTTGAATGTTATTTGATTCATCTAGTTTGAATATGAAGGATATGATGAATGTGTGGAAAGGGCATTAGCTAACTCTTGTATTATGAGTTTAAACATTGCTTAGCTTTGAGTTGTGATGAGGAATGTAAGTTGATAAAAGATATGGAAAGATTGGGAAGAATTGTGGAAAATTCTTGTGAGTTGAAAATTGAAAGAATGAGTTGATTGATTCCGCTTTGAAGATGAGCATATATTGCTTTTGCATGATATAAGGGCCAATACGGATAGTGAAGAGAAATTCACTTTCTTGAGGCTATGAATTCCCAAAAGCAAAAAAGAAGGAATGTTGAAAAATGATGAGTGATAACTATAAAATGGGTCAATATGGTGTGTCTATTTGAGTTAAATTGGTGTTTCCTGTTAAAACTTAGTTGAGCATTGTATTCATTTTCTACCCCATCACAACACAACACAACCATAGCATATCCACAAATAGATGAATGGATAGAGTGATTTAAATTTTGGAAGATATGTTATGTAGAGCTTGCTTATAATAATAGTCATTAGTCCACCAATAGATTAGCACCATTTGAAGCCCTATATAGGTGAAAGTGTCAGTCACCACTCTATTTGGAGAATATTGGGTGGAATCAAGAACAATGTGACGCTTTGGATATAGAAAAGACTCAACAAAAGGTAAAACTAATTAAAGACAGAATAGAGGTTGCTTAAAAGTTTACGGAATAGTAATGCTAATTGTTGCAGAAAAGATGAGTTTGTTAAAGGAGACTAAGTATTCCTAATATTGACACCATAATGAGCAAGAAGAAAAAAAACTCAGTAGAGGAAATTAGTTCCTCGATATATAGGACCATTTCCAAATACAAAGAAGCTTCAGGATTGGTAGTGTAACCTACCAATTAGAATTGCCTATAGAACTTCAGGGCATTCGTGATGTATTTCATGTGTTACGATTTTAACGCCACTATAGATTTGACTCCAGACTTGAATTATGAAGAAAGACCTAGTAAATTTCTAAAGTATACTAAAAACGTATTACGTTGGAACTAGATTCCACTTGTTAAGGTGTTATGGAAACATCATCCTATATAGGATGCCATGTGGGAAATAGAGTCAGAAATGTGCAAAACATATCAAAAACTTTTTTAAATGAAAATACAAATTTTGACGAAATTCCTTTTAGGATGGGAGATTGTAATATCCCACCCTATATAGGAAACCTAAATAGAATAGTATTAGTAATTAAAATATAAAAAAAACATATAGGAGATATTATTATTGTTGTTGTTGTTGTTGTTGCTATTGCTGTTGTTGTTATTGTATATATAAGGATATTAGGATAATTGAAGAAATGATATAGGATAGCCCATAGGACCCACAAAGATTAATGAAGATGGTTCACACCATCTGATACTTTTGACCATGCTTTGACCAAACCTTGATCATCATTAACCATGAATGAAGGAAATTCTTGCAAGTTCTACTAGTTTCCTCCATAATCTACAAATTTTCACTAACTTCTATAAGATTCTATAGGTTTCTATTAGCTTCTAAAGTATTCTAGAGGTGATGAGTCATCTTCTAAGAAGCTCTACGGAATTTTAGAGTCATTAAATCATGACATAAGAAAAGAAAGGAAAAACAAGAACAAGAGAAAATCAAGAAGAGAGAGAAAGGAAGAAAATAGAGAAAAAAAGAAAAGAAGGGAAGAAGAAAGAAAATGAGAAGCTATAGAGAAGAAAATGATGGAAGGAAAGAGAGAAAGAAATGAGGAGAAGAAAGAAAAGAAAAAGAAGAAGAATGAGAGGAAGAAACCAGAAGGAAAAGAAAAGAAAAAGAGAGAATGAAGGAGAAAAAAGAAGAAATAGATCAGTTGGAAGCTTGATCTTGTTCACTCAAGGAGGTAAGGTTTCTTTACTTGGAGCCAGAGTGATATAGAGTGCTTTCCTTACATCATAACTTTAGTTGTGCAATTTTTAGATTTATAATGCTTGAGTTGGTAGATAGCTTGACTTGTGTGATTCATGTTAATTATGTTTTTAACTTGAAGAGTGAAATAATTTTTTTAGACTAAAGTATACACTTGATTAATTTAACTTCAAGAGTTTTGTTATGTCTTGTCAAAAGTTTCAAAGTTTGAATTATTTTCAAAGAGTGTGAATGACATGAGTTTTATCTAAATGTTGAAGAGAAGTTAAAATCCATGCTGTGTAAACAAAATTTTTGAATAAGAAAGAACTTGTGTTTTTTTGATAATTTTCTTGGTTAAAGTGTTTTATTTGAGGATAAACAAAAGTTCAAGTATGGGGGTGTGTGATAGGGGCTAAAATCACCGTTACATTCCTAGTTATTTGAGGATGTTTTGAGATACGTTTGTTGTAATTACTAGGTATATTCCTTCTTGTTTGACATTTTGCCTGTAGAAAGTATTTTTGACAAATTTGCACAGATTTAAGTTGATTTCGAGCGAAAAGTGAACAATTCTAGAGTGCACCTAGCACCAGGCCTAGCCAAGGGACCAGGCGCTAGGTCCATTCTGGTCAAGCAAAGGAAACAAAGTGAATTTGAGGAAGAATCCAGAATAGACCTGGTGCCACGCCCAACCAAAAGACCAAGCGCCGGGTCCATTCTGGTTAAACAGCAACAACAGAGAATGCATAACAGACATGGCGCCAGGTGGGTAGACTGGACCCGACGTCAAGTCCACTCTAGAATGTGAAAATCCTATGCACAAATTTTCTAATAATTTTGGTATTTTCCAAATCTTACTCGGCCAAGACTTCCCAAACTACGAATTTAGCATGCAAGAGGCCTATAAATGCAAAAGAAAACACAAGAGATATAAAAAGGTAGATCCAAGAGCTAAATTTCCAAACATTCATTGAAGGAGGAATTCACCAAATCAAGGAGGGTTGTTTAAGAGAGTCTTCAAGGGTGAAGAAAGAAGCTTGTCTATTAGTACTTTCTTTTATCTTTGTTTCCTTTTTCTCAAACAATTATGTATTCAATGTTTTTATTGTAATTTGACTTTATTTTAGATTCATGATATTGTGTCATTTTAGTTATTTGATCAATTATTTATCATCTTTGGTATTTGATTACTTGTTATCATTGGTTATTGATGCGAGTTCTTCTAGTTGGCTCGACAAAATGATGTTAGAAGTTCATTGCATTGATTTCATATTTGTTAAATCTTAATGGACTTGAACGACGAAGTTAAGATTATAGGACAAAGTAATTGAAGATTAGTTGATTTCACCTAGAACGAAGGGTTACTAGCTAATTTCATACTTATAAGGAATTGAGCTTAATACATATTTTGATTATGTTAGCTTGATTGACAAATTTGTTAACATGAATAAAAAATATAGTGGTTCCATTGATTGACAAACAAAGTAGAATTTATCTATGTAGATTCATGACTTGGGAAATGATTGAATTTTACTTTATATTCCTTCATGATGACAAGATAATAATTAGTTGGGAGAATTGCTAGTTGGTTCATTATCATGTTTTCTAGGATAATTGTCTAAATTGTATATTCCTATATTCTTGAGTTGTATATATTTCTTTAATTTACTTTTTATTATTTTCTCACTTTATTAGGTCAGTTAAACAATGAATAAAGAGTGATTAGTGTGTACTTGTTCCTTTGAGGATCGAAACTCGTTAATTCCTATGCTATGCTTGAGATGAGTATACTTGCTCACATGTGTATTTTGGGACTAATTTTTTAATTAATACTTGACTAAGGGGTGGATTTAAATTTGATGATTTTTATACATCTAAAATTTACGCATCAAGTTTTTGGCACTGTTGCCCGGGAACAACATCAAGAAAGTTTGGATTTTGTTGATTTAACCATATTTATATGTTTATATGCCTATATGTCTATATTTTCTTTATGTAAATAGGTGCTATATCTTATTTTTTGTAACCTTAAGTGACTTAATTGACTAGCTTAGTCATGTTGTACTTGTAAACACCACTAACTTTTGTATTTTGGTAGTTTGTGAATATATCGAATGTGTATGTTTTTCTTTTCTTTATTTTTCTATTATTAGCTTTTCCCTTTTGTTTTTTCCTTTTCTTTGTTTTTCTATTAAATTTATTTGTTTTTTTTCTTTTCAATTTGATTTTTGTTTGTTTTTTTTAGTGCGAGGTTAACATCATCATGGACAATTATTTTTGGGTACAAAGTCAAAGAAGTTACAATGATGATAAATTAGCAAGATTACAAGCTCACGCTGATGTTCTTAGTGAGACGTCATTAGTAATATTAGTGAATTCTTTTGTGGCCAATATAAATTCATTGATTGAGGGATACGCATAATCATCCCAGTGAATGAGCTCTAACAAGACACAACTAGCAAAGTTGGTTGATGTGATCTTTAATAGGGAATTGAAAATCGTAGACAAATAGTGTACCTCTCGATTCATTGAGTCTATTGATGCCATTGCTGATGTGTTGAGCTCACCATACCTCAAGAAGTTGAATTTTTCAACGCTATATCATAAGAAGGCCTTGGAGAGTGGTGGTAATTGCTACCTTTCACCCCATTCAAAGGGAGGTAACTTGGTATTTGTAGATATGGTGAAAAGTAAGGATTCCTTAATCTCATCTTTAAGAACTCAATTACTAAGGCTAAAAGGGAATTTTATGTGAACATTCTTTTCAAGGGTTAAAAGGTGATTTCAAATTTAATGCATTCTTTAGAGACCATGTGCACTTATATGTTGACAAAGATATTTGTGTGTCTAAAGAAATGTTAGAACATGAGATTTATGTGTTTTGCTTTACTGAAAAAAAAAATGTTTTCATACACATTACATTTTTCGAAAATCTCCTTTCTTTCTACACTCGTCATGCCTATCTTCTACTTTGAGCTTTCTTCTCTTTTCTAATGGTTTGATGAGGATACATGATAAGTGAAAAAAGTTTACGTATTTGTTTTGGGTTTAGTTATATTTAAGATGTTAGGTGTTATTTTCCCAAATAAGGAAAATATTAGTGTGGGGGGAGTAAGTCGTATCTTTATTTGCTTTGTTAGGATTTTTTTTTTATTAGTGTTTTCTTTAGTTTGCTTTCTTTTATTTAGGTGTGCTTTATTTTGCTTTTATTTTCTTTATGCTTTTATTTGTGTTTTCTTTTGTAGGTCAAAATAAAGTCCTTTTGGACAAGCTCTCTTCTCTATTTCCAGTTTTGATATCCATTGGAACTTATTGCACTTAGGGAATATTGCTTAACTTTCTACCTCATTTATCAATTTTGGTCCTTTTGAAGATGCTTTCTTGTGTTTATTTTTTGCCAATGAGGACATTGTTCGGTTTAAGTGTGGGGGAGTGGTTTGGTAATATTCTTTGTCCAAATTTTTATCAATCATTTTGGTGTTTTTGTGGTATAAAGCTACTTTGGAAAGTATTGAGCTACTTTAGAAAATTTTTATTTGAAAATTTTTTTATTGAAAAACAACTTTGTTGCAAGTTCCTTGAAAGTTTTGAAAATTTGAAGATCTAAAAGTTTGAAACTTTTGGAGCTAATTCGCAATGGAAGTATTTTCTTTTCTCTATTCTTTCCTTCTTATTTATTTTGGTCCTTTGTCTTTGCTTTTATTGTTTTATTTTTGGCCATTGAAGATAATGTCCAGTTTAAGTGTGGGGGGAGAATGTAGGTATTGAAGATATTTTTCCATTTCAATATTTTAGGTGAAATGTTTCCAAAACTTTTTCAAAATTTCAGTGGTTTTCATTAGTTAGCAACATTGTAATTCTTTTTCTTACTTAGAGTTTATTTTTTGTCACTCATTTGGTGGATTTTTATAAATTTGGTTTATTGGATAGGATATTATCAAGACATGAGAACTTTGATTAATCTTATTTATACATTGGTATTTGAATATTATTTAACTCATCTAGTTTGAATATGAAGGATATGATGAATGTGTGGAAAAGGTATTAGCTAACTCTTGTATTATGAGTTTAAACATTGCTTAGCTTTGAGTTGTGATGAGGAATGTGAGTTGATAAAAGATCTCCGCGAGGAAAGATTGTGGACAATTCTTGTGAGTTGAAAATTGAAAGAATGAGTTGATTGCTTCCCCTTTGAAGATAAGAAAAAAATATTTTTTCTTAATATGGGGGCCAATACGGATAGTGAAAAGAAATTCACTTTCTTGAGGCTATGAATTCCCAAAAGCATAGGAGAAGGAAGATTGCTGAAAAATGATGAGTGATGACTATAAAAGAGGTCAATATGTTGTGTGAAGAAAAATCCATGCACTTGAGGCTATCAATTCCCTAAGTTATTAAGAAAATTGAAAGAAAAAAATTCAACTGCTTTCCTTACATCATAACTTAAGTTGTGCAATTTTCAAATTTATAATGCTTGAGTTAGTAGATAACTTGACTTGTGTGATTCATGTTGTCTATGTTTTAAACTTGAAGAGTATAATAATTTTTTAGACTAAGATATACACTTGATTAATTTAACTTCAAGAGTTTTGTAATGTCTTGTCAAAAGTTTCAAAGTTTGAATTGTTTTCAAAGGGTGTGAATGATAAGAGTTTTATCTAATGGTTGAAGAGAAGTTATAATCCTTGCTATGTAAACAAAATTTTTTAATAAGAAAGAACTAGTATTTTCTTGATAATTTTCTTGGTTAAAGTGTTTTGCTTGAGGACAAGCAAAAGCTCAAGTGTGGGGGTATGTAATAGAGGCTAAAATCACCATTATTTTCCTAGTTTTTTTAGGTTGTTTTGAGATACATTTGTTGTAATAACTAGCCATATTTCTTCCTATTTAATACTTTGCTTGTACAAAGTATTTTTGACAAATTTGTGTAGATTTAAGTTGATTTTAAGCGAAAAGTGAACAATTCCAAAATGCACCTGGTGCCAGACCCAGCCAAAGGACCAGGTGTCGGGTCCATTCTAATCAAGTAGAGGAAAACAAAGCGAAGTTTAGGAAGAATCCAGAATAGACCTGGTGCTAGGCCCAGCCAAAGGACTAGGCGTAGGCCCATTCTGGTTAAATAGCAAAAAAATAGAGAAAGCAGAATAGACCTGGCACCAGGTGGGTCGATTGGACCCGGCGCCGGTCCACTCTAGAAGGCAAAAATTCTGTGCACAAATTTGAGAATTTTTCAATGATTTTGGTATTTTTCGAATCCTACTCGGCCAAGACTTTCTAAACTATGAATTTAGCATCCAAAAGACCTATAAAAGCAAGAGAAAACACAAGGGATATAGAAAGGTGGATCCAAGAGCTAAAATTCCAAACACTCATTGAAGGAGGAGCTCAACAAATCAAGGAGGGTTGTTTAAGAGAGTCTTTAAGGGTGAAGAGAGAGGCTTGTCTATAAGTGCTTTCTTTTATCCTTGTTTTCTTTTTCCCTAATAATGATGCATTCAATGTTTTTATTGTAATTTAACATTATTATGGATTCATGATTTTGTGTTGATTTAGTTATTTAATCAATTCTTTATCATCTTTGGTGTTTGATTACTTGTTGTCATTGGTTATTGATGCGAGTTCTTGTAATTGACTCAACAAAATGATGTTAGGAGTTCATTAAATTGATTTCGTATTTGTTAAATCTTAATAGACTTGAACGACAAAGTTAAGATTATTGGACTAATTAATCAAAGATTAGTTGATTTCACCTCGAAAAAATGATTATTAACTAATTTCATACTTATAAGGAATTGAGTTTAATGCATGTTTGGTTCTGTTAGCTTGATTGACAAATCTGTTAATATGAATCAAAATATAGTGGTTCCATGGATTGGCAAATGGAGTGGAATTTATCTAAATAAATTCATGACTTGGGAAACAATTGAATTTTACGTTATATTCCTTCATGATACCAAGATAATAATTAGTTGAAAGATTGTCATGTTTTCGAAGATAATTGTCTAAATTGCATATTCCTACATCCTTGAATTGTATATTTTTTTTATTTTTTTAATTATTTTCTCACTTTATTGGGTCGGTTAAATAATGAATAAAGAGTGATTAGTGTGTACTTGTTGCTTTGAGGATTGATACTTGTTAATTCTCTATGCTATGCTTGCGATGAATATACTTGCTCACATGTGTATGTTGGGATTAATGTTTTAATTAAAACTTAATTAATGGATGGATTTGAATTTGATGATTTGTATACCCCCCCCCCCCCCACAAATTTACGCATGACCAAACAACTATTTAACACTTAAAACCATCTTAAATTCTATCATAATGGCCTTCAATTCTCTGATTTTTAGAGATACTTAGCCTAACAATATCATATTTTCCAACATCAAGTTTAACAAATGCAAACAACAACATTAACAATTTATTTTCTTTATGATTAAGCTAGTTTTCCATTTCATTTATTACACCTTCTTGTGCAGCCATGAAAAAATTACAACGGCGGTCAAAATTACAAAAATACCCTTGATACCTCTATTAGCTCAATTTATACCAAAATACTAGTCTCATCACACAGATCAATTTTTGTTCTTAATATACCCTTAAATTCCCATTCTACTAAAAGTAGTTGCAATCTAAAACTTTAGGGTACCTGTAGAACAAATTCAAAAATTTCATTCAGGTCCCCATAATTTCAAATTTTCAATAATGCCCTTAAATATGTTTATCATACAAAGACATTCATCTCATTATACTAATCATTTCTTGTTCTAGTCACTTATATAAATTCTTATTTTATACATGTAGTAATCGATTAAAGTAGGGTTATTATATATATATATATATATATATATAGTAATATACTTTTTTAATATATTAATAAAAATATATACATACACAAATATACATAATTAATATATTATTTTAATATATATATATATATATACACTACCTACCAAACACACACACACACACACACACACACACACACACATATATATATATAGAATATTAATATATATTAATATATATACACCAAATACATATAGGATTATCAAATTAATGATCTGCCCGTTAGATTTGTTAAAATTACTACGAAAAGTATTGTGAAAAAAGTTGAAGGTAATCGGATATATTTTGGTATATAATCTAGTAAAACATCTATAAAAAATGTCCAATACCTAACGCATTTGCAAAGATAGGTGTATTAAATTAACGATCCAACCATTAGATTTATTAAAATTGCTAAGAAAAATGTTATGAGATAAGTTGAAGGTAATCAAATATATTTTGGTACACAATCTAGTATAATATCTAAAAAAAATATCCAAAACCTAATACATTTAAAAAGATAGGCATATCAAATTAAGCATCCAACAGTTAGATTTGTTAAAATTTCAAAGAAAAGTGTTATAATAAAATTTGAAGGCAATCGGATATATTTTGGCACAAAATATAGCATAATATGTAAAAAAAACTATCCAAAACCTAATGTATTTATAAAGATAGGTGTATCAAATTAACGATCCAATCGGTAGATTTGTTAAAATTGCTAACAAAAGTGTTATGACAAAATTTGAAGGTAATCTGATATATTTTGGTACATAATCTAACATAATATCTAAAAAAATATCCAAAACCTAATGTATTTATAAGGATAAATGTATCAAATTAACGATCCAACCGTTAATTTGTTAAAATTACTAAGAAAAGTGTTATGACAAAATTTGAAGGTAATTGGATATATTTTAGTATATAATCAAGCATAATATCTAAAAATATATATCCAAAACCTAATGCATTTACAAACATAGGTAAATCAAATTAACGATCCAACCATTAGATTCGTTAAAATTGCTAAGAAAAGTGTTATGACAAAAGTTGAAGGTAATTGGATATATTTTGGTACATAATCTAGTATAATATCTAAAAAAAAATATCCAAAACCTAACACATTTACAAAGATAGGACTATCAAATTAAAGATCTAGTTGTTAGATTTGTTAAAATTGCTAAGAAAAGTGTTATGAAAATATTTGAAGATAATCAGATATATTTTGGTACAAAATCTACTATCATCTCTATAAAAATTCACAAAACCTAACACATTTAGAAAAATAAGCATATCAAATTAATGATCCAAGTCATTTGATGATAAGCATATCAAATTAATGATTCAACTGTTATATTTGATAAAAATCATTAAAAAAAAACTTTATGACCAAATTTTAAGATAATCAAATATGTTTGGTCATAGAAACTAGCATAATCTTTATAAAAATATAGAAAACCTAACACATTTACAAAGATAAGAAAATCAAATTAATGATCCAACCGTTTAGTTTACTAAAATCACTAAAAAAAAGTATTAGAACCAAATTTAAAGGTAATTGGATATTTTTTTTTCACTTGATCTAGTACAATGTCTATAAAAATACTCGAAAACTATCCCATTTATAAAAATAGACATATCAAATTAACGATCCAATCGTTAGATTTGATAAAATCACTAAAAAAAAAAAGTTTTATGATCATATTTTAAGGTAATCGAATATGTTTTGGTATAGAATCTAGAATAATCTCTATAAAAATACAAAAACCTACACATTTAGAAAGGTATACATATCAAATTAACGATCCAACCATTAGATTTGATTATCACTAAAAAATATATTATGGCCAAATTTAAAGGTATTTGGATATATTTTGCCACTTAATCTAGTATATCTCTATAAAAATACTCGAAACCTTACCCATTTACAAATATAAACATATCAAATTAACGATCCGGCTGTTAGATTTCTTAAAATTAATAAAAAAACATATTACAACCAAATTTAAAGGTAATCGGATATATTTTACCTACTAATCTTGCATACTCATTATAAAAATACCCAAACCCTAACGCATTTATAAGGATAGACATATCAAATTAACAATTCAATTATTAAATTTATTGAATTTACTAAAAAAAATATATTTTGACCAAATTTGATGGTAATTGGACATGTTTTGCTACATAATTTAGCTTAATTTCTATAAATCAGCCAAAAATATAATGCATTTATAAATATTTAAAAATTTAGGGACTGATTTGTAAAATTTTTGGGATTATATTTTAAATGTTCTAACCAATTTATAAATTTTTTATTATCATTTTATAATTTTACAAAATTTAAGGAGTAATTTGTAAAATTTGGGGTCATATTTTATATATTTAAAAATTTAGGGACCAATTAATAAAATTGTCTGGGTCATATTATAAATATTTTAAAATTAGGGATCAATTTAAAAAATTTTAAGGTCATTTTGTAATTTTACAAAATTTAAAGACCAATTTACAAAAAAATTTGAGACCATGTTGTAAATATTTAAAAATTTAAAGAAAGGTATTACCTAGGAAATTTGAATTTTGTCACTAAAAGTATAGTTAATAGTGATAAAAAAATAATATTTTTAGTTAATAAATGAATTTTTATCACTGATGATGCATTATTATCGAGAAAAAATTAGTTAGTAAATGAATTTTCGTCTCTAATGATGCATCATTTAAAATTTTCTCGCTAATATACTTATTTTCTAGCTAAAGCCATCACTTATAGCTAAGAAATAAAAATTTTGTCGTTGAATGTCTTAATCAATAACATCAAAAGACTTTTGTTAACCACAAGTGCATTCTCCTATGTTTTGACTTATAATAAACATTGTTGAGCCTCATGTGATCTGTGAAACCCCAGTCAAGACCAACCGTAGAGTAAGGGGGTTGGGATGCATATCATGCTTTATTTCATTATTAAATATGTTTTCATATGATTTCTATGTGCTTTGAATTTGATTTTTATTATCTTGAAGTCTTATTGGTGAGTGATGTGTGAGAGGGGCAAAATGGTAATTTTTGCCCGAGGTGAAAATAAGGAGATAGCTTATGGATTGAATAGGAAATAATTTTTCTAGTAGAAATAGCAACAAGAGTTGTTGTGGTTTAGTGATTAGAGCCTTGGAATTAATTCTTGAGGTCTAAGGTTCAAAGTCCATCATAGAAGCTTTAGCTTGAGTAAATTTTATTTTGCTTGGAAAGGATTGGTTTCGGCCTTAAGGGCCTAGATTAATGTGGTGATGATGTTCTAGGAGAGACATGATAGAAGTAATCTCATTCCACTCCTTTTACTCCTCTCGAAATTCTTATAGGGAAAATCATCCTTCCTTGATCTTTAATTTTCCTCAATTCTCAACTCATTGGTTTGATCAAGATGTCCTAGCCTTTTTCTTTCCAGAAAATCCAGTGGAGTGCTGAGGTCTTTTTGGATCAAAATGTCTTGGAAAAAGGCTTCTCATGGTTTGGAAAATGTAAATGAATTGTGGGAAAATTCAAGAGGAAAATCCCTCTTGAAAGCTTGCTGAAATTTTTCCTCTATCTTAGTTCATCTATCTTCATGGAATGAGCTGAAATTTTCCAGCTTGTTGTACCTTCAAAAGGTCAAAAATTCTAGCTCACATTCCCTCCCAAATGCTACCAGAAAAATGGTCTTTAGGATCAGTTTGAAACCTGAAAGTTTTTGCCCAAATTCGGATTGCAAGCTGAAGCAAAACAGGAAAAATTCCTGTACGAAAATCAACTTTGAGAGCTCCAAACCAAGCTGTTTTCTCCCAGATTTTGTGCAGCACCTTAGCCATGTTTTCCTCCATAAAGAAGGCTGGAAACCAGCCTTGAATACCCCTGAAATCCCCTTCAAAACTCGCTGCAAATCTACTGGAAATGGCAGACGAAAATTCTGCCAAAAAATTCCAGTACAGCGAAATTTCTGTGCATAATTTTTTCCCAGCTTGTTTCCTATTTTATTCCAACCAAAAACCCCAACCTACTTCTATCAAAACCTCCCTTAAACCTCCATTAATAGAGCTCCATTGTTCCCTAAAGCTTCTGTACGAAATTCCCTCCATGGTTGACCAAAAATCCCTCAACCAAATCCCTGCAATTTAGCTTGATTACTTTCCAAAATTTTAGCCATCTTGTTTGACAACTTTCCATAAAATTTTGCTCAATTGATCAGACATCTTCTCCACCATTGTGCACCTTAGTTTCGGCCATCACAAGCTTCCTTTAACCAGCTTTAATTCCCCAGAAAAGCTGCACAATCCAGTCGGCCATAGGAGACTTCAAGTTGTCCAAACAAATCAAGATATTCTTAGGATATCTACTTTCCAAATTCACTTCCCAAAAATATTCTTCAAGGATTGTACCAACTAACCTTTCCTTTTCCCTTCCAAATCAGAGAATCAACTCCCTAAACCCTACTAGGATTCGACCGGTCCTATTCCCACAGAAAATCGGCAGCTGCACAAACTCTCTCTCCCTCTCTCGATTTTTCTTCAAGCAACAAGAACACACACACACACACTACACCAAGAACACCTACTTCTTCTCTACACCTAATACCCCTCCAAACCACCTCAAACCCTCACGAAAATCTCCAGATTTAGTCTACTCATTGCTGTGCATCCATCAACACCAATATTAACATCAAACTCCTCCAAACATCTTGCTACTTTAGATCAAAGCAGAAATTTCTGGACAAGAATATCTTCAAGGTAAAATCACTCTATCAACATCAACCTCTTCAAACTTGACCTCTAATGAAAACCTATATGAATAATCACACTACTGACTTCTTTCTCTCTCTCTCTCTCTCTCTCATGGACCAAAATTCTCTCTCTTGGCCGAATGGTCTCTTCCTCCATGGCCATGCTTTCGCCACCTTTCTTGAACAAGATTAGCCATCTAGGAGTTGAGATCTTCTCTAAACTCCTTCAAGTCATTCATCAATCAAGTAAGTACCTTCAATCATCTTTTTAAAATTTTAGAATCATGTCTCTAGGATGATGTTGTGAGAAGATGATTGGCGATGGGATTGAGTTTGTGATGTTGTTGATTGAGGCATGAGTATATGTATGATTGTGAAGGAGATGGGATTTATGCATGAACGGATTATATTGGTGGATTTAATGATGAGTTGAGATTTGACGCATGTCATAGGTAGTATTTGTGATGAAGCATGCTAGAGATTATGTCACCATAGGTGAATATGATTTATATGCATGATTAGATTTTGAAGCCATGATCATGTTTATGCTAGTAGAGGTTAAATCATGTAATAATAAATTTAGATCTATGCCTATGTGCAAGACTTGGATGATTTGATGAATTGAATGATTGAGTATGTTATTGATTATGGTTGACCATGGAATCTTGATCATGATCTAGTTGTCCCTAAGCAAATTTTATTTCATGAATAAAATATTTACTAATAATTTTTGCTAAAGAATTTCGAAAACCCTAGGAAGGGTAGATTTGGAATTATGATATATGTAAAGGATATTTTAGTCAAATAAATAATGATTTTTCTAGAAAATAAAATAAATAAATATTATTTAAAATAAAGAAAATTAATTAAAGCCCTTATGAAAAAGTTTTACACTTAATAAAATATTTACTAGATCAAGACCCTTAAGGATTTACTTATTATTTTCCAAGAAAGACTTATTAAATTTAATCTTAACTAGTTTTAGCTATCAATTATTTTCTAACAACTAAACTATCATTAAATCACTATTTTACCTAGTACCACCTATGGCTCTTGATCAAATAAACTCTAAATTTTCCTTAACAAGATTTAAACTTTCAACTTATTAGAATTTATTTCCTAATCCATTAATTATCTTAAATAACAAATTAAATTTAGCTTATAAACCTATTCAATTATTGTTTTGCCTTAGAGCTTAGGACACTAGGATCATGGTAGTAGTGAATTGAGTTGATTTAAAACTAAGGAAATGGATTGTGGCTTGAATCTGATTAAAATTTGTATTTGCCCATGTGAGGTTAGGTCATCTGTCCGAGACCTTGTTGTTGTGAGCAAGAATCAGGTAAGCTCCTGCATAAAACCTATCGATGTGAAATATTTTCTTATGGCAAGCTAAATATGGAGTGTATGGACACTCGTTTATTTGAAGGCAATTGAGGGTTGAATTCATCTTTATTTCCAACGCTGGAATTATTCAAAAGTTAATGAGCAGATTTTCCAAACTCGAAACTCTTTCTAAAACTGATTTCGCTCAAAACCTTGGAAACCCTCAAATTGCTATTTTCATGTAGAGCAATGCTCTGTTCATTTTATCCCAAGTGGGAAACGTCGTTGAGTACTCAATAAGGGTGGACTACTAGGACTAGTCTTTGAAGGGTTAGGGTAAGTCTCTCAGCAGGTGGTCACCTCTGAGGGGTGAGTCCTTCCCGGATAAGATGCCAGTTCCAGTAAGTCATGCCAGTCCGAGCTAGCAGGTTATTTTGTTTCAGTCAAGTGACTGTGTTTTTGCCAGAATGGACACCTGGTGGTTGTTTGGGTATAGAGAAGGAGGAGTATCTTGCCCAGTAGGCCGATCACCTACTTTTATCAGTCTGCACAATGTGTTAGGCATTCTGACCGGTTATGGGGCCCAACGTGTGGTAACCCATATCCCTTTCTTCTGAGTGGTTGATTTCATTACTTATGTATGGCTAGAAGAGCCAAAACGCCACTCTTGCTTTTGACTAATGTTTATTGCTTGCCAATGTTTCTCTTATAAAGATTTCACACTTTGCGTCCATGAACTTACTGAGATTTCTGTCTCACAAACAGACTTACTGAGATTTCTGTCTCACCACCTTTTATCATGATTTCAGGTTGATCCTGTTGTGGGTGAGTAGCTACCTTAGGAAGAGAATGTGTTTTTTTTATTTTATGTACTGCTTTGGGGAGACGAGTGTGGATGATTTTAATTATGGTTTTTATTTTGGGATTTCATGGATGTACTTTTGAAGTATTTTGGGTTGTAATAAATTCTTTTTAATCTGAGTATTATTTATTTTAGCAATTTTATTTGTGACCTAATTATAAAGACCCCTTGTCCTTTGGATGGGGCGACATCCCCGACCCTGGCGGGCCTAGGTCATCCGGGGTGTTACATGATCTATATATGATAGACATGTTCGACCTCAATTCTTCCAAGACATACAAATGAGATTGCTAAGCAACTCTTGAGCAACAGAATCCAAGTATGGGTTATAAGTATTAGACAAGCTTAAGAGATTTCATACCAAGAAGCTCTTGAGAAGAATCATAGACTAGAGATCGGTTGTTAAGGTATATTGTGTAAATTCTTATGTCTCTTTACCTTATGATTCAATTTGTTTCTACCTTGAAGCACAAAAACATAATGATTTCAAATAGTAAGCTTTCAAATGTTTAGACTGAGTAGTTTGGATGGCTCTACATCTAAAAACTTCGTCCAAAATTCTGTGAATAGTGTCAAAACATTTCTATCTAGAAAAGTGCCATTTTGGGCTCACCTTTTGAATGCACCCTCGCCCGATCTTTAAGTCCAAAACTCTGAAAAACCTGACAGCGAAAAACTAGCCATTTTCTAGCCGTTAGTGTCTTACTTTTTTCTTCTTTAAAATCTTTCAAATCTCAAATTTTCAAGTAGATTTTTATGATATCTCCCTCAAAAACACTCCTACACTTTAGAAAACAAAAATCTCCCTTTCCATTTATGCTTCAAAAGGCGAAATCAAATTGTTCCAAAAGGCAAAAAGTGTTGGTGCTCATCTGATTGTACATTCGGTCAAAAAGTGTGAGCTATCTCTATTTCATTCCTATAATTCTTTTTGTATATCAAGGTTGTAGTGTAAAATCCATTTGGGGTGAGCTTTAATTTGTAGTTGGTTGAAAGGTTTGGGTAAACCCAAGTGTGGTGATCCTCTTATGTAATTGGTGTAGACAAACACCAATGAGCTGACTGAGTTTTATAGAGATCTGCTTTAAAATCCTTAAGAGTGAGCTTAAATTAGTGGATGTAGATCTTTAAGAATCGAACCACTATAAATCTCTTGGTCATCTGCCTTGCAATTATTTCTGACGGCTTGCGAACCTCTTTGCACAAAGTTTTCAATCATTCGAAGAAATCTCTATACTTCTCACCAACCCATCTTTATTCTTGTATTGATTGCATTTCTCTTGTCTTATATCCTTAAGATCCTAGATGACTCCCTAAAGCTGCATAAAATTCTTCTTTGCATAACTTGTGAACGCCTCGATTTGTAAAACAAAAGGTGGATATCGAAAAGAAGATCTTTTTTTGAAAAGTGTTTTAAATTTGCCAAAAACCTTATTCACCCCCCTCTAAGGTTTTTTAATTGGTATCAGAGCATTGGTCTACATTTCTTCGGCTAAATAGCCTTGTAAAAAAGATCATTATGATAAATATCTCCTCTCTTCCCTATATCGAGGGATCTTCGACAAATAGACCTCCCTTGTTCACTGGGAGTAACTAAACATTCTGAAAAAAATCACATGAAGATCTATGTATGCTCAATTAATTTTTGAGCTATGGAATTTGATTGAAAGAGGACCATATGTTCCTTCTAAAAGTGTTGAAAGTCGAATAGTTCCCAAACCGAGTGATGAATATGATACTGAAGACAATGCTAAAATGACATTGAACTTTCAAGCTATGAACATTCTGTGTTATGCCCTTGATCCCACTGAATATAACAGAGTAAGTGGTTGTAATTCAGCTCATGACATGTGGAGATTGCTTGAAGTCACCCTTGAGGGGATAAATCAAGTGAAGGAATCGAAGTTGGGGCTTTTAATTCATGATTATGTATTGTTTACTATGAAACCAAATGAAAGCATAACCGACATGTTCACTAGATTCACAAACATTGCAAATAGGCTTAAGGCTTATAGGAAAAGCTATTCCCTTGGTGAATAGAATAGAAAAATTCTTGATGCCTTGCCAAAGAGCTGGCAGCCTAAAGCTCTGGCTGTAGAGGAATCAAAGGATTTGAAAACCTTAACCACTAAAGAACTAATTGGCTCTCTTTTAACTCATGAAATGAAACTCAAAAGGTTTCAAGAATTTGATGACAATGATAAAGACAAAAGGGGATTAGCCCTAAAAGCTATTGATAATGATGCTGATAGCAATCAATTTGATAGTGACGATGGAACTGAAGTGGATATTGAAGAATTGGCCATGATTGCAAAAACATTCAGAAAGATGTTAAGAAAAGGAAACTTTAAAAGAGGTAAGAAGTTCATAAAAAGGAAGGGACAAACTTCACCTTTCAAGCCTTAATGCTACAAATACAATAGTACAAAACACTTCATTACTTACTGCCTAAAAGCTAAAGAGAAAGAAGCCAAGATGCTCAAAAAGAAAAAGAAGGATTTGAAAACAAAGAAATGAAAAGAATTGATGAAAACTTAGGACCAAAATGAGTCTTAATATGAGGAAAACAGAGATTTTGAAAATGAAACAATTAACATATGCTTCATGGCAGAAGAGGATAAGGTAAACTTCTCCCCATCTAACCTTGTAGTTGAATAGCATGATTCTACTTATGATAATATTGATGATCCAAATGAACTTCTTATTGATATGTTCTGTGAGCTAAAAAGATTGTCAAGAAAGAACAAGGAAATGAAAGTGAAAATTAATTCCTTATCAAATGAGAACGATAATCTGATTAATGAGAACAAGATTCTACTTGACTCCATTTGCTACTTGAATGTTGAATAAGAAATCATTTTTACTTTCTTGAACTGTTCTGCACCTGAGAACAAATGTTTGTATGATAAAGTTTCTTCTCTTGAAGTCATGATTGGTGAGTTTGATAAGATGAAAATAAAAGTTGATGATCTCACTACTTCTATTGAAAAATTCGCTGATGGGCAAAGTAATTTGAACAAACTTCTTAGAGTACAAAGCATGGCTGGAAATAGAAATGGCCTTGGTTATGGTAATGTGCATAAATAAAAAAATGTAAGTCTTACTTTGTGAAAGCAAGCTTCTCAAACACAAATTACACATGTTGTACTTATTATGGTAAAAATGGACACAATGCATCTAGGTGTCATATTAGAAAAAGCATTGGATTAGGAATGAAAACTGACTGGAGAATTAAAATAATCATCACTAACCCCTATGGTGTTGGTTTGACAGAAAATAGAGGAGCATGTTGCAGAAACGGAGAACAAACAGAGACAAAGAAAAACCATGAAGAGCAGCAACATGGAAGCATTTAAAACATACCTCTGGGTGCCTTAAAACTCTTAGGTTGTGAAAGAATGGATTGAACCACAGGGACAACCCCTTCTTGCTCACTTGATGAAGCTTCTGGTTAAAAACCTGCTAACCTCCTACTCCGCCTTGTTTGCATAAACAATGAACGCCAAAGCTTTCTGGTTGTCGGAATATTCTACTGCTTAATTCTTTGTTGGTGAAACAAATGGTGAAGATGAATGATCTCAAGAGGAGGAATCCTCTCAACTTTCTTGGTGAACCAAAGGTTGAGCAGAAAATCAACAACCTTCCAACCTCTTGTATTCTTTGCTAATATAAAGAACAAGAAAACCAAAGGTCACAAGAGAGAGAGTTCTCCTTTCTTTGCTCTTTGGTTAACCATACCAAGAGGAGAACCAAAGGTCACGAGAGAGAGAGGGCTTAGGAAAAGAAAACCAGGTTTTCTTTTTATTCACCTCAAGAGACGGAGGTCTCTTATTCCAAATCTGAGAATTCCAAACAATTCTCCAATTGCAATTGGAACCCATGAAATTCTCAGAATTATAAATTGGCCCATCAACTTCTCTTTCTCGCAATAAACCCCAATATGTTATCAAATAACATCTTGAGTATATATTCATCTTTAACTGAGATCAATTCCTCAACCCAAAATTAATTAGGACTTACGGGCTATTCCGAGAACCAAAAAGACACATCGCCTTGGCTACTAAAATGACCAAAATACCCCTGCTATATAAATAGCTATATTTTACATTTTAAATATTTTCTAATATCACCATAAGAAAATATTAACCCCAAGACCAATGCTGCGTTAGCAAAGTCTCCAACCTACAGGTGTAATGACTAAAATATCCCTCTATACATCGCCGTATATTCAGAGAGGAAGAAGTGTACTAATACCTCTCTAAATGATATCTACCATCCTTAGGCCTCTAGTCCAATGATCTACAACTTCCTGGAATGTTTTCGCTTTCTAAGAGAGCTACCCTAAAGCAAACATCCAAGCCATGTTTCCCAGGGCCCTGGACATTCAAATCATTCAGACAATCACAATGGGCGATATAGTATAGAAACTATCTTGTACAAGTCTGTCTTAACTAACTAGTTACATATACCCAACATGTAAGTATATTGGCCCTATAGTAGAACCTCAACTATAGCATATCAAAGTATATGCTTCCAACTTCGTCAGACCACCAACTCATACTCAAGTCGTAAAGTACTAGTCCACACTGTAGTGGCTGTAGTCTAGATTTCTACCATATAGTATTTTTAAAAAACCACTACTACAGGTCCTGTTCTACATACTCGAAATACACTTATGTCATGAAATGAGTGGACTACTCACTGGCTAAAGGTAAGCCATTCCCCATTTGGAATTCATAACATAATAACCTAGACATAATGAGATTCCTATTCTCATCAATCGGTTAAGAACGAATGTCTATGTGTTAAGTAACCCGTGATCCATACCTTACTGTGAAAAACCTCCATTCACATAGACCACTTACTTAAACACAATGGAACTTTTCCAAACGACATTGTGCACAAAAAAGTAAATTCACGAACGATTTCTGAAAATAAATTCTTTTATTAAAATATTCGATTTTTATATCAGAAACTAGTCTAAAGGGGCATATTCCCAACATATGGACCTAAGAAGATATGGGTACCAAAAATCACTCTTTCATCTCATGTATAGGTACATTCATTGGACAAAATGAGCCTCACAAAGTGGTTCCTGGATAGTGGATGCTCAAGATACATGACTGAAAATGCAGCTCTATTAGAAGATGTTCAAGCTACAAATGATGAGTTCGTTACCTTTGGAGACAAAAAGAAAGGAAAAATACTTGGGATAAGTAATATTGGTAAAGAATCTTCAACCATTATCAAATAAGTATTATTGATTGATGAGATGAAATACAACTTACTTAGCATTAGTCAATTATGTGATAATGGTTGCAAAGTTATTTTCTAGAAAGATTCTTGCTCTATTATGGACAGCTCTAGTAATGAAATAATTTTTGTTGCTAATCATGTAAGGAATATATATGTATTTTATCTTGATGATCTTATGGCTCATGATATTAGATGCTTTTCCGTTCATGATAATGACGGCTATCTTTGGCATAAAAGACTAGGCCATGAATCATTTGATTTGCTGAACAAATTATTTTCAAAATAGCTTGTTAGAGGACTATTGAAAATGAACTTCAATAAGGGCAGAATTTGTGATGCATGCCAATTTAAAAACAAACCAAAACCTCTTTTAAGCCCAAGAAAATTATTTCCACATTAAAACCCCTTGAATTAATACATATGGATCCATTTAGACCGATGAGGACCATTAGCCTTAGTGGGAAGAGGTATGCTTATATACTGGTAGATGATTTCTCAAGACTTACTTAGACTTTATTTCTAAGACAAAAAAAATGAGGCATTCTCTGAATTTTCTAGATTATTCAAACGTGTTCAAAATTCTCTTGGATGCAAATTGATTTCAATTAGGAGTGACAATGATAGAGAATTTTACAACCATGAGTTTACACATTTTTGTGATGAGAATGGAGTCTTTCACAACTTCTCAATTGCTAAAACCCTTTAACAAAATGGTGTTGTTAAAAAGAAAAATAGAATCTTGCAAGAAATAGTTAGATCCATGATCTATGAAAATTCTCTTTCAAAATACTTTTGGGCTAAAGCAGTTAATATGGCATGTTACACTGTGAACTGAGTCACACTGAGACCTTTTCTAAGAAAAACACCCTTTGAACTTATGTTTGACAAAATTCCATCAATTTCCTATTTTAAAGTCTTTGGTTGCAAATGTTTTGTTCATAATATTCGAGACAATCTTGAAAATTTTGATAGTAAATCTGATGATGTTATATTTCTTGGATACTCTTCCAATAAAAAGGCATATAGAGTGTACAACAAAAAAAACTCTATATGTGGAAGAATCCGTACATGTTGTCGTTTATGAATCTAACATATATACATCAAGAAAAGAAAATGATAATGTAGGGATTTCAAAGGAAAAAGGCAGTGAACAACACAAAACTCCATCGCTTGACATTCATGCCAAAGAAGAAGAATTGGAAGAACAGCAAGCTGAACAAAGCAAGCAAGAAACTAAAGAGCACATTGATCAAGACCTACCAAAAGATTGGAAATACAAAACTGGTCATTCAAAAAAGTAGATCATTGGTGATCCTAACTGTGGGGTCAAAACTAGACGGTACTTTGTAGACAATTTTTCTTTACTTTCAAGTATTAAACCTAACTGCATTGATGTGGCCTTGCATAATGATTTTTGGATCCTAGCTATGTAAGAAAAACTGAGCCAATTTGAAAGAAATCAAGTTTGGAAGCTCGTCCCTAGACCACTTGATCATCCGGTTATTGGTACCAAGTGGGTTTTCAAAAACAAACTTAATGAACATAGAGTAGTAATTAGAAATAAATCTAGACTTGTTGCTCAATGATTTAATCAAGAAGAGAGCATTGACGACGATCAGCCATTTGCTCCTATTGCTAGATTAGAGTCCATTAGAATGCCACTTACCTTTGAATCCTTCAAAAATTTCATGCTTTACCAGATGGATATTAAAAGTGTATTTTTAAATGGTTTTATTGGAGAGGAGGTATATGTAGAACATCCTCCTGATTTTATTCATGAGCACTTTTTAAATCACATTTTCAAACTTTTAAAGGCTTTTTATGGTTTAAAACTAGCCCCACGAGCTTGGCATGAAAAGCTTAGTGGATTTTTACTCTCAGAAGATTTTTTAAGAGGCTTGATCGACACTACATTATTCATTAAATAAAAAAATCTGACGATCTTCTCATTATCCAAATTTATGTTGATGATATCATTTTTTATGCTACTAATGAATCCTTGTGTAAGATGTTTGCCAAGATTATGCAGTAAGAATTCGAAATGAGCATGATGAGAGAACTCAACTTCTTCCTCGGATTGTAAATAAAAAAAAGCCAAGGATGCAATTTTTCTAAATCAAGCTAAATACGCTAAGGAACTACTCAAGAGGTTTGGTATGAACGAAGCTAAAGAAATCAGCACACCTATGAGCACATCTCTAAAACTTCACAAGGAAAAAAATGGTAAGAAAGTTGATGAATCAAAATACATGGGTATGATTGGGAGTTTGCTATATCTTACTGCTAGTCGACCAGATATTATGTTTTCGGTCTGTCTTTGCGCTAGATTTCAATCATGTCCAAAAGAGTCTCACTTACGTGCTGTGAAATGTATTCTTAGATACCTGGTTGAAACACACAATTATCGTTTATAGTATCCTCAAACTAACTCCATTAATCTTATAAGCTACACTGATGCAGATTATGCAGGCTATAAAGTTGAATGGAAAAGCACTAGTGGACATTGTCAATTTCTCGGACATTCTCTAATGTCATGGCATAGCAAGAAACATACTTGTGTATCTTTATTCACAACCGAGGCTAAATAGTCAGAAAGGGATAGAAGAGAAATCGACTATCTTTCTTTTATCGCAGAAGCATAAAGCAACTCAACTACCCGAATACATTGCAGTAGGAGCTATTGTGTGCAAATCTTGTGAATGAAAAACACATTGCTTAATTTTGGTCTTAATTTCAATTGCATACCTATATTATATGATAATACAAGTGCAATTAATTTCACAAAAATCCTGTTGAACTTTCTAGAACTAAGCATATTAAGATTAAAAATCACTTTATTAGAGATTATGTTCTTAAAGGTGATGTGTGTGTTGAATGTATCTCAACTGATGAATAGTTTGTAGATATTTTTACAAAACCTCTGGTCGAAGAAAGATTTAATCATTTGAGAAGAGGTTTAGGAATTACCAGAATCATGTAACTGGCAATTTGCTAAATATTTGTTTGTTTATTTTTGCAGAACTACTGAAGACACAACTTTTGGACAGAGCTTCTGGATGCAATATTTGGAAAATACGATTCCAAAATCCCCTCAGCTGAAACTTATTTTATTCTGCCTTTTGGATGAGTGATTTTGGACTCAGTCAAAATCCAAAATATCTACAGCTCAAAGTTTATGAAAAGTTCAATTTTTTTTGTTATTCGGGAGAAAGAAAACAGTGACTTTTCAAAATGTCCGTGCTTTTTTCAAAAAAATTAATACCCTACCTCTGGTAAAAAGTCTCTAATGTAAAGTACTTGATTGCACTTATCCTCTCTAGCACCTAGGAAATTTGAAAAAGGCTATCACACACTCTCTTTTAGCAATAAAAAACTATCATTGTTCTCTCTGCCTCTCTCACAATTTTAACTTCATCTTCTCCAAACTGAACCAAAAATCTTTCGCCTTCCCTTTACCTCTGGTATGACAACAGTGGTAAAATTTGTCAAATGAGCCACTCTAAAGACCAAGATAGGGAAGAAAAGCAAAGCAGCAGGGAAGACAAAAGCTGTTGCTGTCACGCCACTAGACACCGAACAGAAAGAAAAGAAAATCGTAAAAGAAACCTCATGATCCGACTCATCAACAAAGCAATATTCTACACTAGAAAACTCTAAAACCTAGGTACCACACTTTCTTGATAAAAAATGCAAGTCTAATTTTAATGACTGAGCGTCTAGGAATAGGACTGTGGTTTCAGGATATCGGGTTGATACTGAGGGATTTTTTAACTTCTCTGATATTCTAAATATATTTGAAAATCTGGGTTGGGGAGCCTTACTAATAGTTGATGAAAAGATATACACCCCTTTGGTTTGAGAGTTTCATGCAAATCTGAAAAAAGGGACAACTTAAGGAGACTAGGAGAGGTTTCATCGTGTAATGGTATAGCACCAGAGTAGGATCTGTGAATATAGAATTCGACCATTGATTGTTAAATCAAATTTTTTAAATGAGAGATGGAGGGACTCAGTTTTTCGAGATGAACAAATTTCCTGAAAGGTCAAACCTTTTTTATTTAGGAAAATTTGAGGAAAGATTTATTGGTGGAAAAAGTTTTAAGAACTTAGGTGACAGAAACTCTAAATGGCTAAACGGTGTTGGAAGGATTTTACACCATATGGTGTCAAACATAGTTGCCCCAAGTTTTGGGTAGAAGATCTCAGTAAGCATATTGCAGATGATTCTGATGTTGGTCCTATTTGAGGGTAAACAAGTCAGTTTTGGTTTTCTAGCAAGCAAGCTTATGATTCAGTTAAGAAATACATCTCACAAGGCATTACTATATGGAAATCTGTTAACTAAGATCTTCAGGCACTTCAATGTGAACTTGAATACTTGTGCTCCTAGACACAGTAAGTCGAGTGTGTACAATGTGAAATCCTTTAAAAGGATGGGATTTGTCCAAGTAAATAAGGAATGGGTCCTACTTAGAGATATGTCAGATGAAGAAAAAGAAAGACTATTGCAAATTAAGGCTGAAGAAAAAGCAATTGAACTTGTTGGGTAATCAGGAATGAAATAGAAATCAAAGACAGGAGAAGAATCCTCCAACAAAGGGAAACAAAAGATAGAGGAGAGCAATCTGACTCAAGACATTCTAACTACCTTGAACAACTTAGCTGAAATGTTTGATGGCTTTTGGGCTGAAGTCTCTATAGAATTGCAAAACTTAGGAACCAAATTGAGCAGAGTTGAGAAAAAGAATGTGAGACAGACCACTGAGGGGATTCAGGTTAAACAAGCTCCCTCTCTAGACCACACGACTAACAAAGGAACTGCCTCTCTACATGATGAATAGGAAAGCAACCAAGTCCGGGAAAGGAAATAGGGAAATCAGAAGAAAGTAAAAAGGCCAAAGAAAAAGAGGTCGATATTCCAGTTTCTACTGCCCCTACTGAAGTACCTGCTCCCAAGCCCACCATAGATGGAAGTCATCTAGTAAATGGTAGAAGCATGTGGTGGTGAAAAGAAAGTCCAGCTGAATTGTTGGACAGTATTCAAAAAGGGCTGTCGGGTCTAAGTGAGAAACAATTCACATTTCCTGACTGACCACTTTTGTGGGCTGCTTCTAGACTTTTCTTTATGCTTGAACAACTTTTATTACTTTCTTATTGACAATCGATTTTATAATTTCTACACTAGTATTTGAACAATTTAATTCTATATTTCTACTGATCTTTCTACTAATATATATCTATTCTTATCCATATATCTTCTATTTGATCACTTTATTCTCTTCTTCTTGCATTTTGATTGATGCCAAAGAGGGAGAAGATATGGTATCTGAAATATATTGTTGGGGGATTGTGAGCTGATGATGTGATTATAGAGATGATATGGTTGTGGAGATTGTTTTATGAACTAAGAGGCACTTGTATATGGAAACTGAATATTCCTTAAAAAGCTTGTGATTTTGTGAAATAACATTAATGGGATTTGGGTTGATCAAACGGTGTGTTGTGTAATTTTTTCACTGGTTTTTGCTCTTATAAGTATGGATTGTGATTATGACTATTTATGATCATATCTTTCCACTGTGGATTGTGAAGATTTGGGTGATTTGATGGAGACTATGTTGAGATGTTGTTGTTGTGATGAACAAAAGAGATTGAAGTATGTATTCCTTGTGTCTGAAAAATCTTAAGAAAACTAGGTTGGGTTAAAACCCTTTGATCCATCTTTGTGAAATTTCATTTTTTTCACCCTACACATACACAGGGAGAATTTTAGACTCACATTTCTTCAATCCAAAAGACCAGTCCAAAAATGAGTTTTTTTTAAGGTTAGCTTCTGACTAATTTTACCTTATTTTGGATACATGGTTTAGAAGTCCAAAACCTTAGGTCCAAAAATGACCTTTGTTAAAAGATTAACTTTTGCCACATTTTACCCCATTTTAGATACACGTTTGGAAGTCTAAAATTTTGAATCCAGTCTTACTCTCAAAATGCACTTCATGGCTCTACATTTTATATTCATATATGCACATATTAAGAGGGAGCATTACATCTTATGATTTGTATTTTATACCTCCTTGTGTACATATCTATACTTTTTTTTTTTTTTGTGACTACTATTTAAGGCTATTCTCTAATGGAATAGTCCTTTGATGGAAGGAATGAGGATAAGGAGGTAGGTTGGGCCATAAGCTCATTGAGCCATGTTTGTGAGTATATACTTAAATTTTCTTATCTTAATTTCGTAAGCACTCTTTGAGTCCTATAATGAGAGAATGCATTTCAGTTAAAAATATTCCTATTTTTCTTGATCTAACATATCCATACTATACATATAATTATTTTTATAGTACAATTCCATCAAGTTTGTCATCACTCAAAAAAAGGGAAGATTGTTAACCCTATAGGCATTATGCTGTGTTTTGACTTATGCCAAATATTGATGATGAATAAATTGTGTGGTTTATATATGATAGGACATGTTCGACCTCAATTCTTCCAAGATATACAAACGAGATTGCTAAACAACTCTTGAGCAACGGAATCTAAGAATGGATGATTAAGTATTAGACAAGTTTAAGAGATTGCATACCAAGAAGCTCTTGAGAAGAATCATAGACTAGGAATCGCTTGTTATGGTATATTGTGTAAATTCCTATATTTCTTTACCTTATAATTCAATTTATTTCTACCTTAAAGCACACAAATAAAATGATTTCAAAGAATAAGCTTTCAAATGTTTGAACTGAGTAGTTTGGATGGCTCTGCATCTAAAACCTTCGTTCAAAACTCTGTGAATAGTGTCAAAATATTTCTGCCTAGAAAAGTGCTATTTTGGACTCGCCTTTTAAATGCACCCTCGTCCGATCTTTGAGTCTAAAATTATAGAAAACCTTATAGAAAGAGACTAGTCGTTTCTAGCCGTTAATGTCTTATTTTTTACTTCTATAAAAGCTTTCAAAACTCGATTTTCAAGTAGATTTTTTTGCTATCTTCCTTAGAAACACTCCTAAACTTTAGAAAACAATAATATCCCTTTTCATTTGTGCTTCAAAAGGTGAAATCAAATTGTTCCAAAAGGTAAAAAGGTGTTGGTGCTCATTTGGTTGTACATTTGCTCAAAAAGTGTGAACTATTTCTGTTTCATTCCTATAATCATTTTTGTATATCAAGGTTGTGGTGTAAAACTCATTTGGGGTAATCCTTGATTTGTAGTTGGTTGAGAGGTTTAGGTAAAACCAAGTGTGGTGATCCTCTTATGTAATTAGTGTAGAAAAATACCATTGAACTAACTGAGTTTTATAGAGATCTGGTTTAAAATCCTTAAGTGTAAGTTTAAGATAGTGGATGTAGATCTTTTGAGGATCGAACCACTATAAATCTCTTGGTCATCTGCTTTGCAATTATTTATGACGATTTGCGAACCTCTTTGCACAAAGTTTTCAATCATTCAAAAAAAAATTTATGATTCTCACCAGCCCATCTTTATTTTTATATTGATTGCACATCTCTTGTCTTATTTCCTTAAGATCCTATATGACTCCCTAAAGCTGCACAAAATTCTTATTTGCATAACTTGTGAACACTTCGATCTGTAAAACAAAAGGAGAATTTCGAAAAGAAGATCTTTTTCTGAAAAGTGTTTTAATTTTGTTAACAACCTTATTCACCCCCTCTAAGGTTTCTCAATTTTTTGTCACTAAAGAAAAATTTTTCTTGCTAAAGGGTATTTTTAGCGATAAAACTTTAGTTAGGAAAAAATTTTTGTCGCCAATGTATCATTTTCCTGTAGTGGTCCTATCCCAAAGAAACTATTTATACCAATCTTATTTTTAACCAACCACAAAATGTGAGAGAGAAACCACCAAAACTACCAAGGCCAGCCGCGAAGAGAGACCTACAAGCCTAGAGAGGAGTGAGCAAAAGAAAAATGTAAGAATAGTGGGCTAAAGAAAAGGGTAAAGTTGTTGAGAAACCTAAAAAAAACTAGGGATATCAAATGCTTAAGATATGACACACCTCATATGAGTGTCCAACCAAGAAAATGATATTTACCAATGCCCATGGAGAGTTAAGTTCTGGTAAAGTGGATTGTGTAGATAAGAACAAAAGAAAGGCACAATGGTAATAATGATTCTAGTGATGAAGGAGTTGTTGTGCCACCACTTTATCCATTAACTGGTGTTGTTATTAAGGACATAGGTACTTTTGATGTAGAGGATGTTTGTAGAGAAGAAGTGAAGGGAAGCTTACAAAGAAACAACATTTTTTACTCCTATTGCTTTATTAACCAAAAGTCTTGTGTTGCTATCATTGATGGAGGGAACTTTATAAATGTTGTGAGTATTAGTCATGTGGAAGAATTAGGCTTATATGAGATGAAGTACCATAACCTCTATAGACTACAACGGTTTCATGATAGCGGGAAGTTGAGGGGTGAACAACAAGTGCTTTTAACTATTGAGATGAGGAAGTATCAAAATGAGATTATTTGTGATGTAGTACCTATACAGGCCAACCATTTTAATTTTGGAAAGGTCATAGCAATTTGATAGAATTATATTTCATGATGGGAGGAGGAACACTTATTTGATTATCAAATGAGACATAATATATATGCTTCTACCCCAATTCCCAAGTGAGGTGAGAGGAATGCAAAATAATAATAATAATAATAATAATAATAATAATAATAATAATAATAATAATAATAATAATAATAATAATAAGGGGAAATAAAAAAAAAAGAAGAAGGGTGCTGATTAGAGTTTCCAAAAGAAAGAGAGTGGAGGGAAAATGAAGAGAGAAAAGAGAGAGTTAGAAGAGATGGCAAAATAAGAGAGTGCAAAAGGGGAGAATGGTAAGAAGGAAGAAGATGGAGGTAAACTAAGGCAAATTCTCGTGTGCTTGAAAGATGAACATAATGAGGGAGAAACAACAACAAATGAGAGTGAAGGTGAGAAAAATATTGTGCTTCATGTGGGGAACACAAACCTGTATTTTCCCTTCACAAAGAACCTCTTATTTGTGACACTATACAAGAGCCAATTCGAGGATGAAACTGCACAAAGAAAGGAGAATTGATAGGAATCCATCCAAGCATAAAGGAACAACTAAAGAAGGGGATGGAAAGCTAATGTAACATCCGACCTTTTTATAAATTTTATAAATGTAACACCCCTCTACCTAGGCCCGCCAGGGCCAGGGATGTCGCCCCGACCAAATGACAAGGGGTCTTTATAACTAGGACACACAAATATAATAGCAGAAATAAAATAATACTTCAACTTAAAATTTATTACAACCCGAAAGAAATAATAATAAATCCAAGAATACTTAAAACAAATCCATAATAAAAATTCATCCGCTCTCAGCTCTCCTAACATTACACAAAATAAATTCTCAGAAAATTCTTCCAAAGCAGACAACACATAGCTACTCATGACCATAGCAGGATGGACCTGAAATCATGATAAAATGGTGGTGAGACAGAAATCTCAGTAAGTCCGTGTGTGCTTTGGGTGTCTAGGGAAAAAGGGTTCGTGGATACAAAGTGTGAAACCTTTATAAGAGAAATACTGGCAAGTAATAACATTAGTCAAAAGCAAGAGTGGCGTTTTGGCTTTCCCAGCCATACATAAGTAATAAAATCAACCACTCGAAAGAAAGGATTATGGGTTACCACACGTTGGGCCCCATAACCGGATGGTCAGTATGCTGACACTTTGTGCATACTGCCGGTCAGAATGCCGACACTTTGTGCAGACTGACTAAAGGTAGGTGATCGGCCTACCAGGCAAGATACTCCTCCTTCTTTATACCCAAATAACAACCGGGTGTCCATTCCGGCAAACCACAATCACTTGACTGAAAACAAACTGCTAGCTCGGACCAGCACGACTCACTGGACTGACATCTTATCAGGGAAGGACTCACCCCTCAGAGGTGGTCACCTATTGAGAGACTTACCCTAACCCTTCAAAGACTAGTCCTAGTAGTCCACCCTTATTGAGTACTCAACGACGTTTCCCACTTGGGATAAAATGAACAAAATACTGTTCCACATGAAAATGGCAATTTATAGGTTTTTCAAAGTCTTTAACAAAATCAGTTTTAGGAAGAGTTTGAGTTTGAGTAAATCTGCTCATTAACTTTTAAATAATTCAAATGTTTGAAATAAGAAAGGATTTAACCCTCAATTGCCTTTACATAAATGAGTGTCCATGCACTCTACACTTGGCTTGCCATAATAAACATTTTGCATCAAACAGGTTTTATGCAGGAGCTTACCTAATTCTTGCTCACAATAACAAGGTCTCCAACAGTATATCTAACCCCACATGGGTAAATACAAATCACAATCAATTTCAAGCCACAAACTACTTCCTTAATTTTAAATCGACTCAACTTACTACTACCATGATCCTAGTGTCCCAAGCTTTAGGTTAAACAATAAGTAAATATGTTTAAGAGTTGAGTCTAGAACAATTATTTAAAATAATTAATGGTTTGGGAAATAAATTTAATAAGTTGAAAGCTTAAATCTTGTTAGGGAAAATTTAGAGTTTATTTGATCAAGAGTTCTAAGTAGTATTAAATAAAATATTGATTTATTAATAATTTAGTTGTTAGAAAATAATTGGTAGCTAAAATTAGTTGAAAATAAATTTAATGAATCTCACTTGAACAATATTAAATAAATTCTTAAGGAGTTTTGATTAGAAGATAATAGTTAAATTTTTAGTAATATATATTCTACTAATTGTAATTATTTTCATAAAGGCTTTAATTGATCTCATTATATTAAGTAATATATACATATATATATAGATATTTTATTTTTCTAGCAAAAATCATTATTTGTTTGACTAAAATATCCTATATATATATGATAATCCAAATCTACCCTTCCTAGGGTTTTTTTCAAAAATACCAAGAGAAATTATTTTATTGAATATTTTATTCATGAAGTAAAAATTTGTTTGGGGACAACTAGATCATGATCAAATTCCCATGGCTAACCACAATCAATACATACACAATCTTTTAATTCATCAAATCATCCCAATCATGCATACAAGATTAGATCTCATTTTATCAACACATGATCTAACCCCTACTAGCATAAACATGATCATGACTTCAATATTAATCCATCATGAATATAAACCCTATTCACCAATGGTGACATAATCTCTAGCATACCTCATCACATATACTACTTATGACATGCATCAACCTCAAATCATCATATAATCATCCAAGATAATCCTTCCATGCATAAATCCCATCTCCTTCACAATCATACATATATTCATACTCCAATCTCAACAATATATATATATATATATATATATATATTTCTCAAATCCTATCACCATCCACCTATTATCATTATCACCCTAGAGACATAATTCTAGAGGTTAAAAGAATGATTGATGGTACTTACTTTATTGATGAATGCCTCGAAGGTGTTTAGAGTAGATCTCAACTCCTAGATGTCTAACTTTGTCCATAGGAGATGGCGAAAGCATGTTCATGGGAGGAAAAGTCATCCGGCCAAGAGAGGGGAATTTTCGGCCATGAGAGAGAGAGAGAGAGAGAGAGAGAGAGACCATTAGCATGTTTATTCACATAGGCTCTCACTAGAGATCAAGACTGGAGGAGATGAAGTTGTTAGAATAAATTTACCTTGAAGGTGTTCTTGACCTTAACAGAAATTTCTGGTTTTGATCCGAAGTAGCAAGATGATTCATGGAGTTTGATGTTAAGAATGGTGTTGATGGACTCACGGCAGTGAGTAGGTCAAATCTGGAAGTTTTAGAGAGGGTTTGAGATGGTTTGGAGGGGTATTAGGTGTAGGGAAGAGGTAGGTGTTCTTAGTGTAGTGTGTGTGTTTTAGAGGTTGAAGAAAATCGAGAGATGGTAATGTGCAGCTGCCGAATTTTGTGAGAGATAGAGCTGGACAAATTTCTATAGGGTTTAGGAGGTTGATTCTCTGATTTGGAAGGGAAAATGAAAGGTTAGTTATTACAATCCTTGAAGAATATTTTTAGGAAGTGAATTTGGAAACTAAATATTCTAAGAATATCTTGATTGTTGGACAGCTTTGGAAATCTGCCATGGTTGACTGTTTGAGCAGAATTTCTGTGGAATTAAAGCTGGTTCATGGGGGCTTATGGTGGCCGAAATTAAGGTGCACAATGATGAAAAAGAGGTCTGGTTAATTGAGTGATATATTATGGAAGGTTGCTAAACAATGGTGGCTGGAATTTTGGAAACCAATCAAGCTAAATTGCAGGGATTTGTTGGAGAGATTTTCGGATAGCCATTGCTGCCTTTCGTCCAGAAGCTTGAGGGAAACAATGGAGCTCTGTTAATGGAGGTTTAAGGAAGGTTTTGACATATTAGGGCTGGTGTTTCGGCTGGAAGAAAAATAGGAAACAAAGCTGGAAGTTTGACTGCCCAGAATTTCGCTGAAGAGAAATTTTTCTGGGCAGAATTTCGGCTACCACTTCCAGCCAATTTGCAGCGAGTTTGGAGGGGGATTTCTGGGGTATTCAAGGCTGGTTTCCAGCCTTCTTTATGGAGGAAAAACATGGTTAAGGTACCGAACAAAATCTGGAAGAAATCAACTTGGGTTTGGACCTCCAAAGTAGCGATTTTGCCCAGAATTTTCACTGGTTTTGCACAGCCTTTGTGCAGCCCGAAAATGGCAGAAATATTTCATATTTCAAACTGATATTAAGGCCATTTTTCTAGCAGCATTTGGGAGGAAAATTCAACTAAGAAGCTCGACAATTTGAAGGTACAACAAGCTGAAAAATTTCAGCTCATTCTAAGAAGTAAGATGAACTAGTCTAGAGTGAGTGAAATTTCAGCAAGCTTACTAGAGGGATTTTTCCCCTTGGAATTTCCTACCATTCTTCCACATTTTTCAGACCATGAGAAGCCTTTTACTAGGACATTTTGATCTCACAAGATCACAGTATTTTACTGAAATTTCTGGAAAGAAAATGGATAGAACATCTTGATCAAACCAAGGAGTTGAAAATTGAGGAAAATTAAGGATCAAGGGAAAATGAATTCCCTTTAAGAAATTCGAGTAGAGTAAAGGAGTGGAATGAGAATACTCCTAACATGTCTCTCTTAGGACCATCATCCCTACCTTACCCTAAGCTCATAAGACCGAAATTTCCTCCACTAAGCAAACATAAAATTTAATCTAAATAAAGCTTCTAGGATGGAATTTGAACCTAAGACCTCAAGAATTAATTCCAAAGCTCTAACCACTACACCACAACAACTCTTGTTGATATTTTCACTAGAAAATTATTTTCTATTCAATCCACAGGCTATCTCCCTATTTTCACCTCGGGCAAAAATTACCATCTTGCCCCTCTCACACAATACTCACCAACAAGACTTCAAGACAATAAAACCCGAATCCAAAACACATAAAAATCATACGAAAATATATTTAACCATGAAATAAAATATGATATGCCTCCCAACCGCCTTACTCTAAGGTTGGTTTTGACCGGGGTTTCACAATAAAGCTATTTTCTTTTAAATCATTATTTGTGAAATAAATATTTTGTGCAAAATATTATATATATATATATATATATATATTGTTTGATGAAAATATATATTACATATATTATATTATATTATATTTGATTTGATAAGAAATATTATATTTCTATATTATATCTTATAAGAAATAATATGTATATATTTATTTGATAAAAATATTATATTTAATATATATTATATTTTATAAAAGGAAGAGGAATTTAAATTGGTTAAGTAACTTAAGAAGACAAACCCAATTTTGCTAAGTAAACTTTATAATAATTATATGGGGCGTGCAACTTCAATAAAGTTGTTTGATATTTTTATATGTGGAGCCCACAACTTTTGTATAGTTTAGAAATTTATGTTACTCTATATTTTCCGTAATATTCTATAATCTTCTAAAATTTTCTAGATTTGGCAAGTTATCTTCCATAAGCTTCTAGAAGATGATAAGTCATCTTCTAAATGTTTCTAAATATATTATAAGAAATATTATATTTTCTATTTAATAAGAAATAATCTATTTTATATTCGATAAAAAAATATCACAACTATTAGTAACATTAGCATTACTACTACTACTACTACTACTATATCAAAACTATTTTAGTATTCATTACTATTATTATAATTATTGTATTAAATATTATTATCATTTCCATCATTACTATTGCTATTATTATGCTTCTATTACTATAAATATTATTTTACTATTACTACTATTATTACTATTATTATGACTATGTATAAGTACTATTAATTTGACTATTATTTATATAAAAATTATCCTTATTATTATTCTTCCTATTATCTTTATTATTATTTTTATAATATTAGGAAGATAATTTCAATTTGGACAAGTAACCTTTAAACTATAATAAAGATAAGATGAGGTGGCTTAATTCATTAATTATGCTTTGATCACCTTAGATCAAGTTTGACTTTACTTTGACAACTTCATTTTCTATAATATTCTAAAAGTTTCTAAAGTATTCTGTAAGCTTCTAAAGGTTTCTAGAAGTGATGAGTCACCTTCCATGTGTTCCTATCCTATTCAATAACTTCTTACCTAAGTATATTAGATAAGTTTTTACATAAGTATGTGACTTAAGCGCTTACTTAAGACTCCTACATAAAGCTTCCTCCATAAGCCTCCTAAAACAACTATAAATAGAAGAGAAGGGAAAAGAATAAGAGAATGGAGAAGGAGGACCAAAATTAAGGTGGAAAAGGAAAAGAAAAGAAGTAAGAAAGGAAGAAAAAAAAAGAAAAGAATGAAAGAGAGAGAGAGATCTAGAAATAAGATAAGGGAGAGAAAGAAGAAAGAAAAGAAAATAGAAAGAGACAAAGAAACCAAGAGAAGAAGAAGAAGATAAAGGATAAAAGAGAGGGGTGGAAAATAAGGAGAAAGAAGAGAAAGAAAAGTGAAGAAGAAAATAGAACTTTGAAAGATTGATTTGCTTTAGGATTACATAAGAAAACAAGACTCTATTGTCAAAGTTGGTAACTGAGTATGCAACAGAAGCGTGATAGTGAAGAAACTATTATTGATTTGTATTATTGAAGATATACTATAAAAGACTTGACCGAGATATACTTTCAAAGTTACGATCAATTGAATAAAATATTCATTTATGGTCTTAGAATGATTCTGCTATGTCAAGTTTATTAATCTGTTACAAAGATTCCTTGTCTGGGAGTTCAGATGGGGAGACATCCCATGAAGACAAGACCTTCTATGGGTAGAAATATGTGGGGTGTTACAAATGATATCAGAGCTTGGAGAAGTTTTGATAATTAGCAAGGCTTGGGAGGAGTGAAAAGCCCATCAAAAGTTGGAAGAGAAAGTGCCATTTTTGCAGCTTAAAAACAAACCTCAAAAAGGGCAAGATTTCTTTGTGATTTCTTGAGTTTTTCATGAAGAAATTGTTCCATGTTATTGTGATGACATTTGGAGATGAATTTGGCATAAAAATATATTTAAAATTAGCTTGGAAAGGGTGAAAAAGTGCTAAAATATTTGTCTATTTCTGTAGCTATATTTCTTAGAAATTTTAAATGTTCAAAACTTTCATTTATGCCATGGATTTGTTACGAATTTGAGCCTACATGATATATTAATTTTTGAGGATGCTTTGGCATGAGAAAATTTGGTGATTTAGGATTAAGGTTGAAACTGCATTGCGAAAACTTGTGACAAAGTTATGTTACAAGGTGTTTGATATAAGCTAAGCTTACTTACATGATTAGGATATTTGAGGACCATTGCTACTGTGCATGAGTAGTTTGCGTTATGTATCTAAGATAGATCCAACACTCAATTAAATTTAAAAATTAAATACCAATTTAACTCGCATGCACACACAGTTTTGTCAAGTATACCCATCATATAGTATAGAGTGTAGTTAGTAAGTATCGAAGACTCTCAAGAATGGGATCAATTACTCCTACTTCTACTTGAATTCTATTGTTCAATCAATCCAAAACACAAGAAGATGAAATGTCTCACTACTTAATGTAAGGACAATGGAATATCACATGAATACATCAATCAATTCTCAAGAAAAAGAATAAAAGATCACAAGCAAAATCTAAGTAACGAAAGGAGATTAGCCATGTAATTAAACAAGAATTCCCCCAACAATACTCAAATAATGAACATCAATTAACCAATTGATATTAATTCCAAGTATTAGTAAGATTTCTAAAATAAAGTAAAATTCACACTTTCTAAAGTAATGAATCTTCTACCTTAGGATCCAACTCATAAATGTCCCTATTATACAAATCAAACCTAAGGGTGCATAAAATTAAGGAAATCTTGTAATATACCAAAAAGCCCTTGAATCCCTATCTCTAAGTGACCCTAAACCTCATTTATCACCAAGTTCTAAATCCTTCAAATCCTTTCTCAAGTTCATTAAAGGAAAAATAAATCTATTGAATTAACATAAAAGGGAACCCAACTCATGAATCATTTCTCAAGTTTAACATCAGAGAATTACACAATCAATCAATTTAATTAATCAAACTGAAGAGATAAATTAAGTAAAGTAGACATTAATTAATCAAATAAACATTAAACACAAGAGTAAATTAGGGTACAACCCTTTAATTAAAATTCAAATCAATGAAATTCAACAACCACAACTTAAATTAGAAAGGAAAGAAAAGAGGAAATAGACAAGATTTCTCTTCTACTTTGCAAACTTAATTTGAGGTTTCTCCTTCTTCCTCAAATCTTCCTTGATCTTCTCCGCTATTCTCTTTCTTGTGTTCCAATGGGTTTCTCTGTGTATTTCATGGGTGGCTCTCTTCAAATAACCCAGAAAAGCATTATTTTTATGTTCCTTTATGAATCCCTAAAAATCTACAGAACAGGGGGTAATCTGCGATATTGCACGGCGCCGTGGTAGATGGCCTGCACAGCGCCGTGCATGCTTTGATCCTCCAATTTTGCCTTGGAATGATGTCTTGGGATTAGTTATTTCTATGTGCTGGATTGATGACCAGCAATGTGGATAACGACCTACACAATGCCATGAAGCTCCAGACTTTTTGCATCTTCTGCATCCGAAGACATACGGCGACGTGTAAAATTAGGGGCATGGTGTTGTTGACTCCTCTTATATTAACTTTTGAAGTTCTGCAGCTGCACAACGAGGTGTAATATGATGAGCAGGGTGAGGTGGCACTTCTATTTGGCTCTTTTTCGTCTGTTCTCCTTAAAACCTTATCTAATCTTCAACTTTCTCATCCTACATAAACACGAGAATAGGGAATTAAGTAGCAATCTAAATTGCATTCTTTCACAATTTAAGCACAAATGATGTATAAAATATGTATACAATGAAGAGTAGTCACTCCTCCATACATAAACTTTTGCTTGTTCTCGAGCAAAGTATTAAAAATAAAAAATAAAAAATAAAAAATATGCTCCAAGAAAAAAACATAAGAATCAAGAGTAGATTTTTCGAACAATGATTGCTATTGGAAATGATACTCATTTTCCATTGAGATGAGAATTTAGTTCAAGATCATTCAACTAGGCTAAAATTGTGCAAATATTTGTATTTGAATAGATAAAACTAAAGCTATCAAAGTTAGATTAAACATGTCTATATCTATTCAACAAAGTCATCCCATTTCCAAAGTCAAGAATACGACTTAAGTGATTCATATAAGTAGGGAATGATGATTTACTTAAGTTCTCTGACTTCTTAAAGTTACTGCAGTACTAGTAAAGAGAGGATTAGTATATATGCTCACTTTTGTAGGCTAATGTAATTACCTAATTGAGATAAAATGAAAGATTTTTAACTTTTACATTTCCCTCTAATATCATTTTTTTTCTATGGTAATGTAATGTAATTGCTTAATAAAGATATAATAAAAGATTTTCAACAATTACATTATTTTACTCATTTCTCTCATGATTTTGCCCCAATCCACATTAACTTGAATCCAAAATAAGGACTAGCTAGAAGACCAAAGAATATAAATAAGTCAAAATTTCTTACATAAATTTCATCACAAGTTTCTCATCCAATTCTAAGAAATGAAATATCTCCATGTTTATCAAAACATAGATAAGGTTAAGCCAAATTCTCAAGATCTAATCTAGATGACATCAAATATATATAATTACCTAAGAACATCAAGTCAAAATAAACTCATTCCACATTCTCATATCAAGAGAAAAAGAATAGCAATTCGAAAAGCGTGTCAAACTAAGCCAAAAATCGAAAAAAAATTAGCTCAAATTTTCAAAAAATAAATTCCTACCTATAAATAAAACCCACAAATGATATTGCAAAGAACATACTCTAATCTCTCCTCCACACTTAAAATAGACAATGTCCTCATTGGCCAACAAAAAGTGCAATGTGAATGTATGCAATGGGACTGAAAATAATAATGAGGAGGAAAGAATGAAAATAATACTCTCCAAGTGAATAAAATCTTGAATAGATGACAAGATCTTGAAGTAGGAAGAGGAGGAAATATTACTTATCTACTAACCTACAAAAAAGAAAAATGCGGTAAAAGATCCAAGAAAATAATAACATATAATAAAGCACACTAAAATACTAATTAAAATCCTAAGAAAGCAAATAAAATCAAAGATAATAGAAGAAAGAAAACACTCATGCCCCCACACTAAAAATCATATTGTGTTTATTATTAGGGTGTGAGAAAATAACTACTAACTATGAAAATCAAACTAAACAAAACAATTATAGAAATATGCAAATAAAGCAAGAACAAGTCAAAGTACAAAACAAAAACTAACTCTTCCCATTCATTATGCTTCCTCATCACCCCTTTATTATAAAGAAAATGAAAACTTAATGAAGAAGGGAGGCATGATAAATTATGTGAAATTAAAGGAGGTTTTGGGAGGAGGTAATGGGCATACAAATCATTCTCAACAAAATCAAGCACATAGTCCTCCCCTTGCATCTGTTTAGACACACAAATCAATCTTTCCACATATAAATGCATACAACATCTAAAGAGTGCATCAACAATGAAAGCATCAATTATCCCTTCCAAAGAATCATCAAAATCAAAATTCTCTAATTTCAAACTTAGCAATATAGCTCTAAAAAAAGTATTCAAGAAATACTTACTTTGCAATAGAGTATCTACAATTACCAAGTTACCTTCTTTTCAGTAGGTTGAAGGGCATAATTAGCTATTATATTCCAAGGACTTTTTGTGATTTATTCTTGACAACTTTTGTTCCTTGAAGCATAGTTGGTTCTTCATATTGTCACTGGCTTCATTTTGCTCCATGAGTTGAAAAGTATCTACAAAATCAAGTGTGAGAGAGACATTCAAAAAACATGAATGTGAATAGGATCCATCTCTTATCACACACCATTTAATCGGTCCCATATACCTTTAATTCTTCTTGGGAATTTTTATCTTGTAGACTCTCACACACTTGTTCTATCATATCATTGTCTTCATCTTCTTTTTGTGATAGAGCCTCTTTTTCTTGTTCACATGTATGGGCCATTTTGGTCTCTTTCTTCACAGGGCACAATTGTTCTTCAAGTATTTCCAATGGTAGCTCAAGGGCTTTTCTCTCTTTCTGGAGCCTGCCAGGATATGGAATATGATATTTAAACTTTAGTAGTTTCTTCTTCTTTAATCCAGAAATTTTCTGAATATACGGTGTCGTTTCATCCCTGTAGTCTTCACCCTGTTTTTGCATAGCTTTTTCACCCTTTTTTCCTTTCATATTCATTGTTGGGACCACCACTTCTTTATCATTGTTATTCTAGGTGATGTCCAACATCTTCATTGAATTGTTTTCTTTGAATTCCTGAAACATTCTTGGTTGTTATGCACTTGGCTCACTTAATCTTTGAAGGGCTATATTTGTGTTAGCGTAAACACTATTCACCAACTCCTCAAGGAATGGCCTAACTTGTAGAGTTGGAGATAGAAGGTCATATAGATAGTATTCTTGATTACTTTAATATTCACTTAAAAGCTCACAACTCTCCAACTTATATGCTCTACTTTGCCATTGGTTCTTAAAATGATAGGCTCTATTAGGGTGAGGATAATAACCAAAGTCCTCTTCTTCATATAACTCACAACTCATGCCTTGATCTTCCAGGGGAATTACACTCCAATTACTAATCCTTGTACTAAGAGCATCGATACAAGCTTCTAATTTTGCTAACCTCATATCCTTATCATCCTCTCAGTTTTGTGCCCATGGCCACACACTTCCCCTTACAATACTACACAGATAAAACAACATCACAGAATTTTAAAAACAAAAATAAATGTTAGTAGCAAGAAACATCACTACAACACTACAAAAGACGCAAAAATCATACAAACAAAAAGGAAAGCAAAGACTCACAGAAAACAAAAACTCAAGAAAATTGACTAAAGCTTTCGGATTATTAACAACTAATCCCCGACAATGGCGCTATAAAGTTATTGGTGTGCATGAGTGGTTTGTGCTATGTATATAAGATGTATTTAATGCTCAACTATGTTTTAAAATAAAATACCAACTTAACTTACATGCACAAATATTTTGGGCAAGTATATTCATTATGTAGTATAGAGTGTAGTTGGTAAGTATTGAAGACTCTCAAGAACGGGATTAATTACTCCTACTTCGACTTGAATTCTATTGTTTAATCAATCCAAAACATAAGAAGATGAAATGCCAAACAACTTAAGGTAAGAATAATGGAGTACCACTAGAATACATCAACCCAATTCTCAAGGAAAAAAATAAAAGATCACAAAGATCAAATTAAGGAAATGAGATTAGCCATGCAATAAAATAAGAATTCCCCCAAGAATACTTAAATAATGAACATTAATCAACCAATTGATTTAATTCCAAGTATTGGCAAGATTTTCAAAATAAAGTTAAATTCACTCTTTCTCAAGTAATGAATTATCTATCCTAAGATCTAACCAATAGATATCTTTATCATACAAATCAAATCCAATGGTGCATAAAATTAAGAAAATCTTGTAACAAACTAAAAAGCCCTAGAATCCTTATCTCTAGGTGACCTTAAAATCTCAGTTATCACTAAGTTCTAAATCCCTCCACATCATTTCTCAAGTTCATGAAGGGAAAATCAAATCTATTGAATTAACATAAAAGGGAACCCAACTCATGAATCCTTTCTCAAGTTCAACATAAGAGAATTACCTAGTCAATCAGTTCAATCAATTAAACTCAAATGATAAATTTCTCAAAATAGACATCAATTAATCAAATAAACGTAAAACACAAGAGTAAATTAGGGTACACCTTTTAATTACGATTCAAATCAATGAAATTCAATAGCCACAACTCAAATTACAAAAGAAAGAAAAGAGAAAACTCATTAACAAGGTTTCTCTTCTACTTTGCAGACTTGATTTGGGGTTACTCCTTCTTCCTCAAACCACTTTGATCTTCTCCACTCTTCTCTTCCTGGTGTTCCATGTTCTCTGTGTATTTCATGGGTGGCTCTTCAAATAATCCAGAAAAGTAGTATTTATAGGTTTCTTTGAGAATCCCTAGAAATATACAAAACAGGAATAATCTAAGATGTTGCATGACATTGTGGAAGATGGCCTGCATGGCGTCGTGCATGCTCTGATCCTCTAATTTTGCATTGAAATGACACTGTGGAATTAATTATTGCTATGTGCTAGATTGATGCACGACAGTGTGGATAATGACTAGCACGGGGCCGTGAAGCTCTACATGTTTTCCTTCTTCTGCATCTTGATGACGCACAGCGATGTGCAAGATGAGGGGTGTAGTGCCATTGATTCCTTGGATAATGACTTATGAAGTTCTGCAGCTACACAGCATGTAATTTGATGAGCACGGTGCATAGTGTTGTGGCACTTTAGTTTGGCTCTTTTTCAGTCTTTTTTCCATAATCCTTATCTAATCTTCAACTTTCTCATCCTACATAAAACGAGGAGAAAACAGGGGATTAAGTAGTAATTTGATGAGGGCTCATCGCGTTAATATTTTTCTAGCATTGTTTGTTTTAACTGTGATAAATTATTATTTAAATCACTACCCACCACACCATTTTCATCTTGTTTTTGTAGGAATTAAAAAATACCATATGAGAGTGAATAAAGATGAAAATGAAGAAAAATGAGTAAAAATATAAAATTTGCACAGAGAAGAAGCTGCTTAGGGAAATCAATGTTCCTTAGGCTGCCTAGAAGAAATAACATAGATTTGGGAAGAAGAGATGACAGCCTAGGAAGGTACCTCCCTAGGCCACCTAGGAGAAAAGATGGCATCCTAGGAGATTAAACCTAGCAGCTAACACTTCCTTGTATAGAATAATGGCAGCCGAGGCCGCCTAGAATATTTCCTCACTATGCCCAGGCAACTACTTGGCGGCCCAGGGCCACCTAGAACATTTTCATACTGTGCCTAAGCAACTACCTGGTGGCCTAGGGAATTCCTTAGGTCGCTTGATCTCTGGAAAACCTAGCAGCCCAAGGAAGTTCAGCTTCTGTAGACCGCCCACTTGCACAGATTCGTATATTTCTGTAGTTTTTTTATTTTCTTTCATTATACATTATATATACACCATTATAAACCCTAGAAACACATCCTTGGTTGGCTAGCAATAATGAGATCCCTTAGAAAGCTCAAAAGAATCACTTTAGAGAAGCAAGGAGAAGAAGAAGGGATTGTTTAGGAAATTCAAGGAAGAATAAGTTCTAGATCTTATTTATGAGTGAAACTCTTTCTTTTTCGTTGTATTAAACTTTAACAATATTGATGTTTATATGATTTTGTTTTATTTGAGAGATGGACCCTAATCTATATTTTTATGTTGAGTTATTATTATGATTGAATTCCAATCTTGTAGTTGATTACTTGGGCATTTTTTTGTTAGATTGATTATTTGGGCTTGATTGATTTATTCAATTTATTTGTTCACTCTTAATGAATTCGAGATATAGGGTTAGGAGTTGAACACCAAATTAATTGGTCCAGTGTTTGTTTTTCCTTTGATTAACTTGAGAGAGAGATTGAAGGATTATAACTTATTAGTCAATAAATTTTCAATATTGTCTAGAGATAGGGATATTGGGGCTTCCAAGTAACTTTTGGGTAATGAGTGACAATAATGCTTCCTCAGGTTAGGTTGATTAGGTGGAGATACTAATTAATTAGGCCTTAGGAAAGGAATCTCATAACTCGAGAAAGAGTGAGGTTGATTCCTGAAAACTCATACCAGTGCTCGAATTGGGATTTGATAAATGTAGTGGCATACTCTTTACTTGATATGTTTATGGGGGATTTCTTCTTGTACATAGCCTTTCCCGTATTCTTACTCCTTGACGATCCTTGTGACTTTTCTAGCGTGGGTCCAATATACTTTTATTATAATAGTTTAGTGTAGTTAGTTTTATTTACCTTATCTCTTTATTTATTTTGTCTAGACAATGAGATTAAAGTAATGGTAATTGCTAAGTTATGGGGATTTGATACTTGTTATTTCCTATACTACGCGATGGGTATACTTGTGCATATGTGTGATTTTAGTGCTTAGCATTTTTATTTAAAACTTGATTTTTGTGGATTATTTATACTATTACCAATACACATAGAACATGCATCAAGTTTTTTGCACCGTTACTAGGGAGTGACAAAATCATGAAATTCTTGACTCATGTTAATTTAGCTATGTATATATATTTGTAAATACTATGTAAATATTTATTTCTCTGTTTGTGTATAGTACTGACCATTACTTGTATATAGCCTAATTTTCCTTTTTATACCTTGTTTGTATATTGTTTCAATTTTTTATTTTTATTCTTTGAAATAAATAAATTGTATCAGGTTCCAATATGTTGTATTGTTGTTATTTTTTGATATTGTTATGTATTGGTACATATATTTTTAGGATGAAAGGGTTGTTGTAATTAGCTATTATTATTATTATTATTATTATTATTATTGTTGTTGTTGTTGTTGTTGTTGTTGTTGTTGTTGTTGTTGTTGAGGAGATCTTGTTATATACTAGTTATTGTGGTTATTTGTTGTATAATAGGATTTGATTCCTTATTGTTATAATAGTATGGATTTTTTGAGGATTTGTTTGATGTTGGATATTTTGTCGGGATATTATTATTGTTGTGGAGCCTCTCTTAGCTTTATATTGTCGGTATTTTTGGTTGTTGTTGTCCTATGTATTGTGGAGGTTGAAAAGTTGATCATAGTAATGGGAATAAGTTGAGGATAATGGTGGATTTGTATAGTTGATGTTGTGATTTGGTGGACTATTGATTTTTGTTTAGAGAGTTGGTTAACTTTTTGACACCATTTGTATTATAGATATTGAAGTATGGAAGCTATTTGTTGGTTGAATTTCATGAAATTTATAATGTGTATTTTGTATACTAGTTGATGCAAACATTTTGTGTATAAGAAAATCTAAGTTATTGTGTCCCACATATGTGACACCCCATCCTAAATGCCCCTAGAAAGGGAGAAATATATGGCCCATATAGTATGAGCATTTTTGCATATAGATATATTTAACATGCCATGAATAAATTTGTGATATGGGTTAAAATTATCACTATTTTCCTAATTATTTGAAGTTAATTTGAGATACTTTTGTTGATAACTAGCCATATTCCTTCCTATTTAACATTTTACTTGTAAAAAGTATTTTTGACAAATTTGATTTAATTGGATTTCAAGCAAAAAGTGAAAGATTCCATATTGGACCCAGCACCAGGCACCACGTCTGTTCTTGAAAAACAACAATTTTGAGGAGAAACAGATTGGACTTGGTGCTAGGTAGGTCAAATGGACCTAGCTCCAGGTCTATTCTAATCAATGTTGGTGAATTTTCTATACCCCACACTTGAACTTTTGCTTGTCCTCAAGCAAACAAGAATTGAAACACTAAGCAAATAGCTTAAGACAAAATACCTTATCAACTTATCCTTAGCAAATTCATCTATAATAAAGGAATAATCTTCTTCCAATCTCAAATACAAATTTGTCATTCATTTAACTTTTTAAAAACCTTTCAAACTCATGTATTAGATTAAACAATCCTAAGGCCATCAAAGTTAAGTTAAACAAGCTTATATCTAGTAGAAGAAAAGTATTCTACTCCTCAGCAAAAACATAGATAACATAAATCATACAAGTCAAGCCATTTAACCAATTCAAGCATTATAAACTCAAATTTACCCAACTCAAGTTAATGAAATAAGGAAAACATTCAACTCTCTTTTTTTTTTTCCAACGGCTTAGGGAATGGATAGCTTCAACTGCATGGATTTCTCTTCATACACCATATTAGCCTCCCTTATAGTCATTATCATTTTTTTAGCAATTTTCTTTTTCTTTCTTCTTTCTTTCCTTACCTTCTTGTCTTCGGAATAACCTCAAGAGAGTGTGATGCTTCTTTCTTTCTTCTCATCCACTCACCGTATTGGCCCCCTTTTTTAGCGAAAGGTCTCTTTCTCTTTTTTTTTTTTTTTCCTCAAAAGATGAAAGAAATTTTTTTTTCCAACTCCATGTTTTTTTCAACCCACATTTTTTTATTTCCTCACATTCCTTATTCACAACTCAAAGTCAAACAAACTTTAAATCTACAATATAAGAACTAATCAACAACTCTTCCCATATTTCATCATATCATCCATATTCAAACCTAAAGAATAAAACAAAGCTCAAATACCAAATATAACTAACGTTAACTTAAATTCTCAAGACTTAGCAAAATCCAATCTAATACACAAGTTTACCTTTTAAATAGAAATCCAACTATACTGAATGATAAATCTATATCCAAAGTTTAAAAAAAATATCACAACTCCATTATAGACAAATAAGCTCAATTTAGCTCCAAATATCTAAATTTTCAAATTTGTCAAATTTTCAAAATTTTCAACAAAATTTTTTTTGAAAAAATTCAAAATTTTTCAAAAATAGCTCAATACCAAGAAAATACCAAGATAACTGAGAAAAACTTGGACAAATAATATTACCAATTCACCCCCCTCCCCCACACTTAAACTGGACAATGTCCTTATTGGCAAAAAATTAATAGAAGAAAGTATCTCCAAAGGAACCAAAAATAGATAAATGAGGTAGAAGGTTAAGCAATACTCCCCAAGTGCAATAATGCTCCAATAAATTATAAACCTTGGAAAAGAATAGAAGAGCTTGTTCAAGAAGACTTTATTCAAACCTACAAAATAAAACCCAAATAAAAGCACAAGAAAAATAATAATAAGACAAAGACACGCCTAAATAAAAGAAAACAACCCAAAAATCCTAAGAAAACAAATAAAGACATGGCTCATTCCCCAACACTTAAAGATGAAAAATAGTTTCCTTATTTGGGAGAGGAAAAACCAAACACAAAACAAAGATACAAACTCTTTCCATTCATCATATTTTCTCATCAAACCTTTGTAAAAGAAATTCAAGCTCAAAGTAGAAAAAGGTAGGCATGATGAAAGTAGAAACAAGAGAGGGTTTTGAAAAATATAAGGTTCATGAATACATAAACCTCATTCTCTAACATTCCTTTAGACATACAAATATTTTTGTCAACATATAAGTGCACATGGTCTCCAAAGAATGTATCAAATTTGAAATCATCATTTAACCCTTCAAAAGAATTTTCACAATTAAAATTCTCCTTAAAACTTAGTATTTGAGTTTTCAAATATGGGATCAAGAAATCCTTACTTTTCAATCTATAGTCTACAAAAACTAAGTTACATCCCTTTGGATAGGGTGAAGGGTAGAATTGTTAGCATACTCCAAGGGCTTTTTATGATGTATCAATGAATGATCCAACTCCTTAAGAAAAGAAAAAAATACACAAATTAGAAATATTCACAAACTACCTAAATATAAAAGTTAGTAATATATACAAATACAACAAATGCTAAATCAACAAGACTCAAGTGTTTCCGATAGTACCCGTCCCCGACAACGGCACCAAAAACATAATGCGTTCTAATTGACTTGAAAAATGATATTAGAAGTTTATTGCATTGATTTCATATTTGTCAAATCTTAATGGACTTGGAAAACGAATTTAAGATTAAAAAACCTAAGTGATCAAAGATTAGTTGATTTCACCTTGAGCAAAGGGTCATTGGCTAATTCCAAGTTTATGAGGTATAAATTTAATGCATCTTTTGGCTATTTTAGTGTAATTGGAAAATCTACTAAATTAATCAAAAGATAGTGATTCCATGGATTAGGAAAGAAGTGGAGTCTATATAAGTAAATTCATGACTTGAGAAATGATTGGATCTTACTTAAATTCCTTTATACTACCAAGATGAAAATTAATTGTGATTAGTGCTAATCAATCATTGTTATGTCTTTGAGGATTTCTATCTATTTACATGTTGTTTCTTCTTATTCTTACTCCTTGATAATCCTTGTGACTTGTCTTGTGTGAATTTGATCTATTGTCTAGTATATTAGGTTAGTGTTTTACTTATATCTTTTTATTTTATTGGATAAGCAATAAAGATTTGGGTAAAGTAAAGTGGGAGCCTAAGTTCCTATGGGTTCGATATTTGTTATTCCCTATATTATACGATGGGTAAACTTGCCTGTATGTGTGGTATTAGCAGTTAGCATTTTATTATAGCTTAATTGATTGTGTAATTTGTTGGTAATATTTTTTGCACTAAAAAACACGCCTCAATTTGGTAATGTTTAATAAATCACTATTTGAAGTAATGATTTATAGAATATTCTAGCATTAAAATATTAATAGGGGAAACACACACACACACACACACACACACACACACACATATATATATATATAAAAGAAAATATAGCTAATTCTAAATTGCATAATTAATTATTGAGTAATGGTTAATTAAAATAATTTAGGTAATTGTTTATGAATTGTTAAATAATCACGTATTTATATATATTTAAAATATATTTGTGTATTTTCTATATATTTATGAAACACTCATTATATGTTTATTTTATTTATTTACTTGTGTATTAATTTTATGTAGTATTTAAATATTAGACTTGTAAGACTTTCTTCTTATTTTATTTTATTTGGAGAGAAGTTGAATTTTCTTAAATTAAATATTTATTCTAGTTAGGAGAATATTTTGAGGAAATTATTAGGCTTCTAAAAGCCTAGTAGCCGCCTCTTAAGAGAAGGAAAAGGGGGAAAACCCCAATTCTTGTATATTTGAAAAATTATCTTGAAGGGAATTTATTATTTCCAATCTTTTAATGCTTAGGAAACATTGGAGAATATTCCTATCCTATTCCTACTCCTATGTGCCACCACCTAACTCTCCAAATCCCATAGGATTATGATTAATTAGTTAAAGGAAGCTTTTTGTTAGATAAAACCTAGAGAAAAATAGGGTTTTCATTAATTCTTTTTCTATTTCCTAAACCTAACATAATTCACCTATAAAAACCCAATTAAATCAGATTTTTGAGTCCTAATTCACCCTAGCAGCCAAACTTTAATTAATGCATTGCTTACAGAGAAATTCTGCAAAAGAACACAACTTTGAAGCACCACTTCTAGATTGATTTCTTGGCATTCTTGGTGGAAACGAAGGCCAAAAGACACCTAGTCTTTCCTCTAAGTCATTTGAGTTAGATGTAATAAGAGGTAGTGATAGAGTTGGCTCTTTCCGTTGATTTTCTTGATTTCTGCCATAATAGTAGAAAATTAGAGTTTTAGGTTTTAAAATTTGAAACATGCGTTCTTTGATTGAGAATTTGTGATTGTTATCTAAACATGCTTGGATATTGAAAAAGAAACAACCTTTCAAAAGATTTTATGAAAAGAAATCACTTTTGCCATTTATTTTTGAAATATGGAAATTCTACAATTATATGCTAGTTGTAGGTTTTATTTCAAAATAAAATAGCTAAATAAATTATTGTTGCAAGGCCTTTTGATACTTTGATCTAGACATGTTTAGGATCTGTTTTATGCTAAATATCATGCAAGAAAACCATGCAATAAATCCCAATAATTTTTGAAAAAACTCAAGGGACAGAGGACCCTGTTTTTGCTGTACAATCAGGTTGATTCTATTATTTCGTGGCGATAAAGCCGTAATTTGGGCAAGATTAAAAACAGAGAAAATGTATATTTATTTATGTAGATGTATCTGTAGAATTTTAGAATTTTATGATGAGTGAATTAAAATTTATGAATTTTTATTTCAAGCTGGTCTGCCCTAGACAGATTACTATTGTAGCGAAAAATAAATTATTGAGCATAATTAAGGCCTGATTTTTGTGCAAGGCCACTTGTATTCTATTCTATATGTGTTTGGGTTTGTTTCTGTAAAAATTGAGCTCAATCCGAGGTGTTTTCACATGTGTTATGCTAATATGAAAAAGTGTCACTCAAGCTAGAAATTTTATTCAATTTAGGAAATTTTAAGGAAACTTCCTATTATTAATTTATATGGGTTCCTTATGTGAAATAATTGTGTATGTCAACCTTAGGATGTAATAGTGGATTTGATGTCATCAATACTAATAGTACTATTATTTTACTATTACCTTATCAATATTATTAACACTATTATTATTATTATTATTATTATTATTATTATTATTATTATTATTATTATTATTATTATTATTATTATTATTATTATTATTATTATTATTATTATTTAAAGTTACCAATATTATCATCACTAATATTATTAATATTGCCATAATTATTATTATTACAATTGTCTAATACTCATCAAATTACCTACTCATTAATTAATATATCTCCTCAATTATTTATATTTGTATAATTACGAACAAATAATACTTTAATTAGCTAAGTAAGCAATTAAATAATTGTCTATTTACTTAGTTCTTTGGTTACTTAATGTTTTTACACATTAACTAACCTATCTATTTAATTGTTATTTACTTTCACAAGCAATCTTTATTTTAATTAACTAATTAATTATTTATATAGCTATATAGTTACTCAATCGTTTGTCCACTTATCTATATTGAGCTTATCATTTATTTAGTAATTGTTTTGGTATACATTATATTGTTAGTATGCAACATTTCATATTTAGCTTGTTATATTTGAAATGGAGTTGATAGTTGGTTTTTATTGTGTGATTACTCGATGTTAGAAGTTGAGCTAGTTTTGGATACTACGGCAATATAACAGTTATAGGGAAGTTTGCGACGTGATCTTTGTATTTTCTCTAGACGGGACTAGGACCCACTGATCTGGTCATCAAAAGAATCTTTGTATTTGTGAGACAAACAGACCAGGTAAGAATCTAATATTTGTGAAACAATGCAATTGCAAGTTGTCAAATCTAATGATTTATTGTGATAAAATGTTCAGCATGGCTAGATTTCTTACTTTATTTCTACTCACACACTGATTTCTTAAAATAATGGATTTTCAAAATTACTCACTTGGTTTTCCACACTAAATATGTTAAACAAGGTTTCCCAAGTCATGCTGGATATTTTCTTTTTAGCTACTATTTGATGGTAATGAGTTTCCTTGTTGCAAAATCGTTGAGTACTCAATAACGGTAAGCTACTAACCTAGCCTAAGAAGGAGTGAGCTAGCTTCCTGGTAGGTGGTCACCTTCGGGATTTGAACTCAATCTTGACTAGGCAATAGTGCTAGTAAGTCGGCTGGTCCAAGCCAGTTTCAAGTGGAACTATCTTTTTTTCCCGAAATGGATAATCAAAAATTAGATAGGTCTTGATGGGAATCAAGCTGACCAAGCAGTTCAATCTCAAGAAAGGAAAACGACCTTACAAGGGCCAATGATAAGATCAAAGACCAAGAGACTCCAAGACGATATCCAAATGCTCCTACAACTATGCTTGAGGATGGAAGAGATTTGGAAGGATGATGAAGGTAGGCAAGAACTCAATTTGATAACCATCCAAGAGGGATCCCAACAACAATCCACACCTACACCAAAAGAGGGAGCAAAAGAGGGAGAAAGCGCAGAAATCCAGCTACTAGAACCAACCTGGCACTGGCCCCAGTAGGCTGACTTGGTGCTAGGTGCATGCTACCAAGCTAAACGCTGGAATTCTAGCATAGACCTGGCGCCAGGTCCAGTACCTATGCTTGGTGTCGAGTCCGGTTGGGCAGAACTCCCTGTTTTTTTTTATTTTTATCATTTTTCCCGATTTAAGAGGACTTTAAACACTATGTAAAGTTCCTTTAAGGCCTTATTTTGTCTGTGGGACTTAGTAATCACTTAATTAGGGTTAGGGTAGTATAAATACATATTTTTGGTGATTTAACAATTCATTCAACTTACATTATTCAAATTGTGAATAGAGCTTTGAGAGGTCTTTATCTTCTTGTTAATCTTGTTCAAGATCATGCTTAGGGCTTAGTCCTCTCTTTGAATGAGTCTCTAAATCCTTTGGATAATCCAATGTGGTTTCTCTTGATTGGGTTTTAGTTGCTTTGTTCTTCTAAGGTTTATCTTGAATTCTATTGTTTGAGTGCCTATAGTTCTACTTCTTTTATTCTCGATTTCCTTTGTTGTGTCAAGGATATTTGGGTGAATTTATAGTAGATCTTACTATTTTTCTTGTGGGTCTTTGATGCTTAGTTTTTCAAGGGTTTGTTGGGGGAATAGTTACATAGTTATTCTATGTCATTTAGCTACAAAATTCCACTGATTGGGTTTCACTTTAAGAGCTGGGGGTTTTGCCTATTGTTAGCTATTGTTCCAAAAAATTTACCCACATAAGATCATGTCAAAGAGTTTGGTATCACAGCAAGAAAAGCCTTGATTCCAATCAAAGCTTGACATCAAGAAAAGGAGCCCTACAAAGTTGAAGAAAAAAAAGGGGAATCCCGTAACTCAAAACAAAGCATCAAAAAGGTCATGATATCTTTGTTATTTCTTGATTTCTTCTTGAGAAAATTGCACCTTAATGTTATTGTAATGTTTGGGAACAAATTTATCTTGTGTTTGTAGTGAAAAGAGACTTGAATTTGGGTAAAATTATTGGCTGCTTTCAAGTGACGGGATTACAACTAAGGTATTTGATAAATGTTCTAAAAGAATGATTGTGGCTATAGTTGTGAGTTTTGACTTTTGTTCATCATTCCTTAGAATATTGGGACTTGATACATCACTCTATTGTTGAAATCCATACTATTTAAACTCAACTTTGCTATTGTACACTTGTGATTATCTTATTCTTCCTATTCCTATTTACTAGTAGTCCTTGTTTCTTCGTTTTGCCTACTTCTTATTCGTTTCTTGTTTGAAATTGCTTCCTTTACTCTTTGAAATTCTTGCTTTAAAGCTTGTTTGTTAAGGTGCCCAATACATGTTTGTTGAAATTCTCCTAAGACCTCATAATTGGAAAATCCATTAATTTTTGTTTATTCACTTGGTTGGACAAAATCTTTAGCTATTGGGGAGAATTGGATTGAACAAGAAGGTTTGAGTATTGAGAAAAAGGCAAGAGGGAGAGACTATCACCAATAGAGCCAAAAAGGGTAAACATGAGTGTAGAGTGAAAACCATTGAGAGTAAACACACAAAGGAGTGAAGAGATGAACGACTTCTTTTTTGTTAATCTCTTTTGCAGGTATAACTCATTGAGTAATTCCATTGCTATGGCCCATAAACAAGAACTTCCTAGGCCTAATCCAAGTGGTCCTAGCAGGCCACAAGAAGAGCCACTTGATGCTAAAGCTTTGCTAGAGGATTTGAATGCTATGATGAGGATAATGCATAGTAGGATATAACAAGGGAGATTACAGATTGAGGCAACATTTGGATCAATCTTCCACTATGGCACAACAAAGAGAGCAAGAAAGGTTTGAAACTCCTAGCCCTAGAATGATGGAAGGTGATGCCCACACTTCTCCACTAAATGTTTAACAAGGAGAAGATTGGAATGACCACTCAACTGGGGGTTTTCAACAAGCTCCCATAAGAGGGGGGAGATATGGAGTAAGAGGAGGACAAGGAAGGGGCCAAGGAAGGAATGGAGGAAACAATTCAAATGGGTTGAAAAGAGAATTTGATGGAATTGATGAATGGTATGCGGGAGAACACGTATCTTTATAAATATGTTAGGTTTTGAACTTTTATAAAGAGATTATGCCAGATTATATAGTAAAATAAATCTAATTACCTTCAAGTTTTCATAATACTTGTTTTTAGTAATTTAACAAATCTAACTATTGAATTGTTAATTTGTTAGGTGTATCTTTGTAAATATATTAGGTTTTGGGCTTTTATACAGACATTATGCGAGATTAAATACTAAAATATATCTGATTACATTTAAATTTGGTCAATGTACATTTCTTTAATAATTTTAAAAATCTAACGATTGAGCATAAATTTGATATGTGCATCTTTGTAAATGCTTTAGGTTTTAAACTCTTATAAAGAGATTTGCGCCAAATTATGTAGTAGAATATATCTAATTACCTTCAAATTTAGTCATAATACTTTTTTTTAGCAATTTCATCAAATATAACTGTTGGATCCTTAATTTGATATGTGTATATTTGTAAATATATTATGTTTTGGCTCTTACATAGAGATTATGCCAGATTATATGGTAAAATAAAATATATCTTATTACTTTTAAATTTGGTCATGATACTTTCTTTTAGCAATTTTAACAAATTTAATAGTTAGATTATTAATTTGATATGCGTATCTTTGTAAATGCATTAGGTTTTGCACTTTTATACAGAGATTATGCCCAATAATGTAGTAAAATATGTCTGATTACCATCAAATTCAGACATCATACTTTTTTTAGTAGTTTTAACAAATATAACAGTTGGATCATTAATTTGACATGCGTATCTTTATAAATGCATTAGGTTTTGGCTCTTATACCAGGATCATGTGAGATTAAGTATCAAAATACATCTGATTATCTTTAAATTTGGTCATAATATATATATATATATATGTAATTTTTTAACAAATCTAACAATTAGATCATTATCTGATATGCATATCTTTGTAAATGCATAGATTTTGAGCTCTTCCATAGAGAATATGCCATATTATGTGGTAAATAATATTAGATTACTTAAAATTTGGTCATGATACTTTTCTTAGTAATTTTAACAAATTTAATGGTTGAATCATTAATTTAATGTCCGTATCTTTGAAAATGTGTTAGGTTTTGGGCTCTTACACAGAGATTATATGCCACAATGTATCCGATTATCTTCAAATTTGGTTATGATACCTTTTTTAGAAATTTTACAAATTCAACGATTGAATCATTAATTTGATATGTGTATCTTTAAAAATGTGTTAGGTTTTGTGCTCTTACACAGAGATTAAGCCAAATTATATGATAAAATATACCTGATTACTTTCAAATTTGGTCATGATACTTTTTTTAATTAATTTTAACAAAATTAACGATTGAATCGTTAATTTTACATGCGTATCTTTGTAAATGCATTAGGCTTTGGGCTCTTACACAGAAATTATGCGAGATTATGTGTCAAAATATATTTAATTACCTTCAAATTTAGTCATGATACTTTTTTTAGTAATTTTAACATACCTAACAGTTGGATCATTAATTTGATATGCGTATCTTAGTAAATGCGTTAGATTTTCGGCTATTGCATAGTTTAGTAATTTTAACATACCTAACAGTTGGATCATTAATTTGATATGCGTATCTTAGTAAATGCATTAGATTTTCGGCTATTGCATAGATATTATGCTAGATTTTGTAATAAAATATATCCGATCACCTTCAAATTTGGGCATGATACTTTTTTAGCAATTTTAACAAATCTAACAGTTGGATCGTTAATCTAATATGCATATCATTGTAAATACATTATATTTTTTTAGCATTTTTAACAAATCTAACACATTAATCTCTAAATTTTTTAATATTTACAATATAATCCTAAAAATTTTCTAAATTAGTCATTAACTTTTTGAATGTTTATAACATAACCCCAAAATTTTACAAATCGGTCCTTAAATTTAACAATATTTATAATTTGACTCCATTTTTTTTTAAAATTAGTCCTTCACACACACACACACATATGTATATATGTGTTGTGTGTATGTATATATGTGCACGTGTGTGTATGTGTGTTGTATACATACATACGTGCGTATGTACGTACACCACTAATCATAAAAAACGTCAAAAATATTATGCATGACAAAAATTAAACATTAAGTGACGTCAATTGGTGTGCTACTAATCATCAATTTTAGTGTAGTTCGTACAAATAACTTTGGATAACCTTTCTCTACTTTTTTTATTTACCCCCTCCTCCCCTTTTTGCTCTATTCATATCTATACGGAAATGGGATCCGCAATAGCTGGAGACATAAGATTCATATAAGAAAACATAAATAAACAGGCCTCTGCTTGGGCCTCCAAAGGTAAAGGTACATGAATAGCCATTTGATCCCCATCAAAATATGAAAATAGTCCATTTGTTCCTAAATAGCTTCTTTCAAATAGGCTTCCGCTGCCTCGATAAATGTCTTGGTAGAAGAGATGATTTCTTGGATTTATCTAGGCGAATTTATGGACCAATAAGGGAATTTTATCTTTGAATCCCTCTTACTTTACTTATTTTTTATTTATACTTATTATTTTAATTTTTTATTTTTATTTATTTATTTTTCTAAATCCTCCAAATATTCAATTCAAATCAAGAAGTTTTGTACAACGTTCTTGGTGGGAAAAAAATTTGAATGAAAGATCCCATTGAATTGAATTGGGTCCATAAATCTAAGAAATAGTGAGAATTCTTTATCTCTCTCAGTATCTCTCTAGTTTATTAAAATATTATAAAATGAAGGATCAAAATACTTTGATTTCTTATGTTTTTGCAGAGAAGATTCTGTTTTAAGATGCTAATTCGAATTTCTTTAGGAATATTCGAATTCCTATGATTAATGCTACTTATGTAACAAATTTGGTAATTTTTCCAAAAAATACTATCAATTCAGCAACAAAGCTACTCACACTCGGTAATGCAAGGGAAGCCATTGAAAAGCTACTAAACATCATGAATATTTTTGGCATTGTGATAGCTATTCCGCACATTTCATCAAGATACACAAGATGTGTTCTATCATAAGTTGTCCCTGCAAAGAAAAAAAGCGCAGCATCAATAAATAGATATGTTTATCATAAAGAGATTCGCCGTTCTTGACCTTACTTCACCTTAATTGTATTTGAACAAGTAAAAGTTCTATCTTTTTCCGAGTGGGGATAGCATTTCTCTTCTACATGTCCATTTTAGTAAATAACCAAATATGATACTCAGGCTAAGAGTCAAGTTGGTAATTGTTCTTACATCTCCCTCTCTTGGAACCCAAGTATCATACACACCCTAACAAAACCCAATTGAAAAAAAATGAAATATCAAGTAATAAAAAAGGTTTCAAATTCAAAAAAATTACTCAAAAGGATTTTTTGATATCAAAATCTAAAAATATTCATATGGAAATAATTTGTGTCCAATAGGATTTAAATATATACCAAAGGTTTAGAAGACCTCTGTCCTATCCATTAGACAATGGATGTTTTTAATGTTGACTACTCTGGCTAGCATTGAACTTGGTAAAATGAAATAGTTGAATAATTGAAAATGAGATTATTCAAGGATACACATTGAATGCTAAGATTATGCATTAAGTTTCGGGTAGTAGATCTATAATCAAAAAAGTGTTTATGATTGTTCTAATTGAAAAATGAGTGTGTATATATGTATATATATGATTTGTATATATAAATGTATAGGTTGCATAAATACACACACACACACACACACTCATATATATATATATATATATATATATAAATATATGTGTGTATGTGTGTGTTAGTGTGTGTTATATATAGATATATGTATGTATGTGTGTGTATTGTGTATAAATTGATGTATATACATACATATATATGTATAAGTATGCACTGTAGATATATATAGGTATGTACATTTATATATATATATATATATATATATATATATATACGACATATATATGTATATATGTGTGTGTGTGTGTGTGTGTGTATTGTCTATATATAAATATATGTCGTATATATTTGTGTATGTGTATGTCTTGTGTATATATTTGTATATAATATGTGTGTATATCTATTTATATATATACATATATATATATATATATATATATATTATAAAAGGTATTAAGCCTTAATTTTATTGAATTGAAAAAGATTGTCAAGCTCTAGCCTGTACACGAATAGTAGGGAGCTACATTCTATCAAGATTACAAAAACCCCTAGCTTCCGAGGGAAGCTCTATAAAAGATGAATATACAGAAGATGAAGTAATCGAACACGCCACATTTGCTAAAGCATCAGCTACTTAGTTTCCTTCTCGGTAAACATGCCTTACATTGCAGCTGTTAAAGCTATGTAGGAGCAATCGGATATGCCTGAAGGACTCATAAAATTGCCAAGGTTCTGGAAACAAGCCATTAACCTGATTGACCAAAACTTGAGAGTCTGATTGTACCAAAATTGTGCGATATTCGTGGCGCGAGTACCAACGAAGCCCCTGAAGCAGTGCTATAGTCTCCGCTTTCTGATTGGTTCCAATACCAATATTTCTCGCAAAAGCAAATAAGAAATAGCCAGCTGAATCTCGAATAATACCCCCAATACCTGACATTCCTGGGTTTCCTTTGGAAGCCCCATCAACATTAAGAACAACAACATTGGTCGACATTAGTTTAAGCCAAACAACTGGAATGAGATTATGAGTTGTAGAGCTTTTCCACTGAATTGAAGCAGACAGCTCTAGGGGCAAAGAGAAAGGCCGAGATAAAGGCTGTACTCTTAAAATATCAGCCAAAGTGGAGAAGACTTTCTTTCGAAAATGGACAGCTATGAAGGATCCCCCATCATAGAGAATTTCATTTTGGGATCTTCAAATCTCCCATACAAAAGAAGTAATGAAAGCTCTAGCAAAATCTCTGTAGCCAACCGAATTAAACCACCAAGAGGAGATATAGAGATACAAATTTCCACAGGCAACCTCTATGTTCAAGACATTTGCAACCAGCTTCCAAACATCAATAATAGCATAACAGTCCATGAAAATATGTTGAGGAGATTCACGATCTAAAAGACAAAGAGAGCACCAACTAACCTAGTGAATACCTAGTGCAGCAAGCGAAGAATCCAATGGAAGAAACCCATTGAACATTTTCCAAAAAAAGACCTTATATTTTGATGGAAGAAATAAATGCCAAACAGTCTTAAGGAAGATGCTTGAAGGTCTCTTTTGGCTTAAGAAATCCCAAGCTAATGAAACAGTGAAGACCCCGGATGTAGTCAGTTTCCGAAGCTGCCTATCTGATCCATTATCAAGATCAGGAGGAGAAGTTGTAAGCACCTTCCAAGCCTGATTGTGATCCAACAACTGAAGAACTTTATCTACCCGCCAAAAGCCAAATTCTATCAAGCTATGCAATTTCAACTCAGGGTTACGAACATAGGTGGTGGTGTTAGCAAGCCTCCCAGCTTCCGACCATGAATCGTACCAAAAAGAAATATTTGAAGTAGCTGGAATGAAGCAGATATGTGCCTCCATCGTGGTAATAACTCCACAAATTTGACGCCAAGTGAGAGATGAACCAGCCTTAGCCTTGAGCAGAATCAGATGCAACGAAGAGGAGTTATACTTAGCCCACATGAATTTTGCCCAAAGGGATTCCTGTAGTCGAAAGTTCCACCAAGCTTTGTAAGCAAAGGCTGTTGAAAAATCCTGCAAGGAGCGTAGGCCAAGTCCGTTTTCCTCAACTGGATAGCAAAGTGAAGACCAATTACGCCAATGTCTCCGCAATCCATAATCACTAGAACCCCAAATAAAATTTGCCATATACTTAGCAATATCTCTGAAAACCTGAGGGGGCGGAGATAGGGCCTACAAAATATGAAGAGGAAAAGATGATAAAATCGTTTTAATCAAAATGAGGCAGCCACCAAAACTGAGGGTCTTATATCTCCAGCCATGCACTTTAGTAATAATAGTATCCACCAAAGGTTGGTAATGACACCTCTTGTTTCTTCCCTTAAAAATAGGGCAACCTAAATATTTAAATGGTAGAGCATTCCAAGAAAAACCAAGAATTCTCTGAACAAGAGAGATACGACTTATCTATGTTTTAGAAGAAACATAAAACGAGCTCTTAGCTGCATTAATTTTCTGACCCAAAGCTGCTTCATAAGAACTAATAAAAATAGCAAGATTTTTTAAATTCTGCTTTCTAGCAGTGGTGAAGAGAATAGTGTCATCTACATAACTCAAATGAGCTACTGGAAAGCAACTTGCAGGCAAAGAATACGGAGCAAGAAAACCAGAAGAAAGATAAGCATTAAATCCTCATGACAAATTTTCTTGGGATAAAATAAACAAATAAGGAGAGAGAGGGTCTCCTTGTTGTACTCCCTGAGTAGACTTGAAAAAACCAACTTGTTGCCCATTCAACAAAATAGAAAACCAGCAGTTTGATAGGACATTATGAATAAGACCTATAAAATGCTGACTAAAACCAAATTTAAGAAGAATCAGCTTCAAAGCCCTCCAAGAGACACGATCAAAAGCTTTAGCCATATCCAGCTTCAAAATGAGATTTCCACCATGGGCTTTCCGATCAATAGAATGCACCATCTCCTGAGCTAGACAAATATTATCTATAATACTCCTGCCTTTAAGAAATCCCGTTTGGTTTGGAGAAATAATCTTGTTCATCAAAGGAGTTATCCTATTTGCCAAGACCTTAGTAATAACTTTATTGCAAAAAGTACAAAGGCTAATAGGACGGAAATCAACGAAAGTGTGGAAATTTGGCTTTTTTGGAATAAGTATAAGAAGAGTGCTTGTGAAGGACCTAGGCATAGGAACTCCAGAAAAGAAATCTCGGACTGCTGCTACTACCGTAGTGCCAATGATATCCCAGCAATGTTGGAAAAAAACTCCTATAAAGCCATCAGCACCTGGGGCACTATTTTTTTCAAGATCAAACATAGCTAGCTTTACCTCTTCAAGAGAAGGCAGAGATGAAAGGTAAGAATTGTTAGCTGAGGAAATGATTTCTGGAATGAAGTTGAAGAGGAAATCATCAATCTGCATAGGAGAGCTGTGAGAAGAGGCTAGAAGATTATGGAAGAAATTCTCAGCTTCAATCCCAATCATCTGCTGATCCGTAATCAAAGCATCAGAGGAATCATGAATTTGAGAAACTAAAATCTGGTTTCATTTTGATCGTCAATAGATTTGAATGGACTTCGTATTTTCATCACCTTCCTAAAGCCATTTAATTCTAGCTTTATCCCTCCAATAAAACTCTTCTAATTTTAAATAGAAAGCATATTTGGCTTTAACCTCATGCAAAGTCATGCGATTTAGCTCAGTGGAAGATGCCTCAAACAGACTTAAAAAATATTGCCCTAGTAACCTTATCCTCCCAGTGATCTAGTGCTTCAAAAATATTGCCAAAAGTATCCCGGCTCCACGCCTTTAAAACAAACTTAAGCCTTTTAATTTCTGCTACAATATTTGCATGCCATCTCCAAAGACCTCAACCTCCCAAGCCTCCTTAACTACCTTTAAAAAATCAGAACGTAGAATCCGCATTGAAAGGAATTTAAATGGCTTTGGAAATATAGATGGAGGCAATAAGTCAACTGAAACAAGCAAGGGGCAATGATCAGAACCCGTCCTAGATAGATGTTTAACGTGCGTAGAATGAAAAAGATGACCCCAGTTCTAATTTAGCATGACCCTATCCAGCCGCTCTCTGCAAGGTCTCTCCCCATCCCGAACCCAAGTAAACCTCGAGCCAGAAAAGGGACAATCCTCCAACCTACAAGACTGCCTAAACTCAACAAAATCACAGATAGCAAGAATAGAAGGCTGTCCCGAGCTAGCATATTCTGATGCATTTGCAATGATATTAAAGTCACCTGCTACTAACCAAGGCTCATGCATAGTCGAAGAAACAGAAGAAAGCTGCTCCCAAAGAATGACCCAAGCAGCCCGAGTACATGGCGTATAAACAAAAGAGCAAGAAGTCTTAAAATTGCCAAATAAAGTAGCAGTAATAGTCAAAAAATGATCTGAAACTCCAGCTAATTCCAAAGGGATAACATCCTTCCAGAAAATCCACACCTTCCCAGACCAAGAATTTGCAAACCGTTCAAACCTAATGCGATAAGCATAAGCTCCAATTTGGCTAACATCAAGAAGCGGTTCAATAATAACCAGAAAAACTAAATTATATTTCTTGATTAACATCTTCAGACGACGCAAAGACATACGATCTGCTAATCCCCTAATATTCCAAATTAAGAAATTAATCATTGAGAAGTTAGTTTATTGGACAAAAGAGAAGTCTTTACCCGCCTTCCTGGTTGTCTCCTTGGAGGACGGGTGCTAACAGCGACAATTTTAGCAGCCTTGGCTCTCCAGGCCTGTAGCACCCCAACATACAAACGTAATTCCTCCGTAAACTCCGGCCTGAGATCACCAGGCCTCCCCGAGTCAGAACAATAGCCCTTATCGAAGGACGACTATGTTGATCGAGCCCCAGAGTGGTCATCTTTGGATCAAATAGGCTTAGGCAAAGCAAAAACCCCCTGAAAGAGTTTAGAAATAGGAGTTTCTGACTAAAAGCTTGTTAAATCAATAACAATGGAGGGCAACGGCCTAGAAGCCACAGTAAGTTGAATAGAAACCCCAGCAGCAGCAGAGGGAGAGACTCTAGCTTCAGGAGCTGGTGGGGTTGAAACCCTAATATTAGGAGCAGGAGGGCATAAAACCCAAATTTTAGGTGCAGGAGGGGATGAAACCCTTAAATCAAGTGCAGGAAGGGATGAAACCTTAACATCAGGCAAAACCCTAGATGCTGGCAAAACCGCAGATGAAGACGGATAAACCCTAACAGTAGGAGAAGATTTCTCTTCTATTATAGGCAACAAACATGCCGACGTAGAAAGCTCAATGTTAACAGGCAAAACAGGTGCAGCAGAGACAACCCCAGTTGGATTGGGCAAATCGGATACCAGACCAATAGTCTTAGAAGGGCTAGCTGCAGATAATTTAGATTGCTTCTTTGTAGTCCAACGCTACTGCAGTTTTTTGGGAGGCAATTTTTCGAGCACAACAGAGGCAACAGGCTGAGCCAACGATGCAGTAGTCGCAAAACAGTCATGTCCCAATCGCCTGCATTTAGAGCAATAAACAGGCAGATTCTCATACTCAATTTTTTGGTAAAAACCATCACCATTTGTATCCAACCAAATACGATTTGCCCTTGGTTTGAGTAAATCGATCTCCAAGACTCTAGCCACACTAGGTCTGGACATCAAAGCAGTCGCATCATCCAATTTTAGAGGCTTCCCAACAGCAGAGGCTATTGAAAACAACACATTTTTTACTGAAAAACTGTAGGGGAAGATGCTCCAAAGCAATCCAAATCGAAACCACCGATGGGTCCTCAGTAACCCGGAACTCAGGCGTCCCATTTATGGACCTTCATTAGTACACCAGACAGATACCATGTTTGCTTCATCCACATTCTGATGCAATCCTCCTCCAAGGCTGGACGGATCAAAATATGAGAGTAATCAAGCACACCAATCATGACCTCTCCCTTGAGTCCAATAGTATGAAAATCTTTCCGTAACTTCTCTAAGGGAGGCCGACCACGCGAAAATTTCCCAATCAGGGCAAACCTGAGAGGAACAGACAATTGCAGAAGTTCTTCTTTTGTGAAAGACAATGCAAGTTCCCCTTTATGGAGGGACACTGGTTTAATGGCATATTCAGATTGAGGGTTGGTGAAGAGAGAGACGAACGAGCGTCTCCCCCAGTCGGAATCCGGCTAGGGAGGAGCCGCCTAGAATAGAGAGAATCCGGCGACAAAATTTAATTGATCGTCGTGACTATACTTGTGTGTGTGTGTGTGTGTGTGTGTGTGTGTGTGTGTGTTGGAAATATGTATGTATAATTTTTTTAATCGATATATATGTATAAAATTATTTAATAAAAACAATGATATAATTAATAGCATATAAACTTTTACAAATATATAAATGTATAAAATAATTTAATCCATTGAATAATATGGTTTGATAGCAAATTTAATGTAATCATTATAATTTTAACACTAATTATTAAAGAAAAATATTTGGAATTGTTTAAATAAAAAAGGATATGGCCAAACAATTGGCTTGGCTCAACAGCTAAGGCACAAGCTCTTCATATGTGAGATCGCGTGTTCGAATCTCTATCTTCGCAATGCATTTTGAATTTATTAGGGCTGCCATCTGGTGTGGCTAGTTCACATGGACCATGGAAAAAAATTAAAAACTTTTAAAATATTTCTATAATTTAAAAAAATTTAACTTTGGTGCAGAAATTTTTTGTCGTCATTAAGCCTTTTTGGAGACGAAATTTTTTGTATTAATAAGAAATGTTTTTGTTAAGAAAGGTGAGAATATTGTTTTCAAAATAGTATTTAATTTCTTAAATAAAATTATATTTTTTGCGATGAAATTTTAGCGACAAAACTTTTTTATCGCTGCAAATTATTAGTAGCGACAAAATTAGAACTTTTGACAACAAAATCTCTATAGCTTTAGCGAGGAAATTTTTCCTAAAGCTTTTATCTAGGAAAATTTTTCCTACCGAAAAGCAAAGCCTTTGGCGAGGAAAATTTTTCCTTGCTAAAATGCTATCTTTGGCGACAAAATTCTTCATTTTGTCACCAACAACTTTTGGCGACAGCGCTTCAGCGACGAACTAGCGAGGAAGCAAATTTTATCATGGAAGGGTTTTAGTTAGGAAATTTTAAACTTTAGCTAAGAATTTTTTTTTGTCACGAAAGGCTATTTTTTTGTAATTCTAGAAGCATATACATGGATGTACTATAGGTGAGATTCTGTAATAGGACCAACACACATGTATGTTGGGTGTGTGTGTAACTAGTTAGTTAAGATATATCTATACAATATGGCTTTTGTACTCCTATCTGGAGATATTGCCTTTTGTGACTGTCCGGATGATCTATGGATCCAAAGCCCTAGGAACATGACTTGGATGTTTGCTTAAGAGTAGCTCCCTAGTAAAGAGGAAATGTTCTAGGAAGTTGTGGATTATTGGATTAGAGATCTAAGAATGGTAGAAGCTTATTTGGAGGGTGTTAGTATACTATTTTTCCTCTTTATTACTGGCATTACATAGAGGAGTATTTTAATCATAACACTTATAAGTTAGAGATATTGCTAATGCAGTACTGTTCTTGGAGTCAATATTTCCTAATAGTGATAGTAGAAAATATTTAAAATATAAAATACTACTATTTATGTGGCAGAGTATTTTGGTTATTTTAGTAGTCAAGGACGATGCGTTTTTTGGTCCTCGAAATAGCCCGTAAATCTTTATGACTTTTTGGGCTTAGGAAATGGTCTTAAATAAAGTGAGTTTTATTTTATTTGGTAACCTAATTTATTATTAGATTTAAATAAAATAAAAGGCCCACGAGAGAATTAATTAAAGTCTAGTTTATTGGTTAGTTAATTATTCAAGACTTTAGCCCAGATTAAATAATTGAAGTTAGCCTAAGTCTAAACCAGAAATAGGCCTAGTCCAATTGGGTAGTTTAATTATTTATTTTTGGGCTTGTTCTGGTTCAGAAAAAAATAAATAATTAAAACCTGACCTGATAGCATGGGCTGGGGTCCAAGTGGGATAGGGCTAGCCTACCAAGAGCATTAGGAAGGCTGGATAGGGCATTGTAAAGCCCTAGCTGGCCATCTTTTATGGGAATTAGGGTTTTAGTTAGGTTTTATGTAATCTCATATAACCAGCTGATTAATAGTTAGTTCTAAAACCTTAGAGAGTTGATCAGAAAATGATCTTACATTCTTTCTCTCCCTCTTGGCAGCCTCTCTCTCTCTCTCTCTCTCTCTCTCTCTCTCTCTCACTCTCTCTCTAAGTAAGCCTGAAGCTTTGATTTAGAGTAGGCTGTTTCTCTTAGCTTCTAATTAATAAAATTTGAAGAGGGCTTCTTCTTGATCCTGTTTTGTAGCAGTAAGTTAGGAAATTGACTAAAGATCTTAACCTTGATTTTCACCAGCTGGAATATGATAGGGTCATATTTTCAAAGACCAAAAGGTCAAGCTTAATGTGCCGAAGTAGAAGGTTGGCAGAATTTGAGTTAGAATCGTCAAGGAGAATGCCTAAAGTTCAATAGTTTGCTAGATAACAACTTAAGCACTCTAAGGTTATATCTAAAAGAAAAGGTAAAAAATTTTAAACTTCTACTGCATTCATTTCTCTCTGTTTTGCCACGATCCTTTCAAGTGGTATCAGAGCTTTTATGTTTTTTTGGTAAACCTAGGAGTATGCTTAGGTTAATAAAAATGGAAAATTTTAATTTTTGGTTACTTTCCTCTAATTCCTCATGGTTTTTGATATGGGTAGGTTTGTGTATGCCTTAAGAGTGGAGGCATAGGCATATGTACCTAATTTAATTGTTTTAGGGTAGATTTCGTGTATTTGAGTTTCATAAGCATAGAAGTTTATGTTTAAGGTTAAATTCAATTGGTTTCTAGATTTTGTAATCATTGACATGCTTGGAGATTGATCCACATCCCAGGAAGGAAGAAGAGGAAAGGGCTTCAACCTATCACTGTTCTTGAGCAAAATGGAACTGGCGTTGGCTTAGGAGTTCAAGCCTTAGCAAACCTCTTAAAGGGTATTATCATTGCTATGAAGGTTTTGTGGATTTAGACATTTTACATAAGTTAGAGGACTACTTAGTGAAATTTTTCAAAGAAATTTGCTTTCCTAAAAACTCTTATTTTAAAAGACTAAATGGAATAGGATTTTCAATAATCCACAGTTTCCATCACGATCCATATTAGAGATGTGTGTCTCTTCACGTCACCTTGGAAGTGAATCCATAGAGGATGGAGATTTCATAATGATCTAGAACTAACATATAGATATAATTGAAACTCAAGATACGAACAAAGTACTTTTGGCTTAAATTCTTGGGATCAGGGATGAGAAAGCGTGGGTTGAGATTGACACCTATAATAACAAGGTGGTGTCAGATATTAACTAGAAATTTCATGATGTTAGGGTTGAGCTTTAATTGGTTTATCACATAGCAGGATAGGCTGAGATTTTGCATGTGACTAACCTTCCCCCACAGTTCAAACCAGTTGTTTATTTGCCAGGCTTTAATGTAACTTCTAAAGCTAGTGGGTTTAATGAAAGTAGGATGGTGAATATTTATGTGTTACATAAGTTGACGCACGCTTAGTCTATCCCCCTAACTTCTTTGATCATCTCTTACATGAGAGTTATTGTCTTCTCTACACACCCTTCTAAGGCATTCGCCTTTCCTCTCATTATAACCAAGATTCTACAACACTTCTATATACCAATAAAGGGTGAGGTGACTGCTACTACTATTGCTAGTGAAGTAGTGACCAGTAGGAAATTGGTTAATTGTAACTACAATTATAATAACAATGCTAAGAAATGGTTGACTCCTAGTGAATTTAAAGAGAGGACTAGTCAGAGACAGCCATAGTAACAGTAGCAACCACCACAGTAGCAGGCCCCACAAGGAGAGTCCTCTAGAGCTCATTCAGCGTCCCAATGTTAGACGACCGACTACTATAGTATACTTTCAGGCTAAAGTGCACACACACTTCACCACATTAACAATGGAGTTGGATACATTACAAGCTACTATAGAACAGCAGAGCTAAATGATTACCCAATAACAGGATATGATTAGGAGGATGATGGATTTGGTGGGACAGTAGTAGCAGCAGCCATCTTCTAATATTGAGGCACAATTGGAGCATATTAGAAACTCTTAGAAGGAAATCAATAATACTCTGACCACTTGAACAGTAGGCAAAATGGTGCTAACTCTTTTTTATGATAGATATAAGGGCGCCTACAGTAGTATGGACTTGTAGGACCCAATGACCCTCCAAAGAGTCAGTATGGAGGCTAGAGCAACCAAGAAGCCAGAGAAGGCCATAGATTCTGATTTCTTACATTTGGATAAGGATAGGACTACGATTCTATTTTACTTATGTTAGAACATTTTTAGTATTTTGTTCTATTATTTCATTTCCCTTTAGCACTTCATTTCACTTTATTGCACTTACTCGGTGTTTTTGAATAATTATGATATACTTTTCTTTGGGGATGCACTTCTATTCTTAATGATAAAAAATTAAACTTCTAATCACTTAGGGAGTACTACTTTACTTTTTCCTCTTTACCATTTTCAATCCCATTGCACATATTCACATTGCATAATTTGTTGGCCAATAAGGGCATTGTCCATGTTAAATGTGGGGGAGAAAGACAATGTAGTATACTACTTTGCAAGATTTTTGTCTTAAACTGATATTTTTGTTGAGAGTGATTGATGAAATTGAGCAAAATTTTTTCATTTTTGTTCCTTTCTTTCTCTTTTCTTCTTCTTTATATATATGTAAAGAAAGTAAAGAAAATCAAGCCAATATATATAATTACGGATACTCAACAACAAGTAACATAACAAAAGGGAATACAATAAACATAACAAACTAAACAAGGCAAATGTCTAACTAATACTTAGCAACAATAAACCATTGCTAAAAACAAAACAAAAATTAAACAACTACAATTACACATTTATTCAAGTGTAAAGCATAGTAGAAAAGGAGATCAAGGCTTTCCACGCTCATCACATGGATTGCCCTCCTTATTTCCATGCTCATCATTGTGCACATGACAAGCAGAAAGAAAAAGAAAAAGAAAAACATAATTCTAAATCAAAACACTCTAAACTGAGCACAAACTAACAATTTACTAAGAAAAACAAAAGTAAAGATATTAACAAACTAAAATAATAATTGAATCAATAAAACTTAAATGATTTCCTGATATTGTCGTACGATCCTTGGCAACGGCATCAAAAACTTGGCGATATGTGGTTTGCTGCTCAAATAATATAAATGATATGCAAAGAATTATACCCAAGGCCTACTCAAGTTTTAAATTAAAATACCAAATTACTCACATACACACACAATTAGGCAAGTATACCCATCATGTAGTATAGAGTTTAATTGGTAAGTATTGAAAATCCCTAGAAAATAACATCAACTACCACTACTTACTCCCAAGTTTTTCATTGTCCAATTATCAAAATAGCACAATAAAATTATTAAAGACTACTAATGAATCACAAAAGAGTACCACAAGGATAACTTCACCCAACTTACAAGATAAAACTAAGAGATCACAAAGGTAAAATTAAAGTAGGAAAGGAGATTGGCCATGTAGATAAAGAGAATACCCTATTTAAACCATGTATCAAACTTCAATCAATCAATTGAAATCACACTCAACTATTGGCAAGATTTTCCAAAATAATGCAAAATTCACTCTCTCTCAAGTAATGAAATTTCTACCATTGAACCCAATCCATAGATATCTTTGTCATACAAATCAAGTCCTTGAATACATAAAAATCAAGAAAACCAATAATTAAGCCAAAATCCCATAGAATCCTATCTCTAGGTGACTCTACAACCCCATTTGCCACTAAGTTTTCAATCCCTCAAATTCTTTCTCAATTTCATCAAGGGAAAACAAATCTATTGGATTGACATAAAAGGGAATCCATCTCGTATATCCTTTTGAAATATATAATCTAATCAATCAAACTTAAGTGATAAATTACTCAAAATAGAAATTAATAGATCAAATAATAATCTAATACAAAGTACAATAGGATACAAACCTTTAATTGTAATTCACATCAAATAAAAATAGCAACCACAAAGTCAGATTACAAAAGGGATAAAGGGAAAACTCATAGACAAGGGTTCTCTTTTTCTTTGCAATCCTCCTTTGGGTGCTCCTTTCCTTCTTCAATCTCCTTTTGATCTTTTCTCCTTGGTTCCTTCTTGTGTTTCCAGGGATTTTTCAGAGGTTTTTCTTGTGTCTCTCGTTGCTCTCTTTTTCTAGGAACCCAGATAAGATTTATTTATAGGTTGCTTTCTCAAATCCCTAAAATTCTGTAGAACAAGGTGTATTCTGTGAAGTTGCACAGCGCCATAGAAGGTGACATGCACACTGCCATACAGGTTCTTATGTGCAAAACCCAAGTTCAAATTATGTTGGGGGCCTTAATTTCTTTATGTGCTGGAAACAGGCACGGTGCCATGAAAAGTGATGCGCACGGCCCCATCAGTCCTCAAGATCCTTGATATTTTTGAATTCTGAAAATGTACATAGCCATGCACTATGAGAGGTATGGCACTGTGGACTTCTAGAACTTTGACTTCTGAAGCTTAGTTAGTGCACATAGCCATGCACAGTGATGGTGACAATGCCCTGGATGCCTTTCAACTTCATAGTTTAACTGCTTTTCACCGTGCTTCCTCTTCTAATCTCTCATTAATGCATCTTATATTAAACAAGGTGAAAATAGGGAGATAAGAAGCAATCCATAGTGAATTTCTCAACAATTTAAGCATAAATGATGTATAAAATATGTATATGATAAACATTCATCATTCTCCGACACTTAAAGTTTTTTCTTGTCCTCAAGCAAATTATCATAACTAGAAGTGTTTCAAGTAAAAATCATTTTAATCAAGAGTAGATTTTGGACAACAATGACTATTATGGAAAAGATCTTCAATTTTTATTGAGATGAGAATCCAATTCAAGATCATCCAACTAGGCTAAACTTGTGTAAACCCGTGTATTTGAATAAATAAAGCCAAAGCCATCGAAGTTGAATTAAACAAGTCTATATTTATTCCACATGTTTCATCCTATTTCCTGAGTCAAAAGTTCAAATCAAGCGATTCGTATAAGTTGGGAATGATGGCTCATTTAAGTTCTCTGACTTCCAAAAACTACTGCAATCATATAGGTAGTAAACAGAGGATTGGGTCCATAAACTCACTTTTGTAGGGTAATATAGGTGCCTATTAGAGATGGATAATAAAGATCTTTTAGCTTCTATATTACCCTAATGAAATTCTCATTTTCTTTCAGAGTAAGGTAATACAAATGCTTATTAAAGATAAAATGAATGATTTTCAGCTTATATATTTCTTGCTGCAATCACTCATTTTCTTACCCCCAATCTACATTTACTTAAACACAGAGTTAGGACTAGTTAGAAGATCATCAAATATAAATCAACCAAATTCCTTACGTATATTTCATCACAAATTTCTCATCCATTCCTAAGAAACAAAATGTGACAATGTTTACTAAAACATTCACAAGGTTAAGCCAAATTCTCACGATCTAGTCCATATTATACAAAATATACACATTTACCTAGGAATACCCAGCCAAAATAATCTCATTCCAAATTTTCGTATCAGGAGAAAAAAAAAAAGAATAGCAACTCCAAACGAGTTTAAAATATTCCAAAAATCGGAAAAAAAAAAATTGCCCAATTTCATCAATCATTCTTAACAAAAATCATCAGTTTAAGATAAAACTCTTGTAAGGAAATACTAAGCTAGGAACTAAGTGTATTAGCGAGGAAAATTTAAGTTTCCTCACTAATGATACATCATCAGTAATGAAAATTTATTTTCTAACTAAAAATATTAACTTTCATCACAATTAACCATATATTTAGTGATAAAATTTGTATTTCCTAACTAATATGTGTCCTACAATTTTTAAATATTTACAACATGACACTAGAAATTTTGTAAATTAGTCTTTAAATTTTGTATAATTGTAAAATGACCTCAAAAATTTTGTAAATTGGTCCTTAAATTTTAAAATATTTAACCCTAACAAATTTGATAAATTAGTTCTTAAATTTTTAAATATTTATAATATGTTCTCAAAATATTATAAATTGGTCCTTATATTTTATAAAATTATAAAAGGACCCCCAAAAATTTACAAACTAGTCCCTAGATTTTTAATTTTTTATAATATATGTTGCACATGTGTGTGTGTGTGTATGTGTGTGTGTGTGTGTGTGTGTGTGTTTTGTATATATACACAACAAAATCCTTTAATAATAATTCAAATTATATCTAATTACTTTCAAATTTAGTCATAATTTTTTTTAGTGATTTTAAAAAATTTAACAGTTGGATCATTAATTTGATATATTTATGTTTATAAATGTGTTAGGTTTTTTACTTTTTTTTAGAGATTATTCTATATTATGTGACAAAATATATCCGATTACCTTTAAATTTAGTCATAATACTTTTTTATAGAAATTTTAACAAATCTGACGATTGGATCCTTAATTTAATATGCTTATCTTTATAAATACTTTAGGTTTTTGGCTATTATATAGAGATTATGTAAGCTTATTTGGTAAAATATATCCGATTATCTTTAAATTTTTCATAATACCTTTTTTAGTAATTTTAACAAATCTAACGGGTGAACCGTTAATTTGATACGCTTATCTTTGTAAATGTGTTAGATTTTGAGCTCTTATATAGAAATTATACTAGATTATATGGCAAAATATATCCAACTATCTTCAAATTTTGTCATAATATTTTTTTAGTAATTTTAACAAATTTAAAAGTTAGGTCATTAATTCAATACGCTTATATTTGTAAATGTTGTTAGTGCGTGTGTGTGTGTACACACACACACACACACACATACATATGTATTTGTTTGTGTTGTTTTTTTTTTTATGAAAATGTAAATATATTAATATTGATCAAAAAGAATTTATATGGATTTACTAGTTTACAGTCACGGAGACTGCAAACTAGTGGTTGTCAACAGAGTACTCAAAGCTAGGCACAACATTCGGGTACAAAGTAAAAATAACAGAGTACTCATGTATTTTAATCTTCTTTATAATCACCAACAGTTGGCATACCGCACCCTCAAAAATGGCCTTATTACGAGCATGCCAGATGTAGTAAAAACTGACTGCCAAAGCAGTAGACTTAGCCTTAGTAAACCACGAAGTACTACGGTTGGCGTGCTTATATTACCTAAGATAAGCTTTGGCCGAATTCAAAGCATTTGGTAAACTTAGCCACCTTTTCACTTCCATCCAAATAGTAGCAGAAATTGAGCATTTGAAAAATAGATGATTAGTCGTTTCCGGATGTGCCTTACACAAAGGGCATGACAGGTCATCAAGCCTGAACACAAGTGTATCCTTGGTCTTAAGCCTGCCCTTAGCACACAATTAAAGAATGAATGAGTGTTTGGGTGTCAGTCCCTACTTCCATATGGTATTGGCCCAATACACAGTCTGTGCAATTGATCTCAGATAGTTATAAGCAAGACAAGTGAAAGAATTAGTGCATATGGCCCATGAATGAAGAAGATCAGTCGTATAGTGAATATCCCGTTCACGCTCCAGGATCATGTCTCTAATTGCTAATAGTCTACAAAACAAGGGGGAATGTTCCCTGTGATAATCGATCTCCCAAACAGATCTGCCCTTCAAATAATAATGGTCCACCCATTTAACCCACAATGATTGTTTCTCCGCTTGAATGTCCCAAATAATTCTAGATAGTAGCTCTCCATTCCAAGTGTGCAAGTTCTGCAATCCAAGCCAACCCTCAGTCTTTGGAAGATTAATATTCTTCCAGGAAATCAAAGAATTCTTTGAGTCCCACAAGAAATCCCTAGCCATCCTATCCAACTGACAAATGACAGCTGATGGCGTAGGGAGAATAGATAACCAGAAATACTCAACCCCTTAGAAAACAGATTGGATCAGTTGGAGGCGCCCAGCATAAGAGAGAGAACGAGCAAACCATCAGCCAATGTATGAGCCAATGCGATCAAGCAATGGTTTATAGTAAGTGAGCCGAATTTTACCATTCATAATTGGTAGGCCAAGGTAGTGGAACGAAAATTCCCCAATAGGTATGCCCGTAGTTTCCAGAATATTCTCCTGAACATTTCGTACGAATCCCAGCAAGATAAATATTGGACTTATCCTTATTGATTTCAAGACCTAAGCATCTTTTAAATTCTTCTAGGTAGTCAAGGAGAATACGAATAGAGGAACAATCACCCCTAGCAAACAACATAAGGTCATCTGCAAAAGCAAGGTGAATAATCCTAAACTCCTTACACTTGGGATGATAGTTGAATAGGTTCCCCAGTGTGTGCACTTTGACAACCCGTGAGAAATATTCTAAGCAAATGACAAACAACAAGAGGGAGACCAGATCCCCTTGGCACAGACCTTTAGCTCCACTGAAGAAACCATGGACAATCCCGTTGATAGCAACAGAGAACGAAGTAGTGGTGACACATTGCTCAATCCAGTTCACGAAAAGAGGAGGGAACCCAAGCTCAGTAAGTAAATCCAGTAAGAAATCCCAATTAATTGAGTCATAAGCCTTCCTTAGGTCCATCTTAATTGTACATCGAGGAGAAATTCTTGTTCTACTATACATCCACATAAGTTCCTGAACCATCAAGATATTATCAGTCATGAGTCTATCTTGTATGAATGCTAACTGTGATGTGTCCGCAAGGTGAGGTACTACCAGTTTAAGTCTGTCAGCCAGAATCTTAGAAATAATCTTGTAGACCACGTTACAATAAGAAATAGGTCGATAGTCACACACTGATTTCGGAACCAGGGTAATAATAGAATGGTTAATCTACTTAAGAATTCTACCAGAAGTGAAGAATTTTGAAACAATATAAAAAAGACTCTACCCAACCATACCCCAAGCTTTCTTGAAAAATAAGGTTGAGTATCCATCAGGGCCGGGGGCTTTGCAATCACCAATGTCCCATAGGGCTAATTTGATATCCTGGATAGTAACGTCCCTAACCAAGTCCACCTTCAGGTCATGAGGTACTATTGGACCAGCCCTAACAAAGTCCACATTGATTCCCTGGCAGTCCATCTTAGTCCCAAGAAGTTTCTGGTAATAATTCACAAATTCATCAGCAAGATTCTTTGGGTTATCGGTCATGTTACCATCCTCCTTAAGAATCGAAATAATGAAGCTTCTCTTTTTATTTCTTTTGACAATGTTAAAGAAGTAATGGGTATTTTTATCAGCGTGAGCTACATACCTTCTTTTAGCAAGTTGCTGGTAGAACTTCATTTCTGCCTCCGCGATACACCATGCCGATAGTTTACACTCCTTAAAGTGTGCAATAAGATTATGATCCCCAAGGTTGGCAAGTAATAGCTGTTGGGCATTGAGTACAGCCTGGTTCGCTTGTTCAACACGATCAGACAGGTGAGAGAATTCCAGTTTGTTTAGGTTTCGCAAGTCACGCTTTAGCATTTTTCAACCAACGACAGAGGGTGAACTGGTGAAAACCCATGTATGGCCGATCCTAAACCCCTTTGACAATATTCTGGAATGATTCATGGTTAACCTAAAGATTAAGGAACCTAAACGGACGAACTGATCCCACATTGTTATCAACCAATGACCAAATAGCAGGACTATGATCAGAAATGCAGCCAATAGGGAAAAACTCCACTGAGGCCTGGATAGATGACTGAAACCATGCATCATTACCCATTACTCTATCCAGTTTGGACCACACCCTAGAATTTGTCCAAGTATACCGCGGCCCGACATAGGGTAAGTCCTCCAGGCCAGTGCAGCACATAATGACGCAAAGTCCCTAAATTCATATGTTGAAAGCAATGAACCGCCAAGTTTATCATCCACATGTAAATAAGAATTAAAATCCCTCATAAGGATCCATGCCTCCGATAGCGATGAAGATAAGAACTGAATATCTTCCCATAAATTTCTACATGCCACAACAGAATTGTAAGCATAAACAAAAGTGAAGACATATGTAGCATGAGAAATCTTACATGTGATGCGCACAGTAATAGCCTGAGGCGTGCGATGGATTAATTGGACATTCACCCTTGCACCATTCCACAAGATGACAATTCTACCACCATCTGATTCCACCAAGCTATGAATAGCCGACCAATTAGAGAATTTGGTTTGTAAAATATTGTCCAGCCCAACAACATTCAGCTTTGTTTCCAATAATCTAATAACGACAACACGATGTTTAGAAGTAAATTTCTGAACCCCGTGATGCTTTAGGGTCTTGTTAAATCCTCGAATATTCCAACATGCTACTCTCATTAAGGACTAATTAGTGCCCGTTGGGCACCAATCAAGTCAACACTGCGTCATGCATATTTCTTCCATACCGAACAAATAAATTTCGTTGCCTGAACTGTTGCCTTACTGGCATTCCCCATGTCTTTTTTTAGCATCGTCAACACAGCCTTCAATCCTAGTAGGAGAGGCAGAATTTTTGTTTTCAAAATGTACATTCAACTGTGTTTTAGAATGCCATTGTTGGTGTCCCCCACGTCTTACCTTGAACTGACCTCTTCTATCCTTGATCTGGTTACTCAATCCGACAGATAAGAAGGGTGCATCATGTTCATCAGCCCCTCTTTGTCCTTGTTTGTCGTTGGTGGCAATCTTGGGCATTCCATGGTTATTGCACACTGGTACAGGCAGTGTACTGTGCATGCTATGGCTGTTGTCCTTCTCCAAATAGTTGGCAGGTTGTTTCCCTTTATCATTGCATAAATTCCTTTTCAAACCAGGTGATGGTGATTGCAAATGTTTGTTCTGTCCAACTGGTACAGACAAAGGCCTTGTCCATTTGTTTGTCTTTCCCTTTTGCCCTATGTTAATTCCATCAGTCTTGGGAGCCAGCATCAATTCCTTTCTTTTTATTTTTTCCCCCATGCATGCCTCCGTGACATGCCCAAATTTACAGCAGAAACAACAGTAGGATGGTTCAAATTTGAATCTGACTGCCTGCTGCTTGATCTTACCAGATGGCAATCGAATTGGCACCACTTTCACTAGAGGTTTGGACACATCGACTTCAACTAGAACTCTAGCATATAACACACGATCAAATGTTGCAGTATGCATATCGGTCATCACTAGAATGCCAACAGCAGAAGTAATTTTACTTAAAGCTGTCATGTTCCAACAGCCCAAAGGCAAAGTTGGAAACGTGACCCATATAGGCATTATGCTCACTTCATCGAGGGAGAAATCAAAATCCGACAGCATCATCTTGAGTATAAGTGAACGTCCAAACACAGCATAAGGTCCCCCACAAAGAACCTGTTGCCTATCAACATCTGTTCTGAATCGAAAAATCAGTCACCCAGAAGCATGATTATGCACCTTAGATGGAACACCCCAATGCTTGGTGAGGTCCATGACTGCCTTCATACCAGGAAACCTGCCCGAAAACATCCAAACAAGGCAGAAACCTAGCTTGTCCTCAGCATCCACTAAGTCTAATGCCTCAATGTCAATGAGATTACCCGGGCTGGGAATATACCTTAGTCTCATTCCATTCTGTTGCACACGGTTCCCTTTCACAATATTAGCCCAAGTACGAGTAATTTGATTAGAGTCTAAAGGTTTGGGAGGGGACAGAGGTTTCGGTAGAGAGATGGTGTTGTCCCCCACAAAAGGGTTCAGGAGAGACAGATATCTCAGGTACATCAGGGTTCAAGCTCCCCACTTGGACAGGCACTAGGCAAGAGGCTTTGGACATTTATGGGGCCTGGTGTTGGTTAACTCTGACTGGAGGGACAGATGACAGAGGGGTGGTAGGGATTGAGGAATTCGATTCAAAAAGCTGGGAGAGAGTTGGGGGGTTCACATTAGGCAGCTCAATGGACATATCTGGCGAGCCTGCCCTGTGTAAAATAACTGATACCACCCCCGCTTTGTGATCTTGTTTATGACATCTGGTCTGGACCATTAGGTCCAGGCCCTCAGATCAAGAGAAAGATGGATATAGCCAAACAGAGAGAGGAAAAGACAGACACCTAGAAATAGGATAATGTGATCCTGGGTTTGGTAAACTAACTACCTGACAATCATGGAAAGAAGCTGCAAGGCTGAAGGATTATAGGTCAAGAGAGAGGTAGGTTAGTTGAGCTTGAAATTAGATAAAATACCTAGGTAGAATACCGCATCTAAGAAAACAGCAAGGAGGGACTGACAAACTGGTATTCACAAGAATTCAGTGGTTAATTCAAATAAACCCTTTTGATGGCATATCTGATGACCAGGAAGAGAGGTTAAACCAAAAGACATCAGTTGTTCCCAGATGAGATGGAATAGCCCCCAACAATCAGCCAACAATCTTCTATCCAACTGATTAACATATAACAGCACTACTGGCTAGGATATCATCAGCAGGGATACCACAAATATATATAGGAGAGTAAGGGAGGATAACAAGGGAAAAAGAAAGATAGCAGCAGCACCAACCCAACCACGATCATACAAGTCTCATATTGCATATGCCACTAGCATAACCAAGCAATAAAAGAACCACGAAACCAGCAAACTGTCCAGAGTTCATAATTAGGTAGGCAAGAGAAGTAGCATTCTAAAACACAAACACATGCAATATAGCTACACAGTGAACAAAAACCACATAAGTTGAAATGGAGGATAACTAACCAACAAGGTAGACGTTTACATTCACTACAGCTTGAAGATCAGCCATGGATATCAAGAACAAAAAGTGAACTCAAGGGAGTTGAGAGTATCTCTCTCTACATTTCTCCTTCCTGAAAGCCCTTTTTCCCAATCCTATTCTTGCATTGTTATGTTGTTATATGTAAATCTGTCCCTAAATTTTGTATAATTATAAAATGACCTTAAAATTTTTGTAAATTAATCCCTAAACTTTTTAATATTTATAATATAACCTAAAAATTTAAAAAAATTAATCTCTAATAATTACAATATGACCCCTAAATTTTTGTGAATTTGTCACTAAATTTTTAAATATTGTAATATTATACCAAGAAGTTTTTAAATTGGACTTAAATTTTGTATAATTATAAATAACCTCAAAATATTCTAATAAAAAATCAGGTTAATTGAAAAAAAAAATCCAATTGTTAAAATTTAAAATTTAGGTACCTAATTATCAAACACATATAAGTACATGGTTTTTTTTTTATTATTAGGTTCCTAAATTTTAAATTTTAACAATTGGATAACCAACATTGACAAAACCCTGAATTGGGTACTTAATTGTCAACATTAGAAGTTTGAATACTTAAAAGTATAGAAGATTTACTGAAAGTGGCTCAAATTATTTTTTTTTTTAATTTATATTAGACAAGATTGTCCTCTTACTTTTTTATATTTTAAATTTTATTTCATTTTTATTTTCAATTTTTAGACAAAATCAATACCTTCTTAAATATCAAATTAATCCAAAATTTTCTAACTAAAAATAACAGTAATAATATATAAAACTATAAAATCCACATATCTATCATATATTTAAAAAAAATCTCTCTATATCTCTTTTATACTTTGTAAAATTTCTAAAAATATTTAATAATTTGATTAAAAATATTTAGTAATTCGAATTATAGCCAATTGAGTACTGATTCCAAAGGAACTGGAGTTTCATCTTTTTTCTATTTGCATTCAAGAGTTCTTATGTATTTCCACGCTCCTTTGAGACATCAAAAAATGAAAATTTTTGTAATTTGAATTACTAAATATTTTTAAAATTTTACAAAATATGAAAGAGATATAGAAAGTATATATATATATATATATATATATATATATATATGAATTTTATAGTTTTATGATTGTCCTTTTAGAAATTTTTAGATTAATTTGATATTTAAGAAGGTATGATTTTATTTAAAATTTGAAGATAAAAATGAAAAATAAATTGAAAAATAAAAAAAAATAAGAGGACAATCTTGTTTAAATAAGATTTAAAAGTAATTGAGTTAATTTCAATAAATTTTTTGTACTTTTATGTATTTGACAATTAAGTATCTAAATTTTTATTTTTAACAATTGAGTACCAAAAATTTTAATTTTGACAATTAAGTACAAAATTTACGATTTGTTGATTGATGGGTACTCAACTGTCAAAATTAACCCAATTATCAAACACATAAAAGTACAGGGTTTTTTTTTTTCAAATTAACCCTAAAAAATATGTATATTATAAAAATATACATGTACATATACATATGTAAGTAGTTGCATGGTTAAAGCGGAATAAACTAGTAAGGAAACTTTATTATTTTTGGAACAATTGTTTGCATCTTTAATTCTTTCTTTAGGAAGATTATAATAATTATAAAAATGAATTTTGAAGAAAATATAAATATTCCTATTTATTTTCCTCTGATTTCTGTAACTGTCGCAGGATATGAAATATGATTTTTGATAACAATAACACCTTCTAATATTAGAATTGATATTTTTGTGATGTTTGATTTTGTTTCCCCATCCCCTCTCGTATAATGATATAATTAACAATATATAAACTTTTAAAATTATACAAATATACAAAATAATTTATTATATTAAATAATATGAGTTAATAGTGAATTTAATATGGTTATTATATTTTATTATAACAGTAACATTTAAAAAATACAAAAAATGTTAGGAATAGATTAAATAAAAAAAAATATGACCAAATAATTGGTTTGGTCCAGCAATTAAGTTTAAGAAATTCATAAAAGAGGTCTTGGGTTGGAACTTAGGGCTTCCATCCAATTAATTGGAGGGCTACAATCCAATATGGGTGGTCTATGTAGAACAGGCAAATAGGCGCTTTTCGTCCTTGAACTTTTTTAGTTTGGCAAGTAAGGTCCCTAATTTTTATTTTTAAATTTTTAGGTCTCTTATCTTTTTTCGAGTAAATTATTTAGTCCCTCCATCCACCTATTGACCATTAACAGTAGTTAACATTTATTTTGAAGGGCATTTTTTAAAGAGAAAATTTTAGAGACCAAACTTGCCAAACGAAAAAATTTAAGGACCAAATTTGCCAAAAAAAAAAAAAGTTTAGCGACTAAATATGCTAATTTGCCTATATATTATTTTTTATTTTTGAAGATTTTCTAAATATATTTTGGGATAGCCAAATATGGGAAATACACCATAATCTTTATCTTATTTTTTTTATGAGACAATCTCAAATATAGAGATATAATATAATTGTTCTGAAGTTCAATTTATATTTTTATTCCCTATATATTAAAAATGTTTTTATTATAATTAAATGTCTATATTTGTATTTGAAAATATAAGTTTTATTAATTCATATATCTCACCACTAATTCTTTAAATTAATAAAGATAATATAGTAACTCTTGTAGTAAAATATTTTCTTAAATTTGCATATCAAGTAAAAATAAAATATTTAAATTTTAACAAGATAAGTATAAAAGGATCATCTTTTTTAAATTAACGAAAAATGCCCTAGAAGGGAGAGTGGGATGGGGGAGCGGATCTTTATTCTCGTATCTTTATCTGGCAAGTTTTATAAATGAAAAAATGACGAAATAGCTTACCTCTCTATACAATTATCAAATTTTCACTACATTTGCATCGCATTATGGTGTATTTGTCATTTTTTTGTTGTCCTAAAATATTGATTCTTTCCATGAAAAGCACATTTGTTTTCATAATTTGTAGCATATCTAAGAAGTTAGTAATTTAACTGTACATTCCATTCATACAAAAATAAAGTTTCACTTCTTTATTTTCAAGATATTAAAAAATAATGTTCATAATTTGTAACACACCTAAGAAGTTAGTCAATTTAGAATATTTCTTCTTTTTCCACAGAAAAAAAAAAGAAAAAAGTACTACTTGTCTCTTATACATATGAGTGACTTAGACTTGTGATCTAGGAGTTAGGGTAGATTTTTTGGTATCTTCTCTGATAATAGTGCAAATGTATTCAAGTTTCATAGAAACATAAGCAGTTGTTTGCTTAATAATCAATTATTTGATAAATATGAAATAGACATTATTCAAGGATTGATATAATTTAAGTTTCAAAATTTTACTATTCTTTTTTTGAATGGGTCAGAATAGAAGATGGAAAATATATTTAGAAAATCTTCAAAAATAAAATATATATATATATAGGTAATTTTGCAGATTTAGTCCATAAACTTTTTTTGTTTGACAATTTTGGTTCCTAAACTTTTTTCATTTGGCAAGTTTGGTCCCTAAAACTTTCTCTTTCAAAAATGCCCCTCAAAATAAACGCTAACTAGCATTGACCATTAGTAGGTGGACGAAGGGTTCACTCGAAAAACGATGAGGGACCTAAAAATTTGAAAATAAAGATTAGGAACCTAACTTGTGAAACTAAAAAAGTTCAGGGACCAAAAGTGCCAATTTACTGGTAGAACATGCTTATAAGAAGGTACAATCCGATGTGGGTGGTCCATGGAGTTTGGTAGTCCAAAAATTCAATAATTTTTATTTTTTAAAAAAATTTTAACAACACTTTAGCAAGGAAATTTTTTATTGCTATTAACCCTTTTGGTGATGAAATTTTATGTATTGGCATGGAAATTTTTTGTCACGAAAGGGAATAATATTTTCTTACCATCGTATTTAATTTCTCAAATAAAATTATATTTTCGACGATGAAATTTTAGTTATGAAACATTTTGTCATGAAAAATCATCACTAGCGGCAAAAATAAAATTTTTTTGGAGACAAAAATGATCTACTTTTAGCAACAAAAGATTTCCTAACTAAAAGTGAGGCTTTAGCGAGGATATTGTTTCCTCCCTAAAGGGTAGCCTTTATCAACTATATGATAAGTTTTGTTGCCAAGACCCTTTAGAAACGGCGTTTCAACAAGGAAATGGCAAGGAATTTGGTTTTGTCACTAAAGGTTTTCAGCAAGCCTTTAGCAAGGAAATTTGGACTTTCAGTGACAAAGCAATTTTGTCACTAAAGACCAATTTTCTTGTAATGAACAAATCCTTCATACCCACTTCTTCTTGACTTAGGCATTTCATAGCAATCATTCCTTCTACACTAAATTCCCAAATGAGATTGATTCCAAAAGTCATATGAATCTCTATATGCCATAATATGACCTTTTAAGAGAGATTAACCTACAAGAAAAAGGTTACGAACAAAAGAAATGGTCCTCACTCACTCTCTTTTGTGTATACACTCAATTTGATTAAACACTCTTCACTCGTATATATTCCTTTCTTAGCTTTTATCCAAAATAAGCTCACCCTCTTGTCTTTTACTAGCTCTCAATTTTCTCAATTCAAGTTCTTCCTAAGTCTCTCAAATTCAAAGGATTTATTTCTATTAGACAAGTTAAGTAAATTCTAAGGATTACAAAGAAGAAAGGTCCTAGGAATAAATGAGCAATGCTTGATGGATGACAAGGATGAGACATAATAAAACAAGAATATTACAAGAAGAGATATCACACAACTTCAAAAATCTAGGAGGATATATTGTGTCAAACAACTTGGCAAGCACCAAAAGAGTTCAAAGAGACAAAGGTACAAAGAGATATGACTCAAAGATGAACAAGATCAATCCAATGCTAAGTATCACAAAGGAAATTCGATTCAAGACACTTCAAAGAGTTGATCAAATCAGGAAATTTAATTAATTGAAATGTTATCACTACCACAAGGGCACAATTAGATGTTCAATATTTCACTCAAGGTAATGAAATCACAAGGAATTCTAAGACTCAAAGAGATAATGTAGTATGATCCCAAGATGCAATAATTGTTTCCAACTATAATCAATGAACACAAGTGAAAAATTTCTAGTACTAACAATGAAGAAACAACCCATTAAACACAAGTTACTATGTAAGGAAATTAGAGAATTTCAATAAAGAAAACAATGGAAGTCTCATATAAGCATTCCCAAGGCATAAAAAAACATATCAAACACTTGGAATGCAATTTTTTGTACCCTAATATAGCCCATCAAATTCAACTTTGATTTAGCCCCAATTCACAAAATTCTTTTTCCAAATGATTTCCCAATCAATATCCCAACATATAAGATCAATTCCTTAGCAAATATGTGGCCAATATAGAGTTCTATGGATTACAAAAATAGCAAGACAAAGACTACCAAATTTTTTTAGAATTTTGATGTCAATGTTCTTGAAGAAATTGGATCTTCTTTCCAAGGAAAATTATCTTGATTAGAATTAAAACATACTCAACTCTGATACCACTGTGATACAATTCCTCGAAGCTCATAAATGAAGAATTTAAATGCTCAAATTGAAGCACAAATCACATGAAATTTGGATGCCCAAAACAAGAAAATTTTGACACTAGGATGATCATCAAATTGATCTCCCAAATTAAGTACAATAAACCCATAGATTTAACCCACAATTAGATGAGAAATTAAGCTCAAAATCAATTTAATATAAGGCCAAATTCATGGCTCACAAAACATAATACAAAGATAATAAGATTGATCACTCAATCATCTACCTCCTTCCACAACAACAACGACAATGACGATGACGACAACAACAACAACAATAATAATAGCTCTAATAGATCAAGCTATCTAGAACTCCAATTTTAGTAGAAATTGGCCAACTATTTTAATATCCAAGGATCCTAAATTTAGTATTGAATCTAGAACCAAAAAAGTAAGAGAAAGTAGGCACCTTCTTAATAAACTTAACATGAGCCCAGGACAGAAAAGAACCTAGGACCCAAATTAGAGAAGTTAGTTAGATTAATTCTTCATGATTAGTGACTCTAAATAAAGATAGGTCTAATCCATTTACAAGGTCATAAATTGAAGGAAGAACAATGGAGGAACACTCCTCTTTAAGAGTTTAGACCCTAACTTTTTTATCCAAATGATTTAATAATTCATCATTGATTATTGTTTGTGTAATTACAAGAGATATATTGTAAGCTGACCTTTCCCTAATTATATCAAGTCCAAAGGATTTTAAATGGCCCATTAAATGTGTTATGGCTTAATTAAATACTTAGAAACTGTGGAAATTAAAAAGGAAACAAATTAAAACTTAACAATCAAAATAACAAAATTGTTTTCAGTAGAACGACGACGAGTGGCACCTCTTGCTACAAGGCAGGTAGTGTTGCTTGCTCTCTAGATTTTATCATGCTGACCAAGCTCAACCAGCAGCCTTACTTACCTCAACCCAAGCAATGCCACTCCTTTTCAGCAAGTTTCCCTTGTTTTTATTGCACTCCAAACTTTGCTCTTTGACCTCCAATTGCTTTCTTTTGAATCCTCACATATTTGGATACCATTTCAAGTTGTTATTCACTTTTGACTCATCCTTTACAAGCTAACTTCTCCAAGGCTTCTCCCATATATGCATGCATTCTTTCAAGAAACCTCTCTTCAACCAAGTCTCAATGAGTTGAATTTTGATTTTCATTCTTCCGCCTAGAAAATGTCTTTCATGCCTAGGTGGATTCCTATTAAGGGACGAGTTAATTTATGATGTGTTGGGAGTTTTGTAACAGAAGAAAAGAAGAGAAGTAGTCTGATGCTGCATCAGTCCTTTCTTTAGAATCATTTCTCTCCAATTGTGGAGAGAAATGAATGGATTGTGCAAGTTGCCCAAGTGAGAATATTGCAATGATTTTTTTTTTTTATTTAGAAAATTGTTTCAAAAGCCTCTTATGACTAATTTTATGAAAAATCAACTTCTAAAATAAGCTTTCGTTTCTTTTCTCTTCAAAATTCTAAGGAAAAAAAAGATTATTTTTTTATTTTTCTTAAATTTCAAAACATTACTAAATATAAATTACTTCACTTTCTTTTTTCTCGTAACTTAAAATTTTTCTTTTTTTCTTTTTTTCCTTAAACTCACAAACTAGCCCATAGAAGAAATTTCCTTTGGTAGGAGTATAATAGTTTTGGAAATATTGCTAGCCATATATAAAACAAGCTCAACAACCAACACAAGCATTAGCTCCTATACAATAGCATTACCAAAGCCTGACAAGAGAGTGCCATAATTTATGGGAAATTCATATATGAACTCAGTGCACGGCCCCACCTGTGCACCAGGTGCGCCTATATGCCCTCAGAACGCAACACCTGACTATTTGAATAAAATATTCTCAAAAACAATTTTATAGATTTCTACATTTTTTCCATTTTTTGAGATCAACCATGGTTAACAATGGTTGTGAAATTTAGGCTTGATCCCACCACACCTGAGTATATATCTCTCTCTCTCTTATGAATTCAAACTTCTCTCTCTCATTTACAACCTCGAGCCTCTACCTCCACCTCTACCCCCGAGTCTACACTAGGTACCATCGACTCCCTTCTCTGCCATCGCAGACACCCACTCCCGGTTCAAATGTAAAATCCCACCTAAACCTACCCTAGAGTGAGAGGGATAGGGTGCATATCATATCATCTTATATAAAATATATTCCTTAAATGATTTCGTGTGCTTTAAAATTATAGTGTATGGGTTATATGGTTTATTTATACTTGTTGAGTAGTAAGGGTAAAAATGAAATTTTGCTTGAGGATGAAATAGGAAGAAGGCTTGAGGCTTAGATAGGAAGAGAATTTGGTTGGGAAAATAAGACTAAGAGTTAGTGTGGTTAAGTGGTTAGAGCTTTGTGGTTAATCTCTAAGGTCTTGAGTTCAAGTCCCATCACCTAAGTTTTATTATTAATTATCCCAACCAATGTTTGAATTTTTTTTCTTTTCTTACATTCCTTAAAGCTAGGAATGTTGTCTTAGGGAAGACACAAATGGTAATTTCCTAACCATATGATCTTTTCTTAAAAGAAAATCTAAAAGGGTTTTGGTCTCTATTATTTTAGCAAGCATTGTTCTAACCTATTTAAATTTAAACTAATCCTATTTCTTTAATTCTTTTCAATTTCTATAAAATGTCTTAGATAATTCTTGACTTGAATTTTTGAAATTTCTAGCCTTTGGGATAGGAGGATGACTGAATTTAAGGAAGGAAAATAGGAAGGAGGTTTTTAATTAAATCACCATAGTTTTTCTTCCAAGAACTCCATTTTCTTCTTGTTCTTGTTTTGGTTAAAATCTAAAAATTTTTCAGCAATTCTTCTTGGCCGATTTTCAAAAATTGCAACAACCTTTACCTATATAATTCTTACTAGCAACCAACCATTTTGTGTAAAGATGAAAGCTGAAAATGTCTTGGAATTTCGCAGCTTGTACAGTTTTACCAAACCAGAAATTTTCCAGCAAACTACCAAGAGTTAGACATCAATGTTGAGCTATTCATTTATGCATAAGAACACCCGAAACTTTCCTCCTTCTTCTCCAAGATGGTGGCTGGAAAACCACCATTAATGGACCTTCAAACACTCCTAGATTTCAGCTGCAAATCCATTTCAAAGTGGTTCAAAAATTCTACTCAAAATCCTTCCAAATACTAAGAATTCTTGTAGCTAAAATTCTGGAATTTTTTCCAACTTGCCTATCAAAGGCAAGAACCGACTTCTTCATCAACTTTCTTCATATTTTTGGCCACCTTGTAGCCATGGACAGAATACCTTGTTTTCTTCATCTATCATGGTCATTAGAGCTCCATTAATACACCTCAAAACACTCCTAACTTTACTCCACTTAAAACTTTTCAAACTCAAAAATTAAATTCCAGATTTTCCTCCATTAAACTCTCACCTAGCTAGATGATCAAACCAGAATTTTCTCTTCTCTTGTACAACCATTTTCGGCCAGCTATAAGGCTGAAACCATCATTCATTTCATGATCAAAACATAGCTAGTCTAGCCACCTACCATTGAAGGACAAAAAACCTACAAGGAGAAAACACCATTACTAAATCTTCTACCTCAAACATCTTTACATTTTCCTCATTTTAAAATTCAAAATAGCTGAACTCTCCCTCTTCTCCTAGGATAACCAAAAATTCTCCTCCTTAGCTAGGCCATTCAGCCATCATTCACTAGACACCCACAAATCATTTTCTCGCAATTTCCTCTTGAGTTTTCAAGAACACCAAAAATACACACTAAACTTTTTCAACCTTCAATCACCCCTATTCATCCCAAATCACTCTAAAACCTCTCAAACCAACTAGGATTCAACCTATACTCATCCATAGCCCACTCCATAACAATAAAATCACCAAATTTGATCTTCTATTCGGATCAAATGTACTTTTTGTTCAAGAACGAGAAGAACATCTAGAAGGTAAATTCAATCATCTTGATCCTTCTTCACTTCTTCATCACCATTTCATTATCATCTTAATCTCTCTCTCTCTTGGCCGAACCATTGGTGGCCATTCTTGAACATAATTCAATCAAGGAAGGACTCCTTAAGCAGTCAAGGACCTTCATTGGACAAGGTGCATCGTCAACTAACGATCATCAAACAAGTATTTCTTTCATGACCTTCTCCTTAAATTTTCAAACTCAAGGCTTTTAGATGATGGAATTATTGAGTTGATTGAATGGTGTTGGATTGGAGATATGTATGTGGGTGAAGAGAATAAACTTAAGACAAGAGGGTTGAAATGAATATTGAGACTTATGAAGTATAGATTATGCTTTGAGATCATTGTATGTTCATTCGTACATTATGATTAAAGGCTTTATGCCTCTAGTATGAATGTTTTGATGAATAATGGACATTCTACCACCATTGTTTGGTTATGCAGCCATGGTGTTATTTTTTGTCATGAAATCCCTTGATAAAATTAGGGCTAGTAGAGTATTACCTTTGTTGTGATAATTATTATTGCAAGTCTATTTTTTAGGCAAATAAACATGTTATTTATTAAATATATGTGTGTATGAATATATATAAATTTTTGTACTAGTAAATTCACTATGGCCATTAAAAATTTTTATTAGAGCTACTACTACTACTACTACTACTATTATTATTTTTATTAGCAAAATTATTAGTATCATTATTTAATTTAATAATTTTGGTAAACATTGAATATTTTCGGAATTAATAATTACTTAAAATATTATTATTTTATTAGATAAATAGGTGGTAATATTTTTATTAAGCATTATTAAATATAAATAATAATATATAGGAATTAATTGATATAATATCGATATCTTTTAAATTTATATTATTTATAATAATAAATATTATTGGTAATTATATCAAAATAATTTATTTATTATAAATATTATTTATTATATATTATTAGAAATTGTTTATAATTTATTATTAATATTACTTATTATTTATTATTTATTAATAAATAGTTAATATTATAAGTTATTTTTTATTTATTATTTATAACACCAATTTATTTTGACTTATCAAATTAATCTTATTCTATAAAATACTTTATCAATTAATCTTAAAACTTAAGGCATTGTTGTCATAATTGGATGTTGTTCTAACTAGTTAAGCTTAAGTATGTTAGGCTAAGAGTTATTTATTTAAGCAAGTGTTGTTTGGATGTTGGGACTTATACCTTATATTTACCCCAAACGAGGCTAGTTTGCCTTGAACTAACTTGGAAGGCTATTGTATCAAGGAAAAGCAAGAGATCAGATAAGTCCTTGTATAAAGCTGTTTGAAGAACAAAATCACTTGGGCAAGTCAGACATGATGTATACGTGGAAATGTATTATGGATGCAACTATGGACAATTTTCCTTTTCTTTTCCAGTCAATCAAATAATTTCAAGCTGAACAAGCAATTTTGCACAAAATGCTAAACTTTTCTTAAAAACCGACTTTGACAAGAATTTTGGAAACCATAATTGCTATTTCAAAGAAAACACATTAGATGATCTTTCTTTTCCCAAAAGGGACAAATACAATGTTGAGTACTTAATAAGGGTAGACTACTAAGACTAGTCTTTGAAAGATTAGGATAAGTCTCTCAGTAGATGGCCGCCTTTGAGGTATGAGTCTTTTCTGGATAGGATGCCAGTTCTGTAGATCGTACCGATCCGAGCTAGCAAGTATAGTCAAGTAGACTGTGTATTTTCGGAATGGACAAACAGTAAGTTTGGGTGTAGAGATGGATGAGTATCTCACTCGGTAGGTCATACACTTACCTTGTATTAGTATGTATAAAGTATGGCATCCTGAACATTTATCATCATGGTGCACAAAGTGTGGTGCCATAGTTACTTCTTTAGAGTGGTTGATTTTATTTTATACAATGTGTGGCATTTGAAAAGAAAACACCACTCTTCACTTGTGATATTTATTTGAGACTTGCTAGCATTTTACTTTTGTGAAAACTTCTCAACTTGCATACATGAACCGTCTTACCAGAAGCACCCAAAACACATATGGGCTTACTGGGATTTATATCTCACCACCTTTTTATGTGAAACCCCACTTAAAGCCAACCTTAGAGTAAAGGGGATGGGATGCATATCATATAACACCCCACTACCTAGGCCCATCAGAGCAGGGGAAGTCGCCCCATCCATAGGACAATGGGTCTTTATAACTAGGTCACATAAAATAAAATAAAATAAATACTTTGAAATTAAACCTATTACAACCCAGCAATACATGAACAAATCCAAGATAAATTGTCTGCTACAATCTCTCCAATGCAATACATAAGAAAAATAAAAGAGAGTCTTTCAAAATCATAAGCAAAAATCTAGCTAATGACCTTCACAGTAGGATCGACCTGAAACCATGGTATAAAAGGCGGTGAGATAAAAATCTCAGTAAGCCCGTGTGTGCTTTGAGTGTTTCAGGTAAAACAATTCATGTATGCAAGTTGTAAAAATTCCATAAGAGAAAGTGTTGGCAAGCATTAAATAAATGTTAGAAATAAAGAATGGTGTTTTGCTTTCCAAACCATACATGTGCATAATAAATACAACCACCCAAAGAGGTAGCCATGGCACTGCACATTGGGCCCCATGACAATATAATGGTCAATATGCCATACGTTGAGCATGCTGTCGGTCAGACTGCCACATGTTGAGCATGCTGATAAAAGGTAGGTGTATGGCCTACTGGGTAAGATATTCCTCCATCTCTACACTTAAACTTATCAGTTGTCTACTCTGAAAACACACAGTCCACTTAACTGAAATTTGCTAGCTCGGACCAGTATGAGCTACCGGACTGACATTCTATCCGGGAAGGACTCACCCTTCAGAGGTGGCAACCTACTGAGAAACTTACCCTAACCCTTCAAAGACTAGTCCTAGTAGTCTACCCTTATTGAGTACTCAACGTTGTTTGTCCCACTTGGGAGAAAATTAATTATATAATGTTTTGCTTGGAAATAGCAATTAAGGGTTTCCAAATTACTTGTCAAAGTCGGGTTTTAGAAAGAGTTTAGCATTTTGTGTAAAACTGCTTGTTTAGTTTTTAAATAATTTGTTTGACTGAAATAAAAGGAAAAAAATAGTCCTTAATTGCCTTTACAAACAAATGATCATACACATTGAATTTAGCTTGCTACAATAATTTGGTCTTCAAATGACTCCACGCAGGAGCTTACCTAATCCTTTGCTCTGCTTGAATTCAAAAATCCTCCAAGGTCAACCTAACCTCGCCTAAACACAAGGCATAAGGTTACATTCGAACTATATTTGCCTTACATAAATAATTCCTAGCTCAACTAGTTACAACCATGACTAACCATGACCTTAATGTCCTAAGCTTTAAGGCTAGATGATAAAGTATTTTATAAAATAAATCTAGCTTGATAGGTTAAAATAACTAGGGGTTCTAAAATAATTACTGATAAGTTATAGTTTTGAATAATAAAATTTGAACACTATTGCTAATAAATAAACTAGTGTTAAATATTGAATAATACTAAGTTCTAAATAATATTAGTAAATGGTAATTTTTAAATAGTATTATTATAAATAAATAATAAATTACCCTTAATTTTTTTAATCAATAATTAATAGATAATAAATAATTAGTAATATATAATAAAATTAATAGTAAATGAATCATATTTAATTTTTAATTAATAAATAATAAATAAATTTTAATATAGATAATATTTATGGATATAGGTAAAAGTTTAACTAGGATCTACAAGGTCATTAATTAATTCTAATATTTTATTTATTATTATTATTTATATATATATTATTTTTAATAAAATATATTATTTATTTGACTAATAAAATATTAATATTTTATTCAATATTCCATTTCCAAATCTTCCTAGGAATTTCGAAACTCTTTGGAAAAATATAGCAACAATTCTAATTAAAGTAATAAAATTTGTTAATAAAAATAACCTAGGATTAACAAGAAAATAATCATGATTTTCCTATTGCTAGAAAAAGATTCATGAACACATTCTCCAACATCAAACAATAAACTAATCCATTCCTGAACATACACTTAAATAAACACATACTATTACATGGCTAAATCCCTACTAGGCATAATCATTAATCATGGCTTCAATGGAAAGTAAGAATATAAAAGCCTAATCACCTTTGGTATCATAATATCTAACATGCTTCAAACATCCATAAAATTCATTAAGCATAACGAACATTCATTGATTTCCAAGAAAATTCATATAGCCTAGTCATATACAACAATTCTTATGTCCTAACCCAACCCCTTCATCCACATGCATACATTCAATCCCCCATTCATATTCTATCTCCCTATCAACATCTAAGAGACATGATTTCAGAAATAAAAAGAAGGATTTAAGAATAAATACTTGATTGTCGATTTCTTTGATGAAGGCTAAAGAAGGTCCACTCGCAATTGAGAATCTTGAGTAGTCCAAAGAAAAACAGCCATGGTTGATGGTTGATCAACCATTTTGGCAAAGAGAGAGAGAGAGAGAGCATTACTACGGTCCATTGTTGATTGAATGAAAGAGGGTGAACAAGAAGGTTGTTCTTGATTTACCTTGATGATGTTCTTGAGATCTTCAAGAAAAAAACTGATTTTGATCCGATTGAAATTTCTTGTTTGCGTGTTTTTGTGTTATAAATACCATAAATGAGTACTAAGGATTAAGCAGGAGTAATCTGGAGTATTTGAGAATGATTGGAGGTGTTTAAGGTAGGTTTAGGCTTGAAGAAGTATAGTGTGTGATCTTGGTATTCTTGGTATTCTTGGTGAGAATTTGAGAGAAAAGCTATACAAAATCTGGAATGATGTTGGCCGAATAGTCTAGGGTGATTAGGAGTTTCGGTTTTCAGCTTGAAGGAGAGAGAATAATTTGATTTTGTTTGAAATTCAAATGGAGAGATTGTAGCAGACAATTTGTCTTGGATTTGTTCATGTATTGTTGAGTTGTAATACATTTAATTTCAAAGTTTTTATTTTATTTTATTTTATGTGACCTAGTTATAAAATTACTTTGTCCTATGGACGGGGCGACATCCCTGGCTCTGATGGACTAGGTAGTGTGGTGTTATATATCATGTCATCATGCATAAAATATACCTTTTTGAATAATTTTATGTGCCTTAGAATTGTGGTTTATAGTTTAAATGGCTTATTTATGCTTGTTGGGTAGAAAGAATAAAAAGGTAATTTTGCTTGAGGTCAAAATAGGAAGATGGCTTGAGGTTTAGATAAGAAGAATATTTGGGTGAGAAAATATGAATAAGATTTAATGTGGTTAAGTGGTTAGAGTTTTGTGATTTAATCTCTAAGGTCTTGAGTTTAAATCCCATCACTTAAGTTTTACTCATAATTATCTTAACCATGTTTGAATTTTCATTTTTCTTACATTCCCTAAAGATAGAAATATTGTCTTAAGGAAGATATAATGGTAATGTCTTGACCATGTGGTCTTGTCCTAAAAAGAATTCTTGTCCCCTTTAATTTTGCTAGCCTTGTCCTAACATCTTTGAAATTTAAACTATCCTTAATTCATTAATCCAATTTTTAATCATAAAAATTCTGTGATAAATCCCTAGCTTAAAATTTGAAAATCAGCTCTTGTGGGATAGATGAGGCCGAAAGTGAGGAGGAGAATTAGGTAGGGATTCCAAGGAAAAGAAAACACCATAGCTATTCCTTCAACCTCCATCTTCATCTTGTTCATATTTTGGTAAAGAAAAATCTGAAAAAATTTTCAGATTTCCTTCAAGGCTGTTTTCAAAAGTTTCAACCAGCTTTCCTACCTAATTTCTGCAAGGAAACTAGACATTTTATGAAAAGGTTAAAGGCTGGAAATTCAGTAAATTTTTGGATTGTGCAAACATCCCAAAACCAGAATTGCATTTCAGCAAACTAGCCATATTAAACATGGAATTTGAAGCCACCGTTAGAACATATGAACAGCTGGAGCTTCCTCTGTTTTTCTTCAAGATGAAGGCTGGAAAACCACCACTAAAAGACCTTCAAACACCCTTAATAACTAGCTACAAAATCGTGCCAAAGAGAACAGAAAATTCTGCACCAAAACCATTTCAATTCCAAGTATTCTTGAAGCTTAAATTCCAGAAATTTTCCAACTTATCTCTTCAAGGCTAAGGCCGAAATTCTTCACCAAAACCCACTGAAATTCGGACCTTGTACAGCCATGGAATGAACATCTTGGCCTCCACACCAACCTTAAATGATAGGACTCCATGATCATACCTCAAAAAGCTCCTAAGATTATTCTATCCAAAACTTATTCAAACTTCAAACTAAATTTCAGATTTTGTTCCAATAAAACACTCCTATAGCTAGGAGATAAAACTAGAAAATCCTCTGCCATTATAAGACCATTTTTGGCCAGCCTTAGGTACTGAACAACCCTTCATTCTTTGATTAAAACCTAGCTAATTCAGCCATACACCATTGAAGAACAAGAGACCTTCCATGAACAAACTCCATTAACTAATCTTATACCTCAAACAACTCCACCTTTTTCTCCATTTGAATTTCAAAAAAATCTGAAAACCTTCTCTCTCATTCTTGATAGCTGAAACCCCCTTCTACACTAGGCCATTTGGCCACCATAATTCTAGCCACTCTCAAACTCTCACAAAAAACACCAAGAACACTAAGAATACACACTTCACATCTTCTAGCCTAAACCAATCCTAAATGCCTCCAATCACTCCCAAATAGTCTAGATCATCCATATTCAACCTATAATCTTCATTTTTTCCCTTTATAACATCGAATCTCACAAAGTTGAATTTCCAAACCGATCAAACCAACCTTTTTTGCTAAAGGTTCCAAGAACACCAAAAGGTAAAATAAAAACAACCTCCATGTTCTTTCTCTTCTACTCAACTTCTGATATTCCTTTCTAGTCTCATTCATCTCTCTCTCACTCTCTCTCTCTTTCTCTCTTGGCCGAAATGGTGATGATCAACCATGGGTACTTTCGGACCACTAAAGGCCATCAAGCGCTTGAGAATCTTCTCTAACCAAGGAAAATACCTCATCAAACGATCCTCAATCAAGTATTTTTTCCTTAATCTTCCTTTTTAATTTTCAGAAGTAAGACTCCTAGATGTTGATAGGATGATTGAATAAAGTAGGGGTTAAGTATATGTATGTGGATGAAGGGGATAGAGTTAGGACATGAGAGTTGGAATGAATGTTATGTCTTATGGATTTTGTTTTAGAATCTATATGTTCATCATGCTTGAAGAGATTTATGGATGTTTTGATGCATGTTAGATATTAGGTCACCATTGGTGATTAGGCCTTTATGATATTATTTTTCAATAAATCGATAGATGATGTTACGCCTAGTAAAGGATCATTCATGTTGTAGTGTATGTTGATTCAAGACTATGTTCATGGATAGATTAACATGTTATTTATTATATGAGAATATGTTCATAGATCTTCTCTAACAATAGGAAATTATGGTAAAAACTATTTTCTTTATTAATTCTAGATTTATTTTTATTAACATTTTTGTTATTAATTTAATTAGAATTATTATTCGATTTAAGCTATAAAATTCGAAAAACATTAGGTAGGTTTGAAATGGAGTATTATTTAAAATATTAATATTTCATTAGTTAAATAAATAAAATTTTTTATTAAAAAAATAATAATAAATAATAAAATATTAGAATTAATTAATATTAAATGACTTTGTAGACCATATTAATTAGCCTTACTAAAACTTTTATCCATATCCATAAATATTATTTAGATTAAAATTTATTTATTATTTATTATTTAAAAATTAAGTATAATTTATTTATTATTAATTTTATTGGTTATTTATTATCTATTAATTATTAATTAAAAATTAAGCATAGTTTATTATTTATAATAATACTATTTAAATATTACTAATTACCAATATTATTTAGGATTTATTATTATTCATTCTTTAACACTAATTTTATCTATTAGCAATATTACTCATTATTTATTATTTGAAATTATAACTTATTATTATCTATTTTATAACGCCCATTTATTTTAACTCACTAAGCTAGTTTATTTTATAAAATATTTTATCAACTAGTACTAAAGCCTAAGACATTATGGTCATGGTTAGTTGTGGTTGTGACTAGTTGAATTAGGAATTATTTATGTAAGGCAAATATGGTCTGAATATTATCTTATACCTTGTGTTTACCTCAGGGGGTTAGGTTGACCTTGGAAGACTTTTGAATTCAAGAAGAGCAAAAGATCAGGTAAGTTTCTGTATGAAACCATTTGAAGACCAACGTTTTTGTGGCAAGTCAAACTCATTGTATACGAGTATTTGTACTATAAAGGCAATTATGGACAATTTTCCTTTTTCTTTCAGTCAAGCAAACCATTTAAAACTAAACAAACAATTTCACATCAAACACTAGACTTTTCCTAAAGACCCAACTTTGGCAAGAATTTTAGAAACCATAATTGCTATCTTCAAGTGAATCATTGTATGGGATTTTTCCTCCAAAGTGGGACAAATAACGTTGAATACTCAATAAAGGTAAGCTACTATGACTAGTCTTTGAAAGGTTAAGGTAAGTCTCTTAGTAGGTGGTCACCTCTGAGGGTTAAGTCCTTCCTGGATAAGATGCCAGTCATGTATGTCATACCGGTCCGAGCTAACAAGTTCAGTCAAGTGTATTGTGTGTTTCCGGTGTGGATAACTGGTAAGTTTGGGTGTAGAGATGGAGAAGTATCTCACCCGGTAGGCCGTACACCTACCTTGTGTCAGTATGCACAAAGTATGGCATTCTGATCGTTATATTGTCATGGTGCACAAAGAGTAGTGCCATGACTACCTCTTTTGAGTGGTTATATTTATTATACACATGTATGTTTTGGAAAGCAAAACACCACTCTTTATTTATGAAATTTATTCAAGGCTTGCCAGCACTTTCTTTTATAAAACATTTACAACTTGCATACATGAACAGTTTTACCTGAAACACTCAAAGCATACACGGGCTTATTGAGATTTATATCTCACCATCTTTTATACCATGTTTTCAGGTTGATTCCGTTGTGAAGGTTATTAGCTAGAGTATTGCCTAAGTCTTGAAGACTCATTGTTATTTTTCCTATGTATTTCTTTTGAGAGACAGTAGCAGACAATTATTTTTGAATTTGTTCATGTATTGTTAGGTTGTAAGAAGTTTAATTTTGAAGTAGAGAATATTAGGATTATCCCAAGTGACATACATTGACAAGATGCTGGCCAAGTTCAGCATGGACTCATGCAGGAAGCTCTAATTCCTTCCATATATGGGTTGTCTTTTTGTTCAAAAGACTATCCTAAGTCCCAAGAAGAAAAAGACAGAATAAGGAGGATTCCTTACGCTTCGGCTGTGGAAAGTCTCATGTACGCCATACTGTGCACTAGGCCAGATATCTACGTTGTCGTGGGCTTAGTTAGCAGATTTTAGTCAAACTCTGGGGAGGTTCATTGGCAAGTTGTAAAGTATATTCCCAAGTACCTCAAAGGTACGAGAGATTATATGCTAGTTTATAGGGCCGATGACTTAGTTCTTACAGGATACACAGACTCAGACTTCCAGGCAGATAAGAAAGAGAGAAAATCCACTAGTGGATATGTCTTTACCTTATCTGGTGGAGCTGTTTTATGAAGAAGTATCAAGCAATCTTGAATTGCTGACTCAACTATGGAAGGTAAGTATGTGGCAGCTTCAAAGGCATCCAAGGAAGCAGTCTGGCTCTAGAAGTTCCTTTCAAAACTTGGAGTTGTGCCACACATGGACAGACCGATTGTGATAAATTGTGACAACATTGGAGCAGTCTTGCAATCCAAAGAACTCAGGAACCACAAGAAGGGGAAGTACATTGAGAGGAAGTACCACCTGATCCAGGATTTCATCCACAGATGGAAAATCGTGGTAGAACAGATAGTCTCGGAGAACAATCTAGCAGATCCCTTCACCAAGCCTTTAGTTGAGAGAATCTTCAAGAGACACTTAAACACCATAGGGGTAGGCACCAATGGACTTTCTTAGTCTTAGAGTGCAAGTGAGAGATTGTTGGAATGTATGCCTTTTAGACTAGGTTTCTAATGTAATTATCGAATTTGTTAATAAAAGAATTTATTCTTAAAATTTGTTTGTAAATTTACATTATATTTATGCACAATTTACATTTGGAAAAGACCCATTGTGTTTAAGTAAGTGATTCCATGTGAATAGTGGTCTTTCACAGTAAGGTATGGACCACGAGTTACTTAACACATAAACATTTGTTTTTAACTGATTAATGAGAATGGGAATTTCATCATATTTAGGTTATTGTGTTATGAATTCTAAATGGGGAATGGCTTACCTTTAACCAGTTAGTAGTCTACTCACTTCATAGCATAAGCGTATTTCGAATATGTAGAGCAGGATTTGTAATAGTGATTTCTAAAAGTACTATTTAGAAGAAACTCAGACTACTATTGTTACAACGTGGGCTAATACTCTACCGCTTGAGTATTAGTGGTGGTCTAACGAAACTGAAAGCATGTACTTTGATATACTGCAGTTGAGGTTCTATCATAGAGCCAAATACTTGTATGTTAGGTATATGTGACTAGTCAGTTAAGACAAACTTGTACAAAATAGCTTCTACATTATATCGTTCATTGTGATTGTTCGAATAATCTAACTATCCAGGGCCTTGGAGAACATGACTTGGGTGTTTGCTTTAGGGTAACTCCTTTGGAAAGCGGAAACATTCCAGGAGTCGTGGATCATTGGACTAAACGTCTAAGGATGATAGATGTCTTTTAGAGAGGTGTTAGTACACTTTTCCTTTCTAAATATATGGCGATGCGTAGAGGGATATTTTTGTCATTACACCTGCAGGTCGGAGACTTTACTGACGCAGCATTGTCCTTAGGGTTAATATTTTCTTATAGTGATATTAGTAAATATTTAAAATGCAAAATACAGCTATTTTTATAGCACGGGTATTTTGAACATTTTAGTAGCCAAGACGATGTGTCTTTTGGTCCTTGGAATAGCCTATAAGTCTTAATGGTTTTGGGTTGAAAGATTGGTCTTATATAAAATTGATTTTATTTTATTCGAGTAGCCTGGTTTATTTATTGGGTTAGAATAAAATAAAAGATTCTAAAAAGGGATAATTATATATTGGTCCATTTGAATTATTTAATTAATTTAATTATTGTGCTTGTATTAGTCCAAAAATAATTAAATTGAATTAAAGGCTTAACCCAATGAACTAGGCTAAGGCTTGAGGTTTATATTGGTCTATTTGAGTTATTTAATTAATTTAATTATTGGGCTTGTATTAGTCTAGAAAAAACTAAATTGAATTAAAAGCTTAACCCAATGAACTGAGCCATAGGCCAATAGGTTAAGTTTAGTCTGGTTGATGACTTAACGTGACATGAGCCTTAGGACTTCTCTGATTCTACCGCCTCTGTTTATTTTTGAATGCCCAGGTAATAGCCTATTATTAAGGTAGTTGGGATTCCAGAGAACAGTAGGAGTTTTTTCATGGAACATCTTTTTTTTCCTCTAGTCGTCTCTCTCTTCTCTCTGTAGATTGTGATCTCTGTGCTATTCAAACGCGAGAACAGAGACACGATACTTTTTCTGATTAATTTTTGATAGCATTTAGTCAGAAAAGGAAGATCATCCTCTTCGTCCTTAGCCTTCACTAAGTTTTCAGGCATGAGTTATATTTTGAAAAACCCGAAGTAATGCGTTGATGCCCAGAAGAAGCCAACAGCTTGCGCAACAACAACCTGAAGGAAGGATCATAGAACCAGCAGTGATTCAGATAAGATCACCGGCATCTCCTAGACAATCGATAAAGCACAGAAGTAAAAAAAAAAAAGAAAGAAAAAAGAAAGCTCTTCTGCTGCTTTACATTTTTTTTTTTTTCATAGCATGCTTCTGTGCGTTTCTTGCTTTGTTTTCCTTCATATGGAAACCTGACACATCTTTGAAACACTTGCCCGAACCTCCTTCCAATTGGGCAAGGAAACCCAACCCAAACCATGGAAGCCAATTGAGCTAATACCGCAGGAACCTTCGGATGTGGAACTTAGAAGTTGCAAGTGAAAGCAAAGGTTTTTGCTCTTAACTGAGAGGAAGTTGGAGCAGATGCAGCAGTGGTGGAAGGTACGTTTACTATCCAAAGTCGTTCAGTTAATACAGTAATAGACCCTGGATCCACCCATTCCTATCTAAGTAAGAATTGTGCATATCATTTGGGTTGGGATGAAGTAGAACTACCTTTTACCTTGTTGGTACGCCCTTGGGAAAAATGGTGCAAGCAGATTGGTATGTGCAGAGTTGTAAGATTAGAGTAGGGAAAGAGTACTTGGAGGGAGACTTAATAGTCTTAGCTATTGATGACTATGACATAATTTTGGGTATGGATTAGCTAGCTAAGCATAGAGCTAAAGTAGATTGTAAGAATAAGCCTATCCAGTTCATTAGACCTGGTTGTGATGTGCTGAAATTTAACGACAAGCGAGTAAAAGAATTGAAGTTTTTTATAGTTGGAGCAAAAGCCCAGATGCTAAGGATATTTGGCTTACATGACAAATAAACCAAATGATCAATGCACCCTGAAAAATATGGAGGTGGTAAAAGTTTTTCCTGATGTGTTTCCCGCAAAACTCACTTCTCTTCCTCTCACCCAAGAAGTTGAGTTCACCTTGATTCCAGGAGCAAAACCTGTATCCCAGATCCCATATCAGATGGCACCAATAGAATTGAAGGAACTAAAGAAGCAACTAAGAGAATTGGTGAAGTAAGGTTTACATAAGGGCTAGCACATCTCCTTAGGGAGCTCCAGTGCTATTTGTGAAAAAGAAGGATGGGACCTTGAGGTTGTGCATCAACTATCGAGGGTTGAATAATTTGACTATCAAGAATAAATGTAACACCCCTACTAAAGACAGCAACGAAAGCATATCAACACTGGGTGTCGCCCCATCTAGTTTCCTGGACTAGGGGTCTTTATAACGAAAACAATAGAGTAAATACATATATAAGGTCTAGACTCAACAATATCTCACCCTGATGGCCACACACATACATATATTAGAAAATCTCATACATGTCATCTCTATTTATAACAAAATACAGTACATGATCCAAGAAGAAGCTGTCCAGACCTAAACTACCAACTATGTGGTATCATCCATCTATTTGTAGATCTGCTCCACTCTAGATCCTACAAAAGGTAAGATAAAAGACACGTGTGAGTGACAAATCACCCATTGAGTCCCGTGTGTACTAGTACCTTATAAAAGTACAGGGTACATAAAACTTTTGTGGAATAGCATATCATTTGTTCATTGGAAACAATTCTAAAGCTTTCTAAAGAAGAGTTTATTCAGAACTCAATCATTTTTAGAAAACTTTATTTCAGATTTCAAATTGTTGCCCCAGTTTTCAAATCACAAGCACTTCTCCCAAAGAAGGTCGGTGCCACGTATCATTGTACTAAGACCACAGCCTCTAGAACTCAATCGTGCATCACCGAAATAAGTACACTGCAGTGTACTTCTGCTCAAGTATACTGCAGCATACCTAGTATACCGCAACACACAATCTTTTACTTGCCACCATAAGCCAGGGGTCCCAATCCTGACGTCAATCACCATCGAGGCGGTAAGATGTCAGACGCACAGAGTGTCCCCGCCTGGCATCCAGTGAATAACTCAAAAATTAGAAGCGCCCGCAGACGCGACAATTGCCAGGTGCAAAACGGCTAGCCAAGACGACTCATCTCAATATCTTGTTACCCCGTTCGAAGTAAGACAATCCCTAGAACTAGGCCAGGTTACCAGGGTCATCTAACTCTAACGTAGGCTAGTACAAAGATCAAAGTCCTTGCTGAGCACTCAATGTTAACAATACTAACCCCGTCTAACTAATCAGGCCAGAGGGTTATCTGATTCCGTAGGATTTTCAAATCAAAACAGTTTTGGGACAATACAATATTTTTCAGAATTTAATCCCACTGACTCACAAGTCAGATCATCATTCACATAGACTCCACAGAGCTAATCAATTCATTCCATGGTACATCAGACCAATAAAATAATTTTAGGGATCAAAAGGTCGTTTTCCAAAAGTCAATCTCATCACGAGAGATCATTTTTCAAAATCATGTTAAAATAGGATAAAAAGTTATGTTCACACATCAAAACATGTTTCCAGGAGTATTCATGTCATTTTCTCCATACTCAATCACAAAAGTCATTTTCCAAGAGCATTCGAGTCATTTTACCTATGCCCGATTCCAAAAGACTTTCTAAGGGTACTCGAGTCATTTTACCCTTACCCGATTTGAAAAGCATTCACTAGAGTTCCAATAAGGATATTTCGGTCATTTATCGAATACCCGAATTCTAAATATTTTCATAAAACATTCTAATTAGGATATTTGGATCATTTTTCAAATACCCGATTCCAAAAAGGAACTCATTTCAAGAAATTCAGAATTCTAATCCGAAAAGAGGATTATATTCAAAGTTTCCAAACACATTTTCATAAAATGTTCTAATAAGGGCATCCTGCTCAATTTACGAATACCCGATTCTAAAATTTATCATTTCTCAAAAATCCCAAGTTTTTAATCCAAAATGGACTAAATTCATAAATTCATGCTTAAATCGTTCATTAAGGTTTCCAAGTCAAACATGAAATTCATTCGAGCCGAAAGTGGCATAAGAATAATTCTTGCTCAGATAAACCTTAAGCATATTCAGGGATTTCCAAAAATGATATAAAACATAGCATTTTATGGAAAAACAAAGTACACTAGCTTTCAGAAGGGTTTTAGAAATCCAAGGAACTCACCTCATGTCCTAAGCAACTTTTTCCGTTCACGGCCGTTTAACCTTCTTTTCTATTATTTTCGACGTTCTGCTAGCCGTTTGTCGCTAAACCTACACCAAACATCATTTTTGGATCAATTCATGTTTGGCCAAAAAATAGCCAACGGTAGCCGACGTTAGCTGACAAGGCCGACGATTAGCCGACGGTCAAGAAAAACATTCAATTTTCATTCATGTCATTTTTTTCGTTGTTTGATCAATTCTTTTGTTTTCCTGTTTCCACATCCTTCCTCCCTTCATAAACAAGGGATTCACTTCAAATTTCCCATTTATTTTATCTAAAATCACACAATTAATTATTTCTAAATTCGTCTATGTTCTAAGCAAAATTCTGAAATTTTGCTATTTTGACATATGATTTTGTTTTGGATATAACCTTCAATCCACAACTCCGATTTGGCTCTATGATATACCAAAATGATCATAAGACTCTTAAATTTAATTCTGTATAGGCCATATTCAGAGTTCTAGTTCTAGTAATATGCTACTAGGCAAAAATAGCCCCAGTAGTTTTGCCTAAATTTTACTATTCATGTTTTCCTTTAGCCTTTAGCACCTTGGAACCATTAATTCATTCAATCCTCCTTCAAATCATCTTTAATTCTGAATTTCCAAATTTTTAGTAGTTCACAAAAGTCACACTTATTAAACACAAATTCATCTCTTCTAATCAAAAGCTAGTTTGAACCATTTTTCCCAACCAAGTAAATTCCATTTTTATTCTACTTTGATCATCACCTTTTCAACTGAAATTAAGCCTTCAAGATACCATAATTATTCAGTTCTTTCTCACACAAAACATCATTCAAAGGCCCTTAGGCAGTTGGCAAATATACAAGCACATATAAAGTTCATACACAAAAGTTCACAAACCCTAGCTTTGATCTAAAATCAATACATGAAAGTCATATTTTTATGTTAAAATTCACATCATCATAATCATCATTCACCCAACAACAACTTTAATTCAAGCAAGGTAGGGTTTTACCTTATATTTGAGGCTATTTGGTGTGATTTGCTCCAAGAACACCAACGCTTCACCTAGTACACCAATACACACTAGCTAGCCTTTTTGTTTTCTCTTATTTGATCTCTTTTTCTCTTGGTTTTTCCTTCTCTTGGCTACCAAAATTCAGGCTGGCTGTTTAACAGCCCTTTTCCACCACCATTCACCCCTCAAATCTTGGCCCTTCATGTCTTGTTTTGGTTTAATTGAATGGTGGATATATTTAAGTATGTTCTAATAGGATTTTTACACACAAACCACTTTTCCTCTACAAAATCTTTCTTTATTTCTCCTTGCATGGCCCACGAAATTCTTGGCCAATTTTCAGCCATTCATTCATCTTCTCTTGGTCTAAATATTAGCCAATTATATTACTTAAGACATTAATCAAGTGGGCCCACGAGTGATGTGTTCCAATAACAAAATTACACATCATTCCTCATTTATTTTGCAAAGCTTATTTAAGAAGTCTTGCATGCATGAATTTTTCATGCATCCTCTTATTATTTGACACTTCTCCTTGGCCACCATTCACAAAAAGCTACACGTTCCATTTTCAACTGTATTTTCCTATTTTCTTTAAAAATGACCAAAATCGGATCCGTAATGGAAAAATAATGTATTTCACCATTCAACTCCAAGAATTCTACTAAATCTATTGGTAACACTTAAATTCTTCAATTCCTTCTCTACTTGGTCAAACTTGCGGTCAAAGTCGCGGGTACGATCAAATGACGAAAATACCCCCAATACCCCGGGTAGCATAATTCGCACCAAAATGTATCTCACTAATTAATTTCTTTTTTCAGAGTACCCTACAATTCTTATTTTGTTAATAATAATAGCTTTTCAAATATTTAGGGTACGGGTAGAACAAATCCAATAATTACATCCAGGTCCCGACAAGATATTATTATACCAAAATATTCGTTTCATTATACCTATTATCTTTTGTTCTGGCCATTGATATAAATTCTCATTCTATTACAAATAGTAGCCAATTGAAAGTAAAAGGTGGGGTGTTACAATAAATACCCCCTATCTTTAATTGATGAGATGTTTAACCAGTTGCAAGGCTCCAGTTGTTATCCCAAAATGGCTTTCAATACCAGATATGGCCACTATGAGTTTATGGTGATGCCTTTTGGAAGGACGAATGCACTGGCAGTGTTTATGGATTTGATGCATCGTGTTTTCTAACTATACTTGGATAAGTTTGTGGTGGTATTCATCAATGATATACTTATATATTCCAAGAGTCCAAATGATCATGCAGAACATCTAAAGCTGGTATTGGAAAAGTTGAGAGAGCACAAGCTTTATGCCAAATTTAGCAAATGCAAATTTTGGTTGGACAATGTGTCATTTCTTGGCCATGTGGTGACCAATGATGGGATCAAAATGGACCCAGCAAAGGTTGAAACGATTTCAGACTGGAATCAGCCGGAGAACATCACTGAGCTCAGAAGCTTCTTGGGGTTGGCTGGCTATTACCAGCGGTTTATCTCAACTCTAGCATCACCTATGACCCGATTGTTAAGAAAAGATGTGCCCTTTGTCTGGAGTGAGAAGTGCGAAAAGAGTTTCTAAGAGCTGAAGCGGAGATTAATGACAACTCTAGTGCTGAGTTTGCCAGAAGGAGATAAACCCTACACTTTGTATACTGATGCATCTAAGGAAGGTTTGGGAGCGGTATTAATGTAGGATAGGAAGGTAATAGCTTAGGCCTCTCAGAAGTTGAAGCCTCACAAAGACAATTATCTGACACATGACTTAGAGCTGGCTGTCATTGTTTTTGTGTTGAAGAAATGGTGACATTATCTATATGGAACCGAGTATGAAGTGTTCACAGACCACAAGAGTCTGAAATATATTTTTACCCAAAAGGACTTGAATTTGAGGCAGCGGAGATGGATGAAATTTTTGGAGGAATATCATTGTCCTATCAACTACCACCTAGGAAAGGCCAACATAGTTGTTGATGCCCTGAGTTATAAAGTCAAAATGGCCAGATTGAGAATTCAAGAGATTCAAGCCATCCAAGAGGTGTTGGATAAAAGAACTGAGGTGCAGGAATGAAGAATTTATATCAACAATATGAAACTAATACCATATCTAAGGCAGGAAATCGTCAAAGTACAGCAATGCAATGCAGAGTTTCAACATTTTAAGGACAAAGAACTTAAGCGGGAAGGCAGTGATTTTCGGCAGGATGAGACGGGAGTGATGTATTTCCAAGATCGCTTGTGTGTGCCTAATGAGCAACAGCTGAAAGATAAGATTTTAGAAGAGGCGCAAAGAAGCAAGTATGCTATTCATTTGGGAGAAGTAAAAATGTATCAAGATCTGAAGAAAGCTTATTAGTGGCCCGGAATGAAGAAGGACGTGGTGAAATATGTCTCCACGTGTCTGACTTGTCAGAAAGTTAAAGCAGAGCACAGGATGTCGGCAGGATTGTTGCAACCTTTACCAATACCGGAGTGGAAATGGGAAGAGCTGACCATGGACTTCGTTACCGGACTACCTATGGTGAGGACCTAAAAGGATGCCTATGGGTTGTGGACGACATGTTGACTAATTCAACACATTTTATCCCGGTGAACGTAAGGGACTCAATGGAAAAGTTAGCTCAAACATATGTGCGGGAGATAGTCAGATTGCATGGAGTACCTTCGAGCATTGTATTTGACCGAGATCGGAGGTTTACATCCTGATTTTAGGCCAAGTTTTAAGAATCAATAGGTTCTAATCTGAAGTTCAGCACGATAGCACACCTGCAAATTGATGGTCAGTCAGAAAGGGTTATTCAGATATTGGAAGATATGCTAAGAGCTTGCGTATTGAATTTTGGGAATAAATGGATTGATTGCGTACCGTATGCGGTACACTAAGTATGCTGCGGTATACCTGAGCAGAAGTACACTGCGGTGTACTTATTTCGGTGATGCACGGTTGAGTTCTGGAGGCTGCGGTCTCAGTACAATGATACGTGGCACCGAAGGCAAGGACTACTGGACTTACATACAGGCCGACCTTCTTTTGGAGGAGTGCTTGCGATTTGAAAACTGAGGCAACAATTTGAAATATGAAATAAAATTTTCCAAAAATGATTGAGTTCTGAATAAACTCTTCTTTAGAAAGCTTTAGAATTGTTTCCAATGAACAAATGATATGCTATTCTACAAAAGTTTTATGTACCCTGTACTTTCATAAAGCACTAGTACACACGGGACTCAATGGGTGATTTGTCACTCATGTGTGTCTTTTATCTTACATTTTAGAGGATCCAGAGTGGAGTAGACCTACAGATAGACGGATGATACCATAGAATCGGCAGTTTAGGTCTGGACAACTTTCTCTTGGATCATGTACTGTATTTTGTTATAAATAGAGATGACATGTATGAGATTTTCTAATATATGTATATATGTGGCCATCAGGGTGAGATATTGTTGAGTCTGGACCTTATATATGTATTTACTCTGTTGTTTTCATTATAAAGACCCCTAGTCTAAGAAACTGGACGGGGCGACACCCGGTGTTAATATACTTTCATTGCTGTCTTTAGTAGGGGTGTTACATTTATTCTTGATAGTCAAATTATTCAACCCTCAATAGTTGATGCACAACCTCAAGGTCTCATCCTTCTTTTTCACAAATAGCACTGGAGCTCCCTAAGGTGATGTGCTAGGCCTTATGTAACCTTGCTTCACCAATTCTCCTAGTTGCTTCTTTAGTTCCTTCAATTCTATTGGTGCCATCTGATATAGGGTTTGGAATATAGGTTTTGCTCATGGAATCAAATCTATGGTGAACTCAACTTCTCGGGTGGGAGGAAGAGAAGTAAGTTTTGTGGAAAACACATCGGGAAAATCTTTTACCACCTCCGTATTTTTCAGGGTGCATTGATCATTTGGTTTATTTATCACGTAAGCCAAATATCCTTAGCATCTGGGCTTTTACTCTAGCTATCAAAAACTTCAATTCCTTTACTCGCTTGTTGTTAAATTTCAGCATATCACAACCAGGTCTAATGAACTGGATAGGCTTATTCTTACAATCTACTTTAGCTCTATGTTTAGCTAGCCAATCCATACTCAAAATTATACCATAGTCATCAATAGCTAAGACTATTAAGTCTCCCTCCAAGCACTTTTTCCCTACTCCAATCATACAACTCTGCACATACCGATCTGCTTACACCATTTTTCCTAAGGGCGTACCAACAAGGTAAAAGGTAGTTCTACTCCATCCCAACCCAAATGATATGCACAATTCTTACTTAGATAGGAATAGGTGGATCCAGTGTCTATTACTGTATTAACTAAACAACTTTAGATAGTAAACGTACCTTCCACCACTGCTGCATCTGCTCCAACTTCCTCTCAGTTAAGAGCAAAAACCTTTGCTTTCACTTGCGACTTCTGAGTTCCACTTCCGAAGGTTCCCGCGGTATTAGCTCAATTGGCTTCCACGGTCTGGGTTGGGTTTCCTTGCCCAATTGGAAGGAAGTTTGGGCAAGTGTTTCAAAGATGTGTCAGGTTTCCATATGAAGGTAAACAAAGCAAGAAAAAGGAATGCACAGAAGCATGCTATAAAAAAAAAAAAAAACACAGAGCAACAGAAGAGCTTTCTTTTTTCTTTTTCTTTTTTTTTTTTTACTTCTGTGCTTTATCAATTGTCTAGGATATGCCAGTGATCTTATATGAACCACTGCTGGTTCTATGATCCTTCCTTCAGGTTGTTGTCACGCAAGCCATCGACTTCTTTTGGGCATCAACGCAATGCTTCGGGTTTTTCAGAATATAACCCATGCCTAAAAGCTTAGTGAAGGCTAAGGACGAAGAGGATGATCTTCCTTTTCCGACTAAATGTTATCAAGCATTAATCAGAAAAAGTATCATGTCTCTGTTCTCGCTATTGAATAGCACAGAGATCACAGTCTACAGAGAGAAGAGAGAGATGGCTAGAGGGAAAAAAAAGATGTTCCATGAAAAAACTCCTACTGTTCTCTGGAATCCCAACTACCTTAATAATAGGCTATTACTTGGGCATTCAAAAATAAATAGAGGGGTAGAATCAGAGAAGCCCTAAGGCTCATGTCATGTTAAGCCATCAACCAGACTAAACTTAACCTATTGGCCTATAGCTCAGTTCATTGGGTTAAGCCTTTAATACAATTTAATTATTTATGGACTAATACAAGCCCAATAATTAAATTAATTAAATAATTCAAATGGACCAATATATAATTCTCCCTTTTTAGAACCTTTTATTTTATTCTAACCCAATAAATAAACCAGGCTACTCAAATAAAATAAAATCCATTTTATATAAGACCAATCCTTCAACCCAAAACCATCAGGACTTATGGGCTATTCCAAGGACCAAAAGACACATCGTCTTGGCTACTAAAATTATCAAAATACCCGTGCTATAGAAATAGTTGTATTTTGCATTTTAAATATTTACTAACATCACTATAAGAAAATATTGACCCCAAGGACAATGCTGCGTCAGCAAAGTCTCCAACCTACAAGTGTAATGACAAAAATACCCCTCTACGCATCACTGTATATTTAGAAAGGAAGAATATACTAACACCTCTCTAAAAGATATCTACCATCCTTAAACCAATAGTCTAATGATCCATGACTCTTGAAATGTTTCCGCTTTCTAAGGGAGCTACCCTAAAGCAAACACCTAAGTCATGTTCCCCAGGGCCCTGGATAGTTAGATCATTCGAACAGTCACAATGGGCGATATAACGTAGAAGCTAATCTTGTACAAATTTGTCTTAACTGACAAGTTACATATACCCAACATACAAGTATATTTGCTCTATGATAGAACCTCAACTATAGTATATCAAAGTACATGCTTCCTGTTGGATTGTATGCCCTCTTAGACTAGGTTTCTGATTTAAAATCGAATTATTTAATAAAAGAATTTATTTTCAGAAATTATTTGTGAATTTACTTTTTGTTTGGGCACGATTTTCGTTTGGAACAGACCCATTGTGTTTAAATAAGTGATCTATGTGAATGGTGGTCTTTCATAGTAAGGTATGGATCACGGATTATTTAACACAAAAACATTTGTTCTTAACCTATTGATGAGACTGTGAACCTCATCATGTTTAGGTTATTATGTTATGAATTCCAAATGGGGAATGGCTTACCTTTAGCCAGTGGGTAGTCCACTCACTTCATGACATAAGCGTATTTCGAATACGTAGAACAGGACCTGTAGTAGGGGTTTCTCAAAGTACTATATGGTAAAAACCTAGACTACTACCGCTACAGCATGGACTAGTACTCTACGACTTGAGTATGAGTTGGTGGTCTAGCGAAGCTGGAAGCATATACTTTGATTTGCTGTAGTTAAGATTCTATGATATGGCCAATATACTTGCATGTTGGGTATGTGTGACTAGTTAGTTAAGACAGACTTATACAAGATAGTTTCTGCACTATATCGCCCCTTGTGGTTGTCCGAATGGTCTAAATTATCCAGGGCCCTGGGAAACATGACTTGGATGTTTGCTTTAGGGTAGCTCCCTTGGAAAGCGGAAACACTCCAGGAAGTCGTGGATCATTGGACTAGAAGCCTAAGGATGGTAGATGTCATTTAGGGGGGTGTTAGTACACTTCTTCCTCTCTAAATGTACGACGATGTGTAGAAGGGTATTTTAGTCATTTCACCTGTAGGTCGGAGACTTTGCGAATGCAGCATTGTCCTTGGGGTCAATATTCCCTTATGGTGATATTAGGAAATATTTAAAATGCAAAATACAACTATTTATATAGCAGGGGTATTTTGGTCATTTTAGCAGCCAAGGCGATGTATCTTTTTGGTCCTCGGAATAGCCCGTAAGTCCTAACTATTTTGGGGTTGAGGAATTGGTCTCAGTTGAAGAGGATTTTATTTTATTTTATTCAGGAAGTCTAATTTATTATTGGATTGGAATAAAATAAATAAATAAATAAATAAAATAGGAGTTGAGAAAAATTAATCATCTAGTTTATTTGGTTAATTAATTATTCATGGCCTAAGTCCAGTATGAATAATTAAGAAATTAACCTGGGCTTAAACTAGGGGAATTAATTAATGTTTAATTATTTATTGGGTTATTTATATAGGCACAAGAAATAAATAATTAAAGATTAATTATTATGGTTCATTTGGGCTCATTAATTATTTATTGGGTTACTTATGTAAGCCCAAAAAATAAATAATTAATATTTATTATTTTGGGCCTTTTGGGTCCAAGAAAAATAATAAATATTTATCTAGCCCAATAGCTTGGACCTTAGGGTTTTTTCCAGATATGGTTAAGAGGAGTTTAAGGTTAGGCCAAACTGTTTCTCAGGATAACATCCGGGTGTTTTGAAATCCGGGGATATGTTTATCAGATAATGAGAGACCTAATTTTTGGCTAACTAATAAAACAACTCTTTGAAAAGAAAAAAAAAAACTCTAATTCTTTTCCCTAGCCACAAGACTCTCACGTCTCTCCTCTTGCTCTCTCGGTTTTCTTCTTCTTGTTTTTCTCCTTGTTCTTTGCTAACTAATAGCGAGCGAACCAAGGAGAATTGAGACTGTTTCTCTTTCCCATTGTGTTCACCAACTAGAGGTTAGGCTGAGGAATATTCCGAGAGCTGGAGAGCTAAGCGTTAATGCAAATAAGGCGAAGTCGAAGGCTAGCGGGTGTTCAACCGGAAGCTCCTTCAAGTGTGCAAAGCGAGGCGATTCCAGCCGTTCAATCTGTTCCTACACAACCTAGGAGGGTTAAGGAACGCAAAGGTATGATCTTCACGCTTCCGCATGGCCTTTATAGCTCGCGTTTTATTTTTCTCCAATTTTTTTTTAACTCCATCAAAGTGGTATCAGAGCCACTGGTTTTGATCAATATAGGGAGCATGGTAGTTAATAAAATGGAGAAGATGATTATACCTATGATCCTTCGCTGTTTTGGTATGGGATATGCTTGATGTAAGCTTCACCGTTTGAAGCATAGGAGCATACTGTAAATTTTTAGCTTTGATGTTTTAATCATGTAAACCCAATTTTAATGGGTATAGGCGGTTGTGGTTATGTTTTGGATGAGTTTTTATAAGTAAAAATGTCCAAAGAAGCCAAAGAAGACAGAAAAAATTGAAGAAAAAATGCTCTACAAGTCGCGCACGAAACAGAAGAAAAAACGAAGAAGATGCACTGTTCTTAAGCCGTTGAAGCCGAGCTGAGCCTCGAGCCGAGCCGCCACTGTTTCTGTGTGAAGAGCTGTGTCGCACGAGCCGCTGGAGCCGAGCCGCAGCTGTAGCAATCTAAGCCAAATTCATTTTGAATGTTGAATTTGAATTGCAATTGATTCCGGGTCGGGCAACGAATCCGGTAAAACACGCGGGTCGCGTGCAGAGGAGAAGCTGTTCGGGCGCGGTTCACGGGCGGGCGGGTCACAGCTTGGCGGGTTGGAAGCTTCAGGAGATCTGGTGCAGCTGGTTCACAGCGGCCGCGGTGGACCACGGGCCAAATGGGCCCGGATCCGGTGCGGCCGGGTGCAGTGGACCTCCAGTCAAATTTTTTTTATTTTTTTTTCCTTTTTCGTTTTGGGTCCCATACCAGGCGAAGTTAATATTTTTGCAATATTTATATTCTTGGAATATATTTGCATGAAAAATATTAGTAAGGGATTTTAGGATTAAACAAGATCATTAATTAATTAATTAATGTGTTTAATTCTATTATTTGGGAACTTAGATTTAGAAAATAGAAAAGCATGAAAACGTTTATTGTTTTCTAGTATGCTATTTTTTTTATGTACCTATGTGTGCTTTTTCTCAAAGACCAAAGTCTTTGGGAACCTTTTGTTTTGGCAAGGAAAAATATTTTTCTTTAAAAACTAAATGGTTATTTTAATTGGTACAAAAATTAATCCTTAAATATTTTCTCAAAGGATTTAATCCTTGACATAGAAAATATATTGGATTTAGATATTTTTGTAAATTAAAATGGAGAGCCATTTTGTTTTGTTTTGGACTAGAAAAATGATTTTGTCAAATAAGCTTGAGACCAAAGTCTCTAGAAAGTTTTAATTGGAAAATTTTTGAAATCATTAAGTTTTAACTTAAATAAAATTAGTCCATGGAGGAAATCTCTCAAAGGATATAAGCCTTGACATAGAGATTTTATTGGACTTAGATATTTTATTTTTGAGTTAAGAAAAACTTAATGGAAATTTCAAAAGGATATTTTCCAGAAAACCTTTATTTTAAAAGATTAAGTGAGAGAGGGGTTCCAACGGCCCCACGGCTTCCACCACGGTCCTCATTAGAGATCGTGGATCCCCTCGCGTCACCCTGGGAGTGAACCCATATAGGATGGGGATACCACAAGGATCTAGATCTAATGGAAGGATGTAATTAGTAACACGGTGCACGTACTATGATTGGCCAGCCCACGTTGGAGGTTATAGTGCGAGGTATGTTCATAGGAAATGAGAGGAAATGGCCATCCCACGATGGAGTTATTCTCTAGACCATTACCTAGAAGGGAAATTAATTTGTGGTGATTAATACACTTAGCTTAGGAAACTATTAATCTTCCCAAGAAGCTATGTCAGTTTTCCTAAGAGCCAAATTATTTTCAGTGCACAAATTTTATTTTGTTTTCACAAACTAATTTCTTTCTTTTATTTTCGATTTTCAGAAATGGTGGGAGGTTCTTTTAGTCTATTGGCCGTTATTCTCAGGGAGAATAAGTTAACGGGTCCAAACTATGTGGACTGAAAAAGGAATCTGGACATAATACTCACAGCCAAGGAGTATAAGTATGTCCTTTACGAAACCTGCCCTGTTATCTGGGAAGGTTCCACCGCTGAAGAGCGAGAGGCTGAAAAGGCATGGAAGAAAGCTGACGAAATGGCACGTTGCTATATGTTAGCTTCCATGTCTAATGTGCTCCAGTCAAAACACGAGCACATGGCTTCTGCATATGACATAAGTCAATCATTGGCAACTATGTTCGCAGACAAGAGCCGGCCCACAAGGCAGGAGGCTTTTCGAACTATTGTGAACACTAAGATGGCTAAGGGAGCATCAGTCCGAGAGCATATGCTCAAGATGATTGCTACTTTCGAGGAGGCAGAAATCTTAGGGGCTGTCATTGACCCCGAGAGCCAAGTGGACATGGTTCTCGAATCTCTACCGGGCTCTTTCACTCAATTCAAGTTAAACTATAACATGAACAAGTTGAACATGAGTTTGACTGAACTGATGAAGGAGCTCCAGATGGCGGAGAAGGTCATGAAGCCGCAGTCTAAGGCCATGATTGCTAAGGCCTCTTTTTCAAGAACTGGGCCTAAGCCCAGAAAGTTCAAGAGAAAGAAGGGGAATGCAGCAGCCCAACCCAAGAACCAGCCCAAGGACAAACCAAAGGGCAAGTGCTTCAAGTGTAGAAAGAAGGGACACTGGAAAAAAGAGTGTCCAAATCTTCAGGCCAAGAAAAACCCCACAGGTAATGTTTACTATCTAGAGTCCATATCAATGGTAGGATCAACTTCCACTTGGATTGTTGATTCAGGAGCCACTGATCATATCTGTAACTCCTTGCAAGGGTTTAGGAAGATAAGAAGACTCAAGAAGGGCGAACATAGGCTTCGAGTCGGGTAATGGAGCACAAGTCTGGGCCCTTGCAGTGGGAGAGCTGGATCTCATTTTTTATTGTAATAAGATAGTGGTTTTAAAAGACATTTTATATGTACCTGGTTTTCGTCAGAATTTGATTTCAGTTGCAAAACTTATTAATCAAGGATATTCTGTATCTTTCCATTCTGGTATTTCTATCAGTAGAGATGGAGAAATTTTATGTACTGGGCACATGTATGGAAATTTGTTCTTTTTAAATCCTATTAACAAATAATCAAATAACACTCAGTCTGAACCTTTAACTTAGAAGAGAAAGACCAATATCAATGATTCATACCTTTGGCATCTGAGGTTGGGTCATATTAACTCAACCAGGATTCAGAGGCTAATCCATGATGGGCCTTTGGGCTCATTGAGATTGGAAAGTTGGCCTCAGTGTGAATCCTGCCTGATGAAAAAAATGACCAAAAGGTCTTTTACACCAAAGGCGGATAGAGCCAAGGAGGTGTTTAGTCTTGTTCACACTGATGTGTGCGGTCCATTGTCTACACCAACTAGGGGAGGTTTTGAGTACTTCATCACGTTCACGGATGATTGTACGAGGTATGGTTACATTTACCTGATGAGACGTAAGTCTGACTCTTTTGACAAGTTCAAAGAGTTTAAGGCTGAAGTGGAGCATCGGACAGGTAAATTAATCAAAACCTTACGATCGGATCGTGGTGGAGAGTACCTCCTAGGTGAATTCAAGGACTACATGGTACATCATGGGATAGTATCCCAGCTCTCTGCGCCGGGAACCCCCCAGCAGAACGGAGTAGCTAAGAGAAGGAACAGGACATTAATGGAAATGGTCCGAAGCATGATGTCTCATGCTACTCTTCCAGTATCCTTCTGGGGATATGCCTTGGAAACAGTGGCATATATTCTGAACTTGGTGCCTTCCAAGTCAGTACCTAGGACTTCCTATGAGATGTGGACTGGGCGTAAGCCAAGTCTGAATCATCTCAGGATTTGGGGGGTGTCCAGCTTATGTACTGATCAAGGGAGACAAGTTAGAACCAAGATCAGAATTATGCTATTTTGTTGGGTATCCAAAAGGGACAAAAGGAGGCTACTTTTATCATCCTAAGGAGCAGAAGGTACTAGTCAGTACCAATGCTAGATACTTGGAAGATGATCAAAGTACTTCCACTAAAGGTTCAACGAGGTTGGAACTTCAGGAGAAGTTATCTACGGAATCAACTTCTTCTGACCCGATTTTGGAACAAGAAGAGGCACAGCTTCAAGAGCCTATGCAAATGGAGCCTCGTCGTAGTGGGAGAGTATCTAGGGTTCTGGATAGATGGACTGGAGAAGCTTTTGAGTTGGTCTCCGACCATCAGGAACAAGACCCCGCTAGATACGAGGAGGCTATTGCTGATGCTGATGCAAATCTGTGGCATGAAGCAATGAAAGTCGAGATTGAGTCTATGTACCTCAATCAGGTTTGGGATCTTGTAGCTTCACCTGAAGGGATAAAACCCATTGGGTGTAAGTGGGTATACAAGAGGAAGAGAGGAGCGGATGGGAAGGTGGAAACCTTCAAAGCTAGGCTTGTGGCGAAAGGGTATACTCAGAAAGAAGGTATCGACTATGAGGAAACTTTTTCCCCGGTAGCCATGCTTAAATCCATCCGCATCCTCCTTGCCATCGCCTGTCACTATGACTACGAGATATGACAAATGGATGTCAAGACGGCATTCTTGAATGGCCATCTTAGCGAAGACATCTATATGTCCCAACCGGAAGGCTTCATTGCTGAAGGCCAGGAATACATGGTTTGCAAGCTTAAGAAGTCCATTTATGGACTTAAGCAGGCATCAAGAGCATGGAACATTCGTTTTGATGAGACTGTAAAGTCTTATGGTTTTATTCAAAATGAAGATGAACCATGCGTGTACAAGAAACTTCCTGGCATCAATGTGGTTTTTCTTGTCCTGTATGTGGATGACATTCTACTAATTGGAAATGATGTAGGGACATTGTCATCTACAAAGGTTTGGCTGTCTAGTCAATTCAGTATGAAGGACTTGGGAGAAGCCCGCTACATTCTCGGGATTAGGCTTCTTAGAAATAGGAAGCAGAGAATGTTAGGATTATCCCAAGCGACATACATTGACAAGATGCTGGCCAAGTACAGCATGGACTCATGCAAGGGAGCTCTAATCCCTTGCAGACATGGGTTGTCATTTTCTTCGAAGGACTGTCCTAAGTCTCAAGAAGAAAAGGACAGAATGAGTAGGATTCCCTATGCTTCGGCTGTGGGAAGTCTCATGTACGCCATGCTGTGTACTAGGCCAGATATCTGCTTTGCCGTGGGCTTAGTTAGCAGATATCGATCAAACCCGGGGAGGTTCATTGGCAAGTCGTAAAGCATATTCTCAAGTACCTCAAGGGAACGAGAGATTATATGTCTGGTTTACGTGGTCGATGATTTGGTTCCTGCAGGATACACCGACTCGGACTTCCGAGCGGATAAGGATGAGAGAAAATCCACTAGTGGATATGTCTTCACCTTGTCCGGAGGAGCAATTTCATGGAGGAGTATCAAGCAATCTTGTATTGTCGACTCAACCATGGAAGCCGAGTATGTGGCAGCTTCGGAAGCGTCCAAGGAAGCGATCGGCTCCGGAAGTTTCTTTCGTAACTTGGAGTCGTACCACATATGGACAGAGCCGGTTGTGATGTATTGCGACAACACCGGAGCAGTGTCACAATCTAAGGAGCCTCGGAACCACAAGAAGGGGAAACACATCGAGAGGAAGTACCACCTGATCCGGGATTTTATCCAGAGACGGGAAGTCGTGGTGGAGCATATTACCTCAGAAAACAATCTAGCAGACCCATTCACCAAACCTTTGGTTGAGAGAGTCTTCAAGAGACACTTAGATGCCATAGAGGTGGGCACCTATGGACTTACCTAGTCTTAGAGTGCAAGTGGGAGATTGTTGGATTGTATGCCCTCTTAGACTAGGTTTCTGATGCAAAATCGAATTATTTAATAAATGAATTTATTTTCAGAAATTGTTTGTGAATTTACTTTTTGTTTGTGCACGATTTTCGTTTGGAACAGACCCATTGTGTTTAAATAAGTGATCCATGTGAATGGTGGTCTTTCAAAGTAAGGTATGGATCACGGGTTATTTAACACATAAACATTTGTTCTTAACCTATTGATGAGACTGAAAACCTCATCATGTTTAGGTTATTATGTTATGAATTCCAAATGGGGAATGGCTTACCTTTAGCCAGTGGGTAGTCCACTCACTTCATGACATAAGCGTATTTCGAATACGTAGAACAGGACCTGTAGTAGGGGTTTCTCAAAGTACTATATGGTAGAAACCTAGACTACTACCGCTACAGCGTGGACTAGTACTCTACGACTTGAGTATGAGTTGGTGGTCTAGCGAAGCTGGAAGCATATACTTTGATTTACTTTAGTTGAGGTTCTATCATAGGGCCAATATACTTGCATGTTGGGTATGTGTGACTAGTGAGTTAAGACAGACTTATACAAGATAGTTTCTGCACTATATCGCCCCTTGTGGTTGTCCGAATGGTCTAAATTATCCAGGGCCCTGGGAAACATGACTTGGATGTTTGCTTTAGGGTAGCTCCCTTGGAAAGCGGAAACACTCCAGGAAGTCGTGGATCATTGGACTAGAAGCCTAAGGATGGTAGATGTCATTTAGGGGGGTGTTAGTACACTTCTTCCTCTCTAAATGTACGACGATGTGTAGAAGGGTATTTTAGTCATTTCACCTGTAGGTCGGAGACTTTGCGAATGCAGCATTGTCCTTGGGGTCAATATTCCCTTATGGTGATATTAGGAAATATTTAAAATGCAAAATACAACTATTTATATAGCAGGGGTATTTTGGTCATTTTAGCAGCCAAGGCGATGTATCTTTTTGGTCCTCGGAATAGCCCGTAAGTCCTAACTATTTTGGGGTTGAGGAATTGGTCTCAGTTGAAGAGGATTTTATTTTATTTTATTCAGGAAGTCTAATTTATTATTGGATTGGAATAAAATAAATAAATAAATAAATAAAATAGGAGTTGAGAAAAATTAATCATCTAGTTTATTTGGTTAATTAATTATTCATGGCCTAAGTCCAGTATGAATAATTAAGAAATTAACCTGGGCTTAAACTAGGGGAATTAATTAATGTTTAATTATTTATTGGGTTATTTATATAGGCACAAGAAATAAATAATTAAAGATTAATTATTATGGTTCATTTGGGCTCATTAATTATTTATTGGGTTACTTATGTAAGCCCAAAAAATAAATAATTAATATTTATTATTTTGGGCCTTTTGGGTCCAAGAAAAATAATAAATATTTATCTAGCCCAATAGCTTGGACCTTAGAGTTTTTTCCAGATATGGTTAAGAGGAGTTTAAGGTTAGGCCAAACTGTTTCTCAGGATAACATCCGGGTGTTTTGAAATCCCGGGGATATGTTTATCAGATAATGAGAGACCTAATTTTTTGCTAACTAATAAAATAACTCTTTGAAAAGAAAAAAAAAACTCTAATTCTTTTCCCTAGCCACAAGACTCTCACGTCTCTCCTCTTGCTCTCTCGGTTTTCTTCTTCTTGTTTTTCTCCTTGTTCTTTGCTAACTAATAGCGAGCGAACCAAGGAGAATTGAGACCGTTTCTCTTTCCCATTGTGTTCACCAACTAGAGGTTAGGCTGAGGAATATCCCGAGAGCTGGAGAGCTAAGCGTTAATGCAAACAAGGCGAAGTCGAAGGCTAGCGGGTGTTCAACCGGAAGCTCCTTCAAGTGTGCAAAGCGAGACAATTCCAGCCGTTCAATCTGTTCCTACGCAACCTAGGAGGGTTAAGGAACGCAAATGTATGATCTTCACGTTTCCGCATGGCCTTTATGCCTCGCGTTTTATTTTTCTCCAATTTTTTTTTAACTTACGGTGCATGCCCCTGTTTCTGCGTTTTCCATCACTTCCAGCTTCATTAGACCACCAACTCATACTTAAGCAGTAGAGTATTAGTCCACGTTGTAACAGTAGTAGTCTGAGTTTCTTCTAAATAGTACTTTTAGAAACCACTATTACAGATCCTGCTCTACATATTCGAAATATGCTTATGTTATGAAGTGAGTGGACTACTCACTGGCTAAAAGTAAGCCGCTCCCCATTTGAAATTCATAACACAATAACTTAAACATGATGATATTCCCATTCTCATTAATCAGTTAAAAACAAACGTTTATGTGTTAAGTAACCCGTGGTCCATACCTTACTGTAAAAGATCACCATTCACATGGAATCACTTACTTAAACACAATGGGTCTTTTCCAAATGTAAATTGTGCACAAATATAATGTAAATTTACAAACAAATTTTGAGAATAAATTCTTTTATTAATAAATTCAATAATTACATCAGAAACCTAGTCTAAAGGGCATATATTCCAACAATCTCTCACTTACACTCTAAGACTAAGAAAGTCCGTCGGTGCTCACCCCTATGGTGTCTAAGTGTCTTTTGAAGACACTCTCAGCCAAAGGCTTACTGAAGGGATCTGTTGGGTTGTTCTCTGAGGCTATCTGTTCTATCACGATTTTCCGTCTATGGATGAAATCTTGGATCAGGTGGTACTTTCTCTCAATGTACTTCCCCTTCTTGTGGTTCTTGAGTTCTTTGGATTGTAAAACTGCTCCATATTGTCACAATTTATCACAATTGGTCTATTCATGTGTGGCACAATTCCAAGTTCTAAAAAGAACTTCCGGAGCCAAACTACTTCCTTGGATGCCTTCGAAGCTGCCACATACTTAGCTTCCATAGTTGAGTCTACAATTCAGGATTGCTTGATACTTCTTCATGAAATAGCTCCACCAGACAAGGTGAAGACATATCCACTAATGGATTTTCTCTCTTTCTTATCTACCTGGAAGTCTAAGTCTGTGTATCTTGTAGGAACTAAGTCATCGGCCCTGTAAATCAATATATAATCTCTTGTACCTTTGAGGTACTTGAAAATATACTTTACAACTTGTCAATGAACCTCCCCAGGGTTTGACTGATATCTGTTAACTAAGCCCATGATAATGCAGATATCTGGCCTAGTGTACAGCATGACGTACATGAGACTTTCCATAACCGAAGCGTAGGGAATTCTATTTATTCTGTCTTTTTCTTCTTAGGACTTAGGATAGTCTTTTGAACAAAAAGACAACCCATATATGTAAGGAATTAGAGCTTCCTGCATGAGTCCATGCTGAACTTGGCCAGCATCTTATCAATATATGTCACTTGGGATAATCCTAACATTCTCTACTTCCTATTTCTAAAAAGCTTAATCCTGAGAATATAAATGTCTTCTCCCAAATCCTTCATACTAAATTGACTAGACAGTCAAACCTTAGTAGATGATAATGTCCCTATATCATTCCCAATAAGTAGAATGTCATCCACATATAGGATAAGAAAAACCACATTTATGCCTTCCAATTTCCTGTACACGCATGGTTCATCTTTATTTTAAATGAAACCGTAAGACTTTACAGTCTCATTAAAACGAATGTTATATGCTCTAGATGTCTGCTTAAGTCCATAAATGGACTTCTTAAGCTTGCAAACCATATATTCCTAGCTTTTAGTAATAAAACCTTCCGGTTGGGATATATATATGTCATCTCTAAGATGGCCATTAAGAAATGCCATCTTGATATCCATTTGCCATATCTCGTAGTTATAATAACATACGATGACAAAGAGAATATGGATGGACTTAAGCATGACTATCGGAGAAAAAGTTTCCTTATAATCGATTCCTTCTTTCTAATTATACCCTTTCGTCACAAGCCTAGCTTTAAAGGTTTCCACCTTCCCATCCGCTCCCTTTTTCCTCTTGTATACCTATTTACACCCAATGGATTTTATTTCTTCAGATGAAGCTATAAGATCCCAAACCTAATTGAAGTACATGACTCAATCTCGACTTTCATTACTTCATGCCATAGATTTGCATCGGCATTAGCAATAGCCTCCTCATATCTAGTGGGATCTTATTCATGATGGTCAGAGACCAACTCGAAAGTCTTTCCAGTCCATCTTTCTGGAACCCTAGATACCCCTCCACTACGACGAGGCTCTGTTTGTATAGGTTCTTAAGGATGTGCCTCTTCTTATTCCACAATCGGGTATGAAGAAGTTGATTCCAAAGATAACTTCTCATCGAGTTCCAACCTTGTTGAACCCTTAGTAGAAATACTTTGATCATTCTTCAAGTATCTAGCATTAGTACTTACCGGTACTTTTTGCTCCTTGGGATGATAAAAGTAACATCCTTTTGTCCCTTTTGGATACCCAACAAAATTGTATAATTTCGATCTTGGTTCTAGCTTGTCTCCCTTGATTAGTACATAAGTTGGACAGCCCCATATCCTGAGATGATTCAGAATTGGCTTACGCCTAGTCCATATCTCATATGGCGTCCTACGTACTGACTTGGAAGGCACCAAGTTTAAAATGTATGTTATTATTTCTAGGGTATATCTCCAAAAAAGGACTGAAAAAGTAGCATGAGACATCACTCTTCAGACTATTTCCATCCATGTCATGTTCCTTCTCTCAGCTACTCCATTCTGCTGGGGTGTCCCCGGTGCAGAGAGCTAGGATACTATCCCATAATGTACCATGTAATCCTTGAATTCACTGAGGAGGTACTCTCCACCACGATCCAATTGTAAGATTTTGATCAGTTTACCTGTCTGATCCTCTACTTCAACCTTAAACTCTTTGAACTAGTCAAAAGAGTCAAACTTGCACCTCATCAGGTAGACATAACCAAACCTTGTATAATCATCCGTGAAAGTGGTGAAGTACTCAAAACCCCCTCTAACTGGTATAGACAAAGGACTATACACATCAGTGTGAACAAGTCCCAATATCTCCTTGGCTCTATCAACCTTTTGAGTGAATGACCTTTTGGTCATTTTTCCTATAAGGCAAGATTCACACTGAGGCCAACTTTCCAATCTTAATAAGCCCATGGGCCCATCATGGATTAACTTCTGAATCTTGATTAAGTTAATATAACCCAACCTTAGATGCCAAATATATGAGTTATTAACATTGATCTTTCTCTTCCTACTTAAGGATTCAGATTGAGCGTTATTTATTTGATTATTTATAGGATTTAAGAAGAATAAGTTTCCATACATATGCCCAGAATAAAGAAATTTTCCATTTCTACTGATAGTAAGACCAGAATGGAAAAAAATAGAATATCCTTGATTTATAAGTTTTGCAACTGAAACCAAATTCTATCTAAATCCAGGTACATATAAAATATCCTTCAAAATAATTACTCTATTACAATAAAAAATAAAATCCAGTTCTCCCACTACAAGGGCCCATACTTGTGCTCAATTTCCTACTCGTAGTCCATGTTCGCCCTTCTGGAGTCTTCTTATCTTCCTAAACCCCTGTAAGGAGTTACAACCATGATCAGTGGTTCTAGAATCAACAATCCAAGTGGAAGTTGATCCAACCATTGAAATTGACTCTAGATAAAGAACAATACTTGTAGGGTTTTTCTTAGCTTGAAGCTCTGAACACTTCTTTTTCCAGTGTCCCTTCTGCTTGGACTTGAAGTACTTACCCTTTGGCTTGTTAGGCTGGTTTTTGGGCCGGGCTATTGTGTTTACTTTCTTCTTCTTGAATTTCTTAAGCTTGGGTCCAGTTTTGGAAGAAGAAGCCCTAGCAATTATAGCCTTAGATTGTGGCTTCATGACCTTCTCCATCACCTAGAGCTTTTTCATTAACTCAGTTAAACTCATGTTTAACTTGTTCATGTTGTAGTTCAACTTGAACTAAGTAAAAGAGTATGGCAGAGATTCGAGAACCATGTCCACTTGGCTCTCGAGGTTAATAATAGCCCCTAAGACTTCCGCTTCCTCGAAATGAGCAATCATTTTGAGCATGTGCTCCCTAACTAATACTCACTCAGCCATCTTAGTGTTTATGATCATCCTAAGAGCTTTCTGCCTTGCGGGCAGGCTCTTATCAGCAAATATCGTAACTAGTGACTGGCTAATATCATACGCAATGACCATGTGCTCGTATTTAGACTGGAGCACATTAGACATGGAGGCCAACATGTAGCAACGAGCTATCTCGTCAGCCTTTTTCCATGCATTCTCAGCCTCGCGCTCAACATCAATGGAACCTTCCCTGATAACATGGCAAGTTTCGTAAAGGACATACTTATACTCATTGGCTGTAAATATTATGTCCAAGTTCCTTTTCCAGTCTACATAATTTGGACCCATTAACTTATTCTCTCAAAGAATAACGGTCAAAAAACTAAAAGAACCTTTACCAACCATTTCTGAAAAATCAAAAATAAAAGAAATCTCAATTTGTGAAAAAAAAAAAAGTGCGCACTTTATCCTCATATTAAATTTGATAATAGTTAACTCTATCACTATTATCTTTAATATGATTAATTTGGCTATTAGGAAAACTAACAAAGCTTCTTGGGAAGATTAACAGTTTCCTAAGCTAAGTGTATTAACCACCATAAATTAATTTCTTTTCTAGGTAATGATCTAGAAGATAACTCCATTGATGGGACAGCCGTTTCTTCTCATTTTCTATGGACATTTCTCGCATTATAACCTCTAACGTGGATTGGCCGATCATAGCACGTGTCCCGAGTTATTATTTACATCTATCCATTAGTTCTAGATTCTTGTGGTATCCTCATCCTATACGGGTTCACTTCCAGGGTGATATGAGGGGACTCATGATCTCTAATGAGGATCGTGATGGAAGCCGTGGAGCCGTTGGAACCCCTCTCCCACTTAGTCTTTTAAAACAAGGGTTTTTAAAGAAAATATCCTTTTGAAAATATCCCATTAAGTATCCCTTAACTCTTTGTAAAATATCTAAATTCATAAATCTCTATTTCAAGGTAAAATCCTTTAAGAGATTTTCTATAAATTTATTTTACACAATTAAGAACTTAATGATTTCCAAAAATTTCCTCTTAAACTTTCTAGAGACTTTGGTCTCAAGTTTAATTTGACAAAAACAATTTTCTAGTGCAAAAATAAAACAAAATGGCTTTCTATTTTAACTTACAAAAATATCTAAATACAAAATATTTTTTATGTCAATGATCAAATCCCTTGAGAAAATATTCAATGATTAATTTTTTTTGTCCAAGTTAAAAATAACCATTTTTAATTTGAAAAATATTTTTCTTGTCATAAATTTTCCAAAGACTTTGGTCTTTGAGAAAATATGCACATAGGGTACAAAAAAGAATTAAGCATGCTAGAAAACTGTAAACGTTTTTATACTTTTCTATTCTTTTAACTTAAGTATCTAAATAATAGAATTAAACACATTAATTAATTAATTGTCTTACTTAATCTTAAATTTCCTTTACTATTATTTTCATGCAAAATATTCAAAGAATATTAACTATTACAATAAAAATAATTTCGCCGGGAATTGGACAAATTTTTTTTTTTTTCTCTGGTTCAGTGCACCCGCCACACTGGGTCATGGCCCATGGGAAAACCCATGGACCATGATCTCGGGTGAGTGCTCACGCAGTAGCTTTCGCTGCTACTTGGTTTTCACAAGGAAACCGAGCTTACGCAAGGAAATGACTTCCGTGAGGAAGCTTCCTCGCGCTCGGTGCTAAGCCAAGGCCATCTCGGGCCCGGCTGCGGCTCCAAGTGTAACACCCCATAGGACAAGGGGTGGGGATGCCCCTATTAGGGCTGGGGATGTCGTCCCATCCACAGGATAATGGCCCTTTATAATTAGGATATACAAAATAAATGAAAGGAAAAATTCAAAATTAAACTTATTACAACCCAAGTAATACATGAACAAGTTTCAAAAATAAATGTCTGCTAAAGTCTTTCAAATGAAATACATAGAAAAAATAACAAGTCTTCAAAACATAGGCAATTCTCTAGTTAATAACCTTCACAATAGGATAGACCTGAAAACATGGTATAAAAAGTGGTGAGACACAAATCTCAGTAAGCCCATGTGTGCTTTGAGTGTTTCAGGTAAAACAGTTCATGTATTAAAGTTGAGAATTTTTCATAAAAGATAATACTAGCAAGCCTCAAATAAGTTTCACAAATGAAGAGTGGTGTTTTCCTTTTAAATCATACATGTATACAATAAATACAACCACTCAAAAAAGGTAGCCATGGCACCACATTTTGTGCACCATGACAAAATATCGTTCAGTATGCCTCACTTTGTGCAAACTAACACAAGATTAGTGTACAGCCTACCGGGTGAGATACTCCTCCATCTCTATACCCAAACTTACCGGTTGTCCACTCCGAAAATATATAGTCCATTTGACTGAACTTGCTAGCTTGGACCGGTATGACCTACACGACTGGCATCCTATCCAGGAAGGACTCACCTCGCAGAGGTGGCCACCTACTGAGAAATTTACACTAACCTTTTAAAGACTGAGAAATTTATACTAACCTTTTAAAGACTAGTCCTAGCAGCCTACCCTTATTGAGTACTCAACATTGTTTGTCTCACTTGGGAGAAGAAAGATCATACAATGAATCGCTTAGAAATAGCAATTATAGTTTCGAAAATTCTTGCCAAAGTTAGGTTTTTTGGAAAAGTTTAGTGTTTTGTGTAAAATTGTTTATTTAACTTTAAATTGTTTGCTTGACTAAAACAAAAAGGAAGACTGCCCATAATTGCCTTTACAGTACAAATACTCGTATACATTGGGTTTGACTTACCACTATAACTTTGGTCTTCAAACGGTTTCATGCGGGAATTTTTGCTCTTCTTAAGTTCAAAAGTCTTCCAAGGTAGTTCAGGTCAACCTAGCCTCGCGTGGGGTAAATACAAGGTATAAAATAACATCTAAATCATATTTGCCTTAAATAAATAATTCCTAGTTCAACTAGCCACAACAATAACTAACCATGACCGCAATGTCTTAAGCTTTAATACCAGTTGACAAAGTATTTTATAAAATAAAATTAGTTTGATAAGTTAAAATAAATAGGTGTTATAAAATAAATAATAATAAGTTATAGTTTCAAATAATAAATAATGAGTAATATTGCTAATAAATAAAATTAGTATTAAATAATGGGTAATAATAAATCCTAAATGATATTGGTAATAAGTAATATATTGAATAGTATTATTATAGATAATAAATTATACTTAATTTTAATTAACAATTAATAGACAATAAATAACCAATAAAATTAATATGAATTATACTTAATTTTTAATTAATAAATAATAATATAAATAATATTTATGAGTATAGATAAAAGTTTTCGTAAGGCTAACTAGTAATAATATTAATATGATCTACAAAGTCATTTGAGATTAATTAATTCTAATATTTTATTATTTATATTTAATAAATTTTTTTATTTATTTAACTAATAAAATAATAATATTTTAAATAATCTTCTATTTCGAGCCTTCACAATGTTTTCTCGAATTTTGTAGATTAGATTAAATGATAGTACTAATTAAATTAATAATAATGATAGTAAAAATAATTCTAAAATTAATAAAAATAATTCTTACAATAACTTCTCTATTGCTAGAAAAGATCCATGAACATACTCTTACATACAAGGATACAATAAATAACATGTTAATCTATCTACGAACATAGACTTGAATTAACATATACTACAACATGGGTGATCTTCTACTAGGCATAATATTATCTATGGTTTTATTGAAAAATAATATCATGGAAGCCTAATCAACAATGGTGGCATAATGTCTAATATGCATCAAAATATCCATAAATCTCTTTAATCATAATGAACATATGGTGATTCTAAAGCAAAATCTATAAGGCACAACATTTATTCCAATTCTCAAGGAATGTAAGGAAAACAAAAATTCAAACATAGCTAAGATGGTAGGTCAACAGTAGGTGTAGACACACACACTTAGCATAGATGTTACCTGGGAATTCAAGATTCCAGGAAGCAACAGAAATGAAAAAGAGAAGAGAGAGACAGAGATGGGGTCAGAGATAAGGTCTGTAATTGATAAGCTATCCACGATGGTTCTCAAATTCAAATTACTTGTACCTGGAGGTGTTGAGCTCGAAAATGGAGTAACTTATATTGCCACCAAGCCTTTTTTCTCACTATGCAATTTAATCCACCGAGCTATTGTTGCAATTTTTGCAACCCTTGCAGAAACTAGAACTAGAAGGGGCTGCCGGCGATGTTTTCTAAGCGAGCTTTGTAGGAGCTGTGGGGTGAGTGATAGCCGGCGTGGGTGGGAGGGTGGAGAAGCGGGGAAGGATGTGGGTTGCTGCAATGGTAGATCAGGAATAGGTGGGAGGTGGATCTTCGAACTAGAGGGAGTGGGTGGTACTCGGCGTCGGTGGGAGGATGGAGAAGCGAAGAAAGGCATGGGTGGTTGCAATGGCATATCGGGAGTGGGTGGGAGATGGATCTTCGGACCAGAAGGGGTGGATGGCTGCAATGGCAGAGGAGGGAGTGGGTGGTACCCAGCGTAGACTCGAGGGTGGAGGTAGGGGTAGAGGCTCGAGGTTGAAAATGAGAGAGAGATATATATATATACTCAGGTGTGGCGGGATCAAGCTAAAATTTCACAACTATAGTTAACTATAGTTGATTTCAAAAAATGGAAAAAAAGTAAAAAATCTATAAAATTAATTTTGAAAATATTTTATTCAAACATACAGGTGTTGTGTTTTTAGAGCACCTAGGCCCACCCAATGCACGAGTGGGACCGTACATTAAGTTTATGTAAGAATTTCTCATAATTTATTGGACCAACACTTAATGAGTCAACAATCACCTTCCTACAGTTACTCTTCTTTTACTCTTGCATGTGAGAACCATGCTCACAGTGAGTTTGGTTCTAGGCATTCAAGGCAGCGACTGCAATACAAATTGTTAGACCATAGCTCCAATAATACTCTTTAAGAGAAATTCAAATTGTTTGACCCCTGCTTCTACAATAGCAATATTATGGGTGAACTTGAACTGCAACTCACCTGAGTAGAAATTTTCAATTCATTTTTTTTATAAAAAATTAATCTAAGTAATTCTCTTTTTTGAGAATTGTTATCTTTGTACAAAATTTCATGTCCCATCACCTTATTTTACATGTTTCTTTTATAATTCAAATTTCTTTTCAATTCAAATAATTTATTTTCCCAAGGGTTGCAATCCGAATGCACCCTTAGTGGAGTACTCGTTTAGCAATTCATTCCAAAAGAAAATTTGCTTTCAATTTTTTTGTAACGAAAAATTAGAACTAATATAAATAAATTTTATTTGTAGAATATTAACAATTTTTTTATTCATTTAAAGTAGATTGCAATGTTGATAATTTAAAATATAAATTCTTTATAAAATTTAAAAATATAATTTTATTTTTATTTAAAAAATTCAATATGATGTTTAGTTCTTTTTGTCCAACTAAAGAAAATTATTATTCCATCCGTTTTAAAATATTTGTTCATGAAGTCTTTTGTATACAGATTAAGATTAAGGGTGTTAAAAACAATACAATAATTTAAACAAAGTTCTTATTCTACCCCTATTAAAAACACTATAGCTATTGGTTTGAGAGATTATTTAGTATTTACCAAATTAACGTCGTCGTTCCTGGCTTTTAGATTGGCTAAAATCACAAACTTGAAAAGCGGCACCACCGCACCGCGCATTTCTCTTCGTCCTTCCTAATTTCTTCCTGATTCTTTGAAAAATTGCGTCAAACCAAAGATGAAGATGACGTGGAAGAACCAGAGCAGGAAAAGGAACAGCAAACGTCCCTTATCTCAGTTTTCGAACCTGCCCTTTGAACAAGAAGAAGCTTCTTCGGATGATGTTCTTCAAGAAAATCGTAGTACTAGTGATGAATTGCAGAAGGATCTTGATTCTGATGAGAACAAGAGGCTAGCTCAAGTTTATGAAGAACAAGGAAACAAGCTTGCTGAGGTGTAGTTTAATTTGTGCAGTTTATTTCTCTGGATTTTGTTTCTCCTTAAAGTCTGATTCTGAGATGAAAGCCTTAGCTCTTGGTAGAACTGACTGCGTTTAGTTTCAATTTTTTTTTCCTGGTATTTCCTAGGCTTAACTTTATTCTAGAGGGATTCCTTTTAAAAGCGTCACAATGGCAATGGGTTGTTATAGTTGAAGTCTGTCACTTTGTTGTTCAGTTTTTCCAATTGAATTGTTTGAGTTTGATTGTGTATATCATTTGTATTTAAGATATATAAACAGGTAGCAGGCTTGCATTTATAGCATTTATGTTGCATTTTGCTGTTAGTTACTATGATTATGATGTTTTGATATTGTAATTTGGAGGATTTCTGAATTATATAGTTCGATCATGAGTGGGCCTTTTACTTCCCTGAAGTTTTACCAATATTTGGAAGAATATAGACTTCAATCTTACTATTGGAGGAATTCCATGAACGTGAGATTCCATGAACCCTTCAGATGTGGTCAAAAACAAAGGCGTCAATATAGCATGAAGTTGTACGGGAGTTGGATAAAGATGTTCATTGAATGCAGAGGTGTGACAGCATTGTCGCACATGTGCTGCTTCCTCACATACTAAGTAGTCGGACATTTAATTACCCGATAATGTGCAACACCCTATGAATATAAAATGGAGGGAAAGTGTGTGTTTGAAACTCTGATAAGCTCCAATTTAGTTAATTTTGGTAGTTGACAATATAGATCACTAGTCAGTTCAGAATTCGATGAGGGCATTTTCTCTGAACTGTGTAGAGTTGCTGATTGGTTCTTGTAAAGGCTAAAATGGCTAAAATCTTGCATCTGCAACCACCTAAGATAATATTGCTTTCTCATAGGAGGAAATAGAAATGATTGTCGGCCCCTTACATAGAAGTCGAACAAGGTGAGGAGGAAGGCTGTATTGGATACATACTGACAAACTTTAGTAAGTTTTATGTAACTTGCTTGCTTGGCGCTGACATAATAAGTTTCCTTTTCATTTTGTTTCTTTATTCATATGTGAATATATTTAATTAGTTAACTCCTCTAGGTAATGCTTGTGTGCTTGAGAACATTTCTGAAGAAAGATATCATTGCCTATTTTGAAGTGAAATGAAAATTTTCCTTATGGAGATAAGTTCAGGATTTTTGTTTAATCATTTTTCTTTTCTGAATACTTGGCCATTCCTTTTTCTCTTTGTTTCTCTTCCTTTTTATTAACTATCTATATATATATTTTTAAAATTAACAAAACAATTGGGAACAAAATTTATGCAATTGTTTGGAATACTGGATTTGAAAATGTTTTGTATTCCCTGGAAGAAGACATCTAGGCACAATTAGACATTGGCCTTCCTAAATTCTATAATTTGCTAGTAACAATAATGAAATCTGGTTCATCTATTATTTGGCCATGGTCGTGGGACCTGATTTTCATGTTGTCTGGTTTGCTGGTAATATTTTGTATTTACAATGGATCAAAGATGAAGCAAAAGGTTTCTGTTGGATTAGAAACTCTTCCACCCTCATTTCCTTGTATACTCTTGTTACAGATCTCTTCTTTTTTATTCATCTGAAGAGTGAGTATTCTGAATGTATGCTTTTACGGGATCAAGAGGAGGCTAATGCTCAAGCCTTGTTACTACTTGCTATTCACAATCTGCCCATTTTCCATGTGACTTTGTTGGGTAAAGTGCACCGGTGGCCCTTAAAACTATTCCAAAAAATCTGGTTCACCAGTGAACTTTACCCGACTTTGTAATGGGAGCAATGTGATATTGAAGATTTTATTTCAAATTCTTTTGATATACGCATTAGCACATGCTAAACTTTCTACTACCCCAACCTGTGTATATTATTCATCACAATCACTTCATTCTGTTGCATGTTTTGTTACTTTAGGATTACAAAATACCAAATGTGCCAAACAAAAAGCTACTTTCTGATGTTATCTGACAATGAAAACAGTCACAGATTCCTTTTAACTGTGAGATGCATTTAGTTGGCGAGTGGCCCATTCTGGGAACTTAATACTTCACCAGTGCTAATGAAAAGTAAAAATCTAATAAACTATTTGAAAAAAGTAATAGAAGCATGAATGAATCTGTATCTGTATGTTATAGCAAAGATTGAATAACAGCTATGTAAAACATTTACTCAATTTTGTCTGAGAAAATTTATTGGAGCAGTGTGTTTTGTAGAATACGTACATGAATAGTAAATATTATTTTAAAGACATCCACTGTAGAGTCAGAACAGTTGAGTTTGCATTTAAAGAACTTGAATGTAGAATTTATCATCAGCATATGAAGTATCTGATTCTTGTTGACCTAAGAAATCATGTATGTCATTTTCATGTTCTAGTTAAAATGGTAATGTTTGTTATTTTTGTGCTGCATGGCACAGCCAGAGAAGATAACTGTATAACCATTATTTTGCTACATTCCCAGTAACCATTCATTTGTTTTCTAGGATCCGCCCCTAACAGGGGGGGAAAAAAGAGTGATATGTGTCTCTGTTCTTGCTCTGCATGGGGATTCGAATTTTGTTGATGAGGTTTAAGCATCTTCTTAGGTCCAATAACTAAGGGTGTGAGCATCCCAATCCAAGAACACTCTAATTTAAGAAAATTATTATTTTATATTCACAACACATGATATATTTTCTCTTTAGCCCCACCTCGGGCCTCATTTGATCCCACATATTTAATAATTTTTTATTACATTCTCACAAACTCATCTCAATCCAGTTGCTATCCACACACACCCTAAATGTTGTGCTATTCTTGAACTGCAAAAACTCTGTACAATCTTTGAGACTTTATTTCCTTCTTTTCATGCTCATTATTTGTATCTGAGCTAAAGATAATTTTGTTTGTGAAAGAGACATTGTTGAATAGATGGCATACCAGCCAAAGATTTTTCTTCCTTCATGCATAAGTAAATAGCTTTTTTGTTCTCTTCTAGCTTATTATTTGTATCTGAGCTAAAGATAATGTTGTTTATGAAAGAGACATTGTCAAATAGATGGCATACCTGCCAAAGATTTTTCTTTCTTCCTACTTAAGTAAATAGCTTTTTATTTTTATTTTTTTTTCTGTTCTTGTAACTCGGGTCAATGCTTGGGAATGATTTATGGGTTTCTTTACTTAGTTATGTTGCTGATCATTCGTTTGGATATTCCTTTATTGAAGGATGGGAAATATCGTGAAGCACTTGGAAAGTGGGAAACTGCTCTTACCTTGACACCTGACCAAGAAGTTTTACATGAACAAAAGTCTCAGGTTTTACTTGAATTGGGAGAATCATGGAATGCTCTGAAGGCTGCAACTCGTGTGTCTAGCTACTTTCCTTTTTTTTATTTTCTTTGTTGTATTTCAATTACAAAATATGCTATGAAACCCCATTTATGTTTACTGTACTAAGATTTAAACAAAGCCATTGCTCTGAAATTAGTCCACAAGTCCACTTTGCTATGTCCTGTGCCCCTTTCTCTGTATTTCCCAGTTACTGCCATGTAACAGCATTTCTTACTTTCCATTCTTATTGTAGTATATGCAACTGCATTTATTTTCTTCAGTTATACAAATGCAACACTTTTTTGGTCGTAGATTTCAAAATTTAGGATTGCACATTCATGTTCTGTTGATATATTTCATGTTTCTTTTGCAGGAGCCACTGAACTGGAACCAAAATGGGCTGAGGTTTTTTAGTACTTAACCTTTTGCTATCTCTTTGTTATTGTATTCTAGTATTCTACTCCAGAAATGCAGCTTGGATGCTGGTGTTTTTAACCAAAGGTCTACCTTCTTATATGTGAATTTTTTTCATTCCTAAATTTGATCACTAATTACTTTCATCAGGAAGATCTGTGAAGTAGGGAGAAGGTTTTAGTTTGCTGATTAGTCCCAAATTTCTCAACTCACACCTAGACTAAAGTGAAGTAATGGCTATTGTCAGTCTCAAAATCCTTCAGTTTCATTTCCTGAGGGAAGAAAGGATACAATATGTGATACATAACTGCAAAAGTAGTAAAAAGAAGTCAAAATAACTCTTCAGATGATGATTTAAGTCCCTATATGATCATTTTAGAAATTTAAGATGGTCTTTGTATTCCAATTTGGCTGTTTGAATCATTTATGTTTTTCTGAATGAAAGTTTGTCTGTTAATTAATCAGTAAAAAAGAGATGATTCGATTCCACAACCATTCTGTGCTGTTTGAATTCTGTATCCTATGGTATATTGGTTTCAGATATTTGGAAAAGCAGTTTTACAGGAATGCTTTCTGTATTATGCAATATGTTTAGTGATATGTCATTTATTTTTGGAGCATAAAATTTTAATTTTCTGTAGCTTAACATAATTTCTTTTGCTCTTCTTCCTGGCCGCCATCATATTCATGATGCTTATGACCTTACTTCTTGATATGAAGGAAGAAAGAAGAGAACTAAATGAAGAGTTAAAATGCTGGTATCTCTCATTTGTTACATTGCTGAGGATTTATACGCGTTACAGGGGTCTAAACTAGGAAAGAGTCACTACATTATACGAGAATAATTTCTAATTCTTAATTTACATGATTGACAACTATAATTGACAACTAATGCACCCAGAATCAGTTCCCTTGATTTTCTGAATCAATCTCCCTTGATTTCTTGTGATTATGCTAGCTGTGCATTCTATAGCACTCCCCCTTAAGCTAGAGCATAGATGTTAATCATGCCCAGCTTGCTACAAAGATAGTCAACCCGAGTCCTGTTTAAAGCCTTTTTAAATGGATCTCCTAACTGTCCTTCAATCTTCACATATCCTATAGAGAATAGATTCTGTTGCAACTTTTCACAAACGAAGTGACATTTAATTTTAATATGCTTGGTTCGTTCATGAAACACTGGATTAGAGGTAATATGAAGGGCACCTTGGTTATCACACCATAGTCTTGCTAGCAGAGAAGTGTTGATACCAACCTCAATCGAAAGTTGATATATCTACATTATTTCACATGTAGATTGTGCCATAAACCTATATTCCGATTCTGCACTTGATTGGGATACAACATTCTGCTTCTTACTTTTCCATGAAACTAAGTTCCCTCCAACAAAGACACAATGACCTGTGGTAGATCTCGTCCATTTTATACCCTGCCTGGTCCGCGTCTGAATAACACTCAATTTGAGTGTTTTCGTGAGTTTTATACAATATTTCACGTCTAGGGGCTCCCTTCAAAGAGCATAACATTTGTTCTATGGCTGCCCAATGATGGAATGTTGGAGATGTCATGAATTTACTCATGACACTCATTGAGTAAGCAATATTGAGTTGAGTCACTGTAAGATAATTCAACTTCCCGACTAGTCTTCTAAAATGCTTTGGATTTTCAAATGCCTGACCATCTTCTGTTAACTTCAAATTAGGAAGCATCGGCGTGCTACATGGTTTAGCTCCTAATTTTCCTGTCTCTATCAATAAATCAAGCACATATTGTCGCTGAGATAAGAAAATACCCTTCTTGGACCTAGTTACCTCAACTCCCAAGATATATTTTAATACCCTAGATCCTTTGTATGGAATTGTGTATGAAGAAAAGCCTTAAGGGATGAAATTCTCATGGAGTCATTACTAGTAATCACAATGTTGTCAACATATACCATAGGAAGAATGATGCTAGAATTAGAGTGCTTATAAAAAATGGAGTGATCAGACTTACTCTTCTTCATTCCAAATGCCTCAATAGCCTCACTAAATTTTCCAAACCAAGCCCGTGGACTCTGTTTCAGACCATACAAGGACTTGTAGAGATGACATACCTTCCCACACTCCCTCTGAGCAACAAACCCAGGTGGTTGTTCCATGTACACTTCTTCCTAAAGATCACCATGTAGAAAGGCATTCTTAATGTCCAGTTGATACAGAGGCCAATAATAGGTGGCAGCCAAACAAATAAAGAGGCAAACAGATGTTAATTTAGCATCGGGAGAATAAGTATCAAAATAGTCCACTCCATAGGTTTGAGCATAGCCCTTAGCCATGAGAGGGCTTTTGAGACAAGCCGTAGAACCATCTGGATTAACCTTTATTGTAAAGACCCATTTACACCCAATGGCCTTTTTACTTGTTGGCAAATGAACCAAATTCCAAGTACCATTGGCATCCAATGCAGTAATCTCCTCTATTATGGTAGCTCGCCAGCCAGGATGAGACAGAGCCTCATGGATGGACTTTGGAATAGAAATAGAGTCAATGGAAGCTATAAACGAGGAGGAGGAAGGCAGCAAATGAGCAGAAGAGACAAAAGAAGAAATAGGATAAGTACACTGACGTTTACCTTTTCGAAGGGCAATGAGAAGCTTAAGGGTAGGATCTGATGATGAAGTAGAAAACGGTGCAGGACATGAAGTAGTGGGACCTTGTCGTTTGGAATACACACGGTGAATAAGTGGTGGTGGAATGGAATAGTGACATCAAAGACTATTTGGGTAGCAGGATATAGCAGCCACTCATCATCCGTATCGGGATTTGCAAAAGAGGTTATGAGAAAGAACTTGATATTCTAAAAAAAGGTAACATCAAAATACACAAGGTACTTGTTGTTAAGATCAGGACTGTAATATCAATATCCCTTTTGAAGACAAGAGTAACCAAGAAAGATACATTTAAGGGATTTGGGATCTAATTTGGTGATATGAGGACGAACATCACGAACAAAACAAGTACTCCCAAAGATGTGGGGTTCAACAAGAAAAAAAGGTTTGATGGGGAAAGGACAGTGTAAGGAATCTGATCCTGAAGGATAGAGGATGGCATATGATTGATTAGAAAACAGGTTGTGGAAACTGCATTGACCCAAAAAGGTTTAGGAACCTGCATTTGGAACAAAAGAGCTTGAGCTGTTTCAAGGAGATGTCTATTCTTTCTTTCAACAACTCCATTATGAGAAGGTGTGTTAACACAGGAGGTCTAATGAAGAATACGATTCTGGGTCATGGAATGTTAAATGGGATGAGATAAGTATTCTTTTGCATTATCACTTCCTTAATGTTTACACAGAAATATCAAATTGTGTTTTGATTTTAGCAACAAAAGCATTAAAATGAGAAAACAACCCAAAACGGTTTTTCATCATATAAAGCCAAGTAACTCGAGAATAATCATCAACAAATGTGACAAAATAGCGAAACCCAGATTTGGACACTACAGAACATGGACCCCAAACATCAAAATGAGCTACCTCAAAGGGGCGATTAGCCCTTTTATTGACTCTAGGAATGGCAGACAGATGAAGATGTTTAGCATACTGACATGATTCGCAATTGAAGGTGGACACACTAGAAAATTGAGGTTATAATTGTTTAAGGAGAGATAGAGAGGGATGTCCCAATCGGCAATGAGCTTTAAAAGGTGTGGGAGCTTGATTCATATCCTCTACCAATTGTCTTCTTCGTCGTAAGATCCTAAAACACACAATGGTTAGGAAAAAATGAGATACAACAATTCAAAGGACGAGTGAGTTTGCTGATAGATAGTAAATTGAAAGAAAATTAAGAAAGACTAAGAACAGAAGACAAAGAAAGATATGGGGCTGGATTTGTAGTTCCTGTGGGAAAATATGGCTAAAGGGTATATTTTAGGAAAGTACGGTTGTAAATATTGTAACACTAGAATTAGGGAAGTTTAACCCTTAAATTAGGGGATTTTGTAATAAGTGATTAGGGGATTTTGTGGGCAGTAATTAGGGGATTGATTAGGAGATTTTGTGAATCAATTTATTACGGTAGTTGCTATATTTGTGCCTTAGGCAGCTTGTATATAATTAGCTCATTGTAATATTTGAGTGATATATGAAAAGAGATTATTCTCTCTCAATTTCTTACATGGTGTCAGAGCTGTTCATCATGATCTGCTTCTGATTTTTCCGCTTGCGCCTATTCTTTGCTTCTTCTTCTTCTACCAGCCGGCCTTAATTGCTGGTGGTGTTTTGTTCATTCTAATTTCTACGACCAGCCAGCTTTAATTGCTGGTATTTCTCCTCTGTTTTTCTTCCTCGTAGGTGTTATATAGCCGGCCTTTATTGCTGGTGTTGTTTCCAATTGTTTTACTACTGATTTTTACCGAGCAGCCTTCATTGCTGTCATTTTCTCTTTATTTTTCCTATTCAGGCAGCCTTAATTGCTGCAAAATATTATTTTTTTTTACCATGTTAACCTCCCAAACACGAGTTGTAAGCGCAAAATGTTGGACGCTTCATGGGAAACCACCCAGTCGAGAATGGGAACAAAACGGGGGACAATCTAAAAGTGGACAAGCCAATGTAGCAGCTGGCTAAATTGCTGAGCCACCAAAGTCAGACCTTGCTAGTCTCAACCAAGATGAATTGGACAGGGTGAGTGCACTCATCAGCAGTTTAGAAAAGCCCTCAGGTACTTGTTCTGTGGCATATTCAGGTAAGTTTCCACTTTCCATTGGATTAAATGTTTCGGATACATCCTTTTCCACCTCTTGGATCATGGATTTAGGAGCTACCGACCATATGACCCCTTCACCAAATATCTTCACCACTTATTCCTCGTGTCCGAGCGGTAGGAAAATAGCCACTACAGATGGTTCTTTGACCACTGTGGCTGGAATTGGAAATGTCCAAATTAACCCATTGTTAACGTTGAAAAATGTTCTTCATGTCCCCAAGCTAGCTACTAGTCTGATATCCATCCAAAAACTTGCCCATGACTTACAATGTATGGTGGTTTTTCATCATAATGGTTGTGTATTTCAGGACAAGAGTTCAGGGACGATAATTGGACATGCTAGAGAACGGGGTGGCCTCTACTTCCTTGAAGCAAGTCAACCAACCATCCCTAAGGGTAAACCGTTAGTGTCATTTGTTTTCGAGTCTTTGTCATCTAATACAGAAAAAATTTGGCTTCATCATCGTCGACTTGAACATCCATCATTTCGAGTTATAAAACTCTTGTTTCCATCTTTGTTTCAACATTTAGATATTGAGTCTTTTCATTGTGAAAAATGTGAACTTGCCAAACACAAACGTGTACCCTTTCCAGTGAGCAATAGCAGAAGTTCCATTCCCTTTCATTTAATCCATAGTGATGTCTGGATGTTTCTGGGGCGCGATGGTTTGTTTCCTTTATTGATGATTGCACTCGTGTTTGCTGGGTCTTTCTTCTTAAACAAAAATTTGATGTCAGTATTGTTTTTCCAAATTTCTGCTCTATAATTAAAAATCAGTTTAGAGTGACCATCAAGAGAGTTAGGTCTGATAATGCACGAGACTATTTCAATCAAACTCTAAGTTCATATTTTCAAAAGGGAGGGATAATCTATGAGTCATCTTGTGTGAATAATTTGTAGCAAAATGGAGTTGCAGAAAGAAAAAATGGTGATCTCCTTGAAAAAACTCGAGCATTGTTATTTGAACATCATGTACCTAAAACCTTTTGGGGAGAGGCTGTTCTTACAGGAACACATCTCATAAACCGATTGCCATGTAGAGTCCTAGGATTTCAGAGTCTAATGGATGTATTTTCCACTTTTTATCCTAACTTCCACACCACAAATAATCTTGTTCCTAAAGTGTTTGGATGTACATCCTTTGTACATATTCACAGTTACAATCGCAGAAAATTGGATCCAAGGGCTCTAAAATGTATATTTGTGGGATATTCCTCAACCCAAAAAGGATACAAGTGCTATCATCCACCCTCCCGAAAATTATTTGTTTCTATGGATGTTACTTTCAATGAACGTGAATCTTACTTTCTAGACTTTTTTCTTCAGGGGGAGAAGTTTGTGAGAGAAGATGAGAGTTTGGTTTTGACTTGTTATTGGATCTTTCAACTTCAAATCATCCTACTTCCTCATCCACTAGTAATCCTATCCCAATTCACTCTGAACTATCTGAGTGTCACAATCTTCTCTGAACCTGTGTTTGCTCAATCTGACACCACTGAGTCTGTTCCCAAGGATGTTAGATATGGTAAAGGAAAGATATATACAAGGAAGAAGACGGCTGCCCCCAACCCTATGCAAGTCCAAGAGTCTAATCAGGTAATAACTTTTGAACCCAAATTACAGATTGAAACAGAACCAGAGGTAGAGAGTGAGATCCATAGGGGTAATGGTAGTGACATAGACTTACCCATTGCATTGAGAAAAAGTGCGAGAGAGTGCACTAAAAGACCTTTATATCCCCTTGCACATTTCCTGTCCTTTCAGCGTTTTTCTCCGTCACACAGAGTCTTCCTCAGTAACCTAGAAACCATTACCATTCCTTCCAATCTATCCGAAGCTTTGTCTAATGAAAAATGGAAACAAGCTATGAATGTAGAAATGGAGGCACTGGAAAAGAACAAAACATGAGAGCTTGTGGAGTTACCAGCAGGGAAGAAACCAGTGGGGTGTAAATGGGTGTACACAGTAAAATATAGAGCTGATGGTTCAGTGGAAAGATACAAGGCAAGGTTAGTTGTCAAGGGTTATACTCAAACGTATGGAGTGGACTATCTAGAGACTTTTGCCCCAGTTGCAAAATTGAATACTGTTAGGGTCCTATTGTCTTTGGCAGCCAACTTTGGATGGGATTTACAACAGTTTGATGTAAAAAATGCTTTCTTGCATGAAGATCTCCAGGAGGAGATATATATGGAGATACCTCCAGGTTATGGGAAAAGAGTTGCAGATTATACAGTTTGTAAGTTAAGGAAGGCATTGTATGGGCTTAAACAATCTCCTCGAGCATGGTTTGGCAGGTTTGCTAAGGTTATGGTGATGTAAGGATACAAGCAAAGTCAAGGAGATCATACTTTGTTCATTAAGCATTCGCTTTCAGGAGGAGTCACGGTCCTCTTAGTTTATGTGGATGACATAATTGTTACAGGAAGTGATGATGAAGAGAGACATTCTTTAAGTGAGTGCTTAGCAAAAGAATTCGAGATTAAGACACTTGGGAAGCTAAAATATTTTCTCGGAATTGAAGTGGCACATTCAGAGAAGGGTATTTTTCTCTCTCAACAGAAATATGTAACTGATCTACTCAAGGAGACAGGAAAAACAGCATGCAAACCAGTGGGTATTCCGATAGATCCAAATATAAAGCTTGGACTAGCAGAGGAAGATGCTATGATGGACAAAGCGGTATATCAACGTTTGGTAGGAAGGCTCATTTTTTTGTCCCACACACGACCGGATATAACTTATGCTATGAGTGTGATTAGTCAATTTATGCACAGTCCAAAAGAGGTTCATCTTTGAGCAGCACACAGGGTGTTGCAGTATCTTAAGGGTACATCAGGAAGAGGACTTCTTTTTAGGAGAAGTGGGGGCCTAATGCTTGAAGCCTATACAGATACTGATTATGCTAGGTCATTGATTGATAGAAGATCGATCACTAGATACTGTACGTTCCTTGGTGGAAATCTTGTGACATGGAGGAGTAAAAAACAAAATGTAGTAGCACGGTCTAGTGCAAAGGCCGAATTTCGAGCAATGGCTCAAGGAGTATGTGGGTTACTTTGGTTAAAGATCATTCTACAAGACATAAGGATCAAGTTGGAGGGCCCAATGAGACTTTACTGTGATAATAAGTCTGCAATTAGTATAACTCACAATCCTGTGCAGTATGATTGGACAAAACATATCAAAATTGACAGACATTTTATTAAGGAGAAATTGGAGAGTGGATTGATCTGCAGACCTTATGTGTCTACAAATGATCAAGTTGCTGATGTGTTAACCAAAGGTTAAGTGGTCCAATGTTTGAAAATATTGTATCTAAGCTGGGAATGGAGAATATCTATTCACTAGCTTGAGGGGGAGTGTGGAAAAATATGACTAAAGGGTGTATTTTAGGAAAGTACATTAACCCTTAAATTAGGGGATTTTGTAATCGGTGATTAGGGGATTTTGTATGACTTAGCATATATAGCTGCACATATTTAGGAATTATAACTGTAATTATTTCCTGTAATTGTTTCTATATTTGTAATCTATAGTTGGCTTACCTTAAATAGGTCTAGGTATCTTGTATAAATACCTTGAGGTATATGGAATAAACATAAGAGTGTTTTTCAGCCAATTATTAATTTGGTATCAGAGACAAAGAAAAGACTTCCGTCGTCTCCTTTTCCCAAACCCTAGCCGTCATTGTCTCTTCCAAAACCAGCGCGCACTGTGGTGACACTGTAGCGGTGGCGATATTGTAGCGCGCGGGTACTGTAGCGAATTATGCTGGTTATCATCTATCATGGCTACCAAAACTGACAATGAAGCGATCCCCAATAGTAAGAAACTCTCGACGGTGACCATTCATGAAACCTCTTCTCCAATCCATATTAAATTGGATAGTACTAATTATCGTGTTTGGTCAAAGATTTTAGAGATGCATATTGCTGGCAGAAAGAAGAAGGGTTATATTACTGGACGAAAGGCTGCACCTGCAGAAGATGATCCGGGTTATGATGAATGGGAAGCTAATGATGCTCTTGTCAAGTCTTGGCTTATTAATTCCATAACTGATAATCTGATGTCACACTTTGTTCAGTGTGGGACATCTAAAGAAGTTTGGGATGCGGTTAAGAGGAGCTATCTTGATGTGTCTGACTCTTCTCAAGTCTATGAACTGATGAAGAGGTCATTCCAATTGCGCCAGGGTGGTCGACCTCTGCCGGAATATTACAACGAGTTGAATTCAATTTTCATGGAACTTGATTATCGTAGGCCCAATGACATGACATGTGCTGCTGATATCGAGAAACAAAGGAAGCGTATTGCAGAGGATCGCATCTATATGTTTCTTGCAGGTCTTGATCACCATTTGGATCAAGTTAGTAGTTGTGTTTTGGCTACTTCCCCTCTACCAAGCTTGGAAGAAGCCTACTCTTTAGTTCGTCGTGAAGTGCAGAGACAGGTCACTATGGGAATAGAAAATCATTCTGAAGCTTCAGCTCTAACGATTCAAAAGAGCACCTCTCAGTTGACTCCTTCTGTTCTTGTGAATTCTGTCGCTTCCAATTCTCGCTTCTGCACTCATTGCAATAGTCCCAGGCATACCATAGAGGTTTGTTGGAAGAAGTATGGATATCCGGAGTGGTATAAACTTAAACAAGCCGAGAGGAAAAATAAGAAATCTGCTTCGTATTGTCGTTATTGATACTTCTCCACCTTCTGCTTCTCATGTCTCTCAAGTGTCTGCTCACCAAGGTAATTCTAACACTTGGGTTATTGATTCAGGGGCCACTGACCATATGACTAGTAATTCTTCTATCCTTGCCTCTCTAATGTCTTCACCTATCAAGTCTGTACAGGTTGCTAATGGGACCTCTATGCCCATTACAGGAATCGGGAGTGTCTCAATTTCTCCTACATTCTCCATGTCATCTGTCTTACTTGCACCTGCTCTTTCTAATAGTCTTATTTCCATTAGTAAGATTACCAAAAGTCTTAATTGTTCTGCAATATTTGATTCCACTCATTGTATCTTTCAGGACAAACGTACGAAGAGGACAATTGGTATTGGTAGGGAAAGAGGCGGTCTTTATTACTTAGAGGGGGCTACGCAGTTTCAATCTGAACCTAGCCATGACTTTCAAGTAGAGAGCAAGTCATTTGATAGAGAGAAGATTCTTTTATGGCATTGTCGTCTAGGGCATCCATTTTTTCCTTATTTAGAGCATTTATTTCTAAAATTGTTTCGCAATGTTGCTATCTAGTTTAAGATGTGAACAATGCATTTATGCTAAAAACCATTGTGTTCTTTTCAAAACTAGTTTCAATAAGAGTTCTATTCCTTTTTCGTGTGTTTACACTGATGTATGGGGTCCTTTTTTTACTCTATCTACTTCTGGCCATAAATACTTTGTGTCTTTTATTGATGACTGCACTAGAGTGAGTTGGGTATATTTGATGAAATCTAAAAGTGATGTTATACAAGTGATTCCTCAATTTTACAAAATGATTGTGACACAGTTTCATACTCAGGTCCAAGTTTTTCATTCTGATAATGGTCGTGAGTTTGTAAATCAATATCTTACCCAGTTCTTCCTAGAACATAGCATCCTCCACCAAACAACTTGTGCCTACACACCACAACAAAATGGGGTAGCAGAGTGTAAGAGTCGTCATATCCTTGACGTTGCTCGGGCTTTGAGCTTTACTATGTATGTTCCTAAACGTTTTTGGGCTGAGGCTGTCATGACTGCTGTCTTTCTTATTAATCGCAAGGCCGCTTGTATCCTTAATTTTCAAACCCCTTTACGGATGTTGTCACAATTTCACTCTATCCCTTCTGCTCTAAATATTTGCCCTAAGGTCTTTGGTTGTGTATGCTATGTTCATGTCCACTCTATATATCGGGATAAGCTTGATCCACATGCTCTCAAATGTGTTTTTCTTGGTTACTCTAATTCTCAAAAAGGCTATAAATGTTTTCATCCTCCTACAGGTAAATATTATGTTTCCATGGATGTTCAGTTTTGTGAACAAGAGTCGTATTTTTCTCGGAGATGTCTATATGATTCCTCTTCGTGGGGAGATTAGTAGTAAGGAAGAGGAACGGTTATGGTTAGAAGAGAAGAAGTTGTGGATGTCGAGTAAGGGGGAGAACTCAGCTATTGTGGAGAATAAGGAATCTTTAGATGATACTTGTTCAGCTGAGGTTGAGTCTGAATTTAAAGAGGGAAAGGATGAAAGACCAGCTAGGTTATTTCAAAAAGGCTATACAAGAAGAAAACAGAATACCACTGTTATGCCTCCTCTTGATTCTAGTGCTCCTCGTGATGATGCTACCATGCCATCAGAGGACTCTTCTACCATTAACCCTGAGGTATGTGTTCCTTCTCTTCCCACTTCAACTTCAGAGATAGATTCTACTACTTTGACTCTACCAGTTATGGATCATGATCATGGTAGAAGATACCCCCTTCGTGAACGTAGAGAACCTGATAGGTTGGGTTTTTCCAAGTCATCTTTTAATGTCACTTATCCTATTTCTGATTTTATCTCTTATCACTGTTTGTCTAAGGCTCATCTAGCTTTTGCTCTTCAGCTTGTCTTCTGTGTCTATTCCTAGTCATTTTCAGGAAGCCCTTGGAGACCCTAAGTGGAAGATTGCTATGGAAGAGGAGATGAAGGCCCTTCAAAAAAATTCTACTTGGGAGATGGTTGAGTTGTCACGCGAGAAGAGGACAGTAGGATGCAAGTGGGTGTTTACAGTGAAATACAAGTCAGATGGGACAGTTGAAAGATATAAGGCTAGACTGGTGGCCAAGGGTTACACTCAAACCCATGGGATTGACTATCATGAAACTTTTGCTCTTGTGGCTAAGATGAACACCGTTCGAGTCATTCTATCTCTTGCAGTCAATCTAGACTGGCCATTACGCTAATTTAATGTAAAAAATGTTTTTCTCCATGGTGATTTGACCGAGGAGGTGCATATGGATCCTCCTCTAGGATTTACACTAGGGAAAGGTAAGGTGCGTAAGCTGAAAAAGGCATTGTATGGGTTGAAACAATCGCCGAGGGCATGGTTTGGCAAGTTGAGCTACTCGATGAAGGCATATGGTTTTAAGCAAGCTTTAGCGGATCATACTTTGTTTTATAAGCTCGAGTATGATGATATTACCTTACTTATTGTTTATGTTGATGATATGATTGTTACAGGTAGTAATGCTGGTGAGATAGAGAAACTTCGAAGCTATTTGGCCAAGGAATTTGAGATGAAGGATTTGGGGGTTCTAAAATACTTCTTGGGTGTTGAAGTATCTCGGTCCAAGCAAGGACTTTTCATCTCTCAACGGAAGTATATTTTAGATCTCTTAGTCATGAATCGGTAATTCCGCTCGTGAACCTGTAAATACTTCTATTGAGATGAATCATGGCCTGGCTATCTATCCTGATTAGGTTCCAACTAACAAGGAGAGATATCAGAGACTAGTGGGGAAGTTGATTTATCTGACTCATACTAGGCCTGATCTATCATATGCAGTTAGTGTTGTCAGTCAGTTTATGCACAATCCAAGTGATAGACACATGAATGCGATGAATCGTATTTTGGCTTATCCGAAGTCCTCTCCGGGTAAAGGTATTATGTTCTCCAAACATGGGCACTTGGATATTGTTGGTTACACAGACTCTGACTTTGCTGGCTCTAAGTTAGATAGAAAGACTACTTCAGGCTATTTGTCATTTGTTTGAGGTAATTTGGTGACTTGGAGGAGTAAGAAACAGAATGTAGTGTCATTATCTAGTGCAGAAGCTGAATACAGGGCTCTTCATCATGCAACCACAGAGCTTGCTTGGTTAAAAATTCTCTTGACAGAATTCGGGTTTGGTCCAAAGAAACCTATGGTACTGTATTGTGATAACACTGCAGCTATTGAGATCGCTAACAATCCAGTTCAACATGATCGAACTAAGCACATTGAACTTGACGGGAATTATATCAAGGATAGTCTGGATTCTGGTATGATAAAGGTTCCGTACATTAAGAGTGCAGAGCAACTGGCTGACATAATGACTCATGCTGTTACTAGTGGACCATTTTATGCATCATTGTCCAAGTTGGGCATGTGTGATATCTATGCACCAACTTGAGGGGGAGACTTAGCATATATAGCTGCACATATTTAGGAATTATAGCTGTAATTATTTCCTGTAATTGTTTCTATATTTGTAATGTATAGTTGGCTTACCTTAAATAGGTCTAGGTATCTTGTATAAATACCTTAAGATATATGGAATAAACATAAGAGTGTTTTTCAGCCAATTATTAATTGTATGCAGTAATTAGGGGATTGATTAGGAGATTTTGTGAATCAATTTATTAGGGTAGTTGCTATATTTGTGCCTTAGGCAGCTTGTATATAGCTCATTGTAATCTTTGAGTGATATATGAAAAGAGATTATTCTCTCTCAATTTCTTACAGTTCAAATTCCAAGGACGCATGAAGTAGACCCATCTGGTAACGTGACACTAGAGGAAGTGGTATTAGGCTGAAAGCTAGAAAAGAGAGTAGGATTACCTGTCATATGATCAGTGGCACTAGAATCAATGACCCACTTAGTTGAGGAGGAAAGATGACATCGGGTGGGATTACTTGATTCATCACTTGCAAAGATAGATGGAGATGAAGACTGCAATGCTTCCTCATACTAAGAAAACTTAGCAAATTCATCTGTAGAGACCGTGATGGATTTATCAGATGGAAGTGTAGTAGCTACAACATGAGCAGACTGATTCCGCTGAGATTTCTTCTGTAACTTCTTACAAGAACGTTTGGTCTATCGTGGTTCATGGCAGTGCTAACAAACAAGTCCCTCTACCTCCTAAACCCAATTATCCTTGATGTTTGAACCCCCTCCTTCGTTACCGCTCCCATTAGAAGGACACCCATAATCACCGGCGCGACTTATAAAACCATTGGTAGGTTGAGATGAAGGGATTATTAGACTAGTCTCAGTCCGGAGAATCTTGGTGAAGGTTTCTTGTAGTGATGATATTTCAGGATTGGGGAGAATTTGGGATTTCACCACATTAAATTCTGGACAAAGAGTAGTGAGAAAGCTCATTATAGTCATATGCTCTCGCTAAGTTTGCTGGACTTAGTATCAGGAGTAGAAGGCAATAAAACATTAAATTCTTCATAAGTCCTTTTGAAGTTCATAAGATAGGCTGTAAGAGATTGATCCTGTTGCTTAGTGCAGTAAAAATTCTTACAAACATCATAAATGCGTGAGATATTTCATTTGCAAGAATATAAAAATTCTAGATAATCCATCAACTCCTTGACATATTCACATTGATCAATAAGAGCAATTACCTCACTATCAATGGAATTCCTCAGCTGCAAAAATATATGGGCATCATCTCTCAAGCATGCTTGCCTCTTGTCGGTGGGAGGGTTATCAGTAAGGTGGTTTTCCTTCTCAATGCTGCGCAGGTAAACCCGAGCCGTCTTACTCCAAGCTATAAAATTAGTCCCATTAAGCTTATGGTCCGTAATTTTAGATATTACAGGAATCATTTGTGATAGTAGCCAACTTAGAATCTGCCATGTTTCCAAACTCAAATGCTGACCAGAAACCAAACCCAAATAGATGCAAGCAGAACGTGAGAACAAAGGATCAGAAACTCTCAACACCAGAGACCAGAAATAGAAATGACGAACAAACAAGTCACTCTCCTAGGTTGACTCAAGCAAATGACGTTCTACACACATAGGGCAGAACCAGACACCAAAAAATGGCTGAACACTAAAGCAACCCAACCAGAAAGTAAGAACCCTAAGGCTCTCATACCATGATACGAAGGAAGAAAGAAGAGAACTAAATGAAGATTTAAAATGCTGGTATCTCTCATTTGTTACATTGCTGAGGATTTTATACATGTTATAAGGGGTCTAAACTAGGAAAGAATCGCTACATTATAGGAGAATAATTTCTAATTCCTAATTTACATGATTGACAATTATATTCCTAATTTACATGATTGAGAACTATAATTGCCAACTAATACACCCGGAATCAGCTCCATTGATTTTTTGAATCAATCTCCCTTGATTTCTTGTGATTATGCTAGCTGTACATTCTGTAACACTTCTTTTTAATATTTCATTTTGAACTTATGGCTTGAACTATATTACTGTGAAATATGTTGCCGGTGAAAAGCAATTGAAGCAGTCTTTAGTATAAAGTAACTCGGCTTTTTGTGCAATACACAAATTACCATGGGCCTCTGTTTTGACGTTAAAAAGCTTGCTAAGCTTTCTCTAAGTTGCTTGGTAGACTATATTTGTTACCCCTCTTATTGTTTGTTTATTTCATTTTTATTTCATTACTTTTTAACTTTCATTTCTTTGTAGGCGTGGATTACCCTTGGTAGGGCGCAGTTAAACTTTGGGGAGCCTGATAGTGCTATTGAAAGCTTTGACAAGGCTTTAGATATAAAGGTATGGTTACAGAGGATCATGTTATGTACCTTCTTATGCTTCACTTTCCATGAATGCTCTATAGTTTATCCACAATACAAGGTCAGTCTGGGCATGGAAAGAAATACATTCTGTTCATTTGGGTTCTCCCATCTATGTTTTGGATACAAAACTTTCACTAAATATGGTTGTATTTTTACAACCTTAATCCTCTCTTCCAGAACTTATACAAGTTAGGAGGTACATCAGTTCAGGTCTAGAACTCGAGTTTGTGCTCAGTTTATATATAATCATATATGATGATGTTGACTTAAATCAGTTAACTTGACCTAAACTTGCAAACATTGTTTTTCAATACATTGAGGACCACAATACCCTGCAAGATTGTGTTGTAAAAGTTGTAAACACTAGATTAGACTCTTCAGGTCTCTTAGCAACGATACAAGGACATTTTAGTTCTCTTTTAACATATAATCAGAATTGGAATTCAGCGTTTCCACGTGTTGGATGTGAAGGCTACAAATGTTTCTAAGCACTTTTTTGAGATTGTTTTTTGTATTACATTTTTCTCCTATTGTCAAATGAATTTTGGCCTTGAGAAAACAGTTCTAGCATGAAGTAACAAACAGCACTAAGAAACATGACATTCATTTTAGGTTGTCCTTAAATGAATGTCCACTTTCTAGAATATACATTTTTCCATCTAACCTACTTAATTTTAGGATATAAGTCCCATTAATACATGGGTTCCACTACTGATTTCCTTTATTATTTAGGGTAAGTTGGTAATTAGTATATGGTCAGATGTTCACATAAAATTTTGTGTGTGGATATTGAATTTTGGACAAGTGAGTAGTAGTTTAAAAATACACTTTAATGGGATGAAGTTGTTGCATTTATTCATTTACAATAGCTCCCCATTTTGTACCTCAGATTGTTCTTATTCTGGATTTTGCATTGTACCTGTATATATGAAATACTCATTGGATTCGTGTTTAGGAACAACATTCAAAATCGTTGTTATACTCTAGGTTATTTGCATGAATTGGTATAGATTCAATGTTTTTGGTTAAAACATCATGAGGTGACAGTTTCAATTGCTTTCTTCTTTTTTGCCTCTTTTCTTCCTCCTTCATCCTCTCTCCTCTTTTCGTCCCACCCTTATTGGGCTTCCATTCTGCCAGTGCAACGGCAAATTCTCAGGATTTGAATAGAGAGAAAATATTGTGAACAGAACTAGGGAAGCATTTCTATTGAAATCTCTCTAGTGTACATATGGTGTTGGTTAGCCTTTATATACAAAAATCTTAGCAGAAAATTTGGAAACTACCCTCTATTAGATCCCATGAATTATGGGACTTCTAGCTGTACAAACAAAATTAGGAAACTACCCCTAGCTGTCAGGTCCCATGAATTATGGGATTCCTAGTTGTATATTTTGAGCATATCCCCATAATTTTTTCACACTCCCCCTCAAGCTGGTGATTTCCATTCCCAACTTGGATACAATAGTTTGAAATGTTGAGCTATCTAACCCTTTCGTTGGTACATCTGCAAGTTAATTTTTTGTTAACATAACAAGTGTGCAGATTAGTCCACTGTCCAGCTTTTCTTTGATAAAATGTTTGTCAATCTCAATGTGCTTTGTTCGGTCATGTTGTACCAGAGTATGCGCTATATTGATTGTAGACTTGTTGTTGTAGTAGAGTCTCATAGGTCCATCCCACTTAATCTTTAGGTCTCTAAGAATGATCTTTAGCTAGAGTAGTTCACATCCACCTTGAGCCATTGCCCTAAACTCTACCTTTGCACTAGACTGAGTTACCACGCTTTGTTTCTTGCCCCTCTATGTCACAAGATCTCCACCAAGAAAGGTGCAATATCCAGATGTTTACCTTCTATCAACAATTGATCCAGGATAATCAACATCAGTGTATGCTTCAAGTACCAATCCTCCATTTCTTCTGAATAAGATACCTTTTCCCGGTGTCCCCTTAAGGTATTGAAGTACTCTATAAGCCGCTTGCAAATGAACCTCCTTAGGGTTGTGCATGAATTGACTTACTAACCTCACTGCAAATGCTATGTCTGGTCGTGTATGAGAGAGCTCTATGAGTCTTCATACCAGTCGTTGATACATTTCCTGGTCTACTGTAGCATCATCTTCTGCTGTCCCTAGCTTGAGATTCGGGTCCATAGTTGTGCTCACTGGCTTGCATGTTGTCTTGCTTGTTTCCTTGAGAAGATATGTAACATGCTTCTACTGCGAGATAAAGCTTCCTTATCTTGAATGAGCATTCCTCGATTCCTAGGAAATACTTCATCCTTCCCAATGCTCTGATTCCAAATTCCCTAGCCAAACACTGGTTCAATGCTTGCTTCTCCTCATTATCATTTCCAGTTATCACTATATCATCAACATACACAAGTAGAGCTGTGACTCCCCGTGAAGGAGAATGTTTAATGAGCAACATATGATCACCTTGGCTTTGCTTATACCCCATTGTCAACATAACCCTTGCAAATTTTCCAAACTATGCCCAAGGGAATTGCTTTAGACCATATAGAGCCTTCTTCAATTTGCACATGATGTGAGCATCCAGGTTCTTACCATAACCCGGTGGGACTTCCATATGAATCTCCTGTTCTAGATCCCCATGTAAAAATGCATTTTTGACATCAAACTATTGCAAGTCCCATCCGTAGTTAGCATCAAGTGCCATCAATACTCTAACTGTATTCATCTTTGCAATAGGAGCAAAGGCCTCTAGATAGTCAATCCCATATGCCTGTGTATACCCTTTCGCTACCAAGCGAGCCTTATATCTCCCAAGTGACCTATCTGCTTTATAGTTTATAGTATACACCCATTTACAGCCCACGGGTCTTTTTCCAACAGGTAATCTCACCAACTTCCAGGTTTTGTTCTTTTCCAATGCCTCCATGTCCATATCTATAGCTTGTTTCCATTTACCGTTGGACATAGCTTCGGATACACTCGTAGGGATAGTGATAATATTTAAGCTAACAAGGAAGGCTTTGTGAGGTGGTGAGAATTTTTTTGAATGATAAGAAATGTGCTAAAGGGTACAACGGTCGATTTCTGCACTGTCTGGGCTTCTTTCTAATGGCAATGGGTAAGTCTAGGTCGTCATCATCAACTTGTTCAACTTGTGTTTCAGCCACATTAATGGGTTGATCATCATTCTCCATTTGGCCTTCAGTCTCACTTGTGAGTTGGGATTAGAAAATATTACCTTATTCACTAGCACGGGGTTAGACGCTTAGACTTGTGCAGGTTCAGGGACAACCTTTAATTCCCTCTTCTTGTATTTCTTTGCATATCTTATGTCTTCATCAAGTCTTCTAGTAGTAGCAGGAGTGGATTTAGCAGGGATGTCAGGAATGGCAGTACTAGTTTTAGGAGGGGTGTTAGAAGTTGAAATAGACACAGGAGGAACAAACTCTAAAATAGAGACAGGAGGATTAGGGCCAAGGGACAGATTAAGTGCATCAAAAGTAGAAACCTTCCCGATTCTTATCTTCTTGAGTGGAATTCCCCCCAAAAGATAAGATCCGGTGAAGTGAGATTCCTTTTCATTGAATGTGACATCCATGGAGACGTAAAATCTCTTTGATGGAGGTGGTATCACTTGTACCCTTTCTAAGTTGAAGAGTACCTAATAAAGACACATTTTTTAGCCCTAGGATCAAGTTTTCCTCTGTATGGACCATAAACATGAACGAAAGGCACGCATTGAAAAACCCTAGGAACAAGATTGTTGGTGGTTCTTATGTTGGGGTAAAAGGATGAGAGAACTTCCATTGGACTTTTGTATTCGAAGACTTGTGAAGGCAAATGATTTATGAGATGAGTGGCTGTAAGAATAGCTTCTCCCAAAAAGGTTTTAGGCATGCTTTTCTAAAATAATAGTGCTCGAGTTTTCTCAAGGAGGTCACAAATTTTCCTTTCTGCTACTCTGTTTCGCTGTGGAATACTTACATAAGATGACTCATGAATAACCCCCTCTTTCTGAAAGTAAGGAGTGAGGACCTGGTTGAAATAATCCCTGGCATTATTAGACCTAAACCTCTTGACATCAACTCCAAATTGGTTTTTTACCATAGAGCAGAAATTTGGTAGTACGGTACTAATATCAGACTTACACTTTAACAAGAATAGCCAAGTAATACAAGTACATTCATCAATAAAAGAAACGAACCATCGTCCTCCAGAGATATTAGGAACGGTAGAAGGACCCTAGATATCAGTGTGAACAGGATAAAAGGGAACAGAACTCCTTTTATTACTGATTGAAAAAGACATTCGTTTGTGTTTGGCAAGTTCACACACCTCATAATGGAATTCTTCAACACTTAAATTCAAAAACAAACTTGGAAATAAAGTCTTAATGACCGTAAATGATGGATGTCCTAAACGACGATGGTAAAGAAGGATTTCTCCTTGTTGGATAAACTGGTTTCTGACATGAGAACCCTGTTTTCGGCTATGTTCAACTGTCTTGGCGTCTCGAGGTAGTAGAGGTTGTCCCTTTCTTTAGCATGTGCAATTGTCCTCCCTGAACCGTTCTCCTGAAACACACAACAATCATTGTAAAAAATCACATTGCAAGATAGACCTTGGGTAAGTTTTTGTATGGAGGCAAGGTTGGTGGATAGTTTGGGGATGTGAAGGACATTTTAGGGTCACCGTTGGGTTTATTTGAACATCTCCTACACTTGCGACAGTTGTTAAAGATCCATCGGTTGTGGCTATTTTCCGGTTGCTAGAATATTGAAAAATACTTGGATGAATAGGTCATGTGATCGGTAGTTCCTGAGTCCATGATCCAGGAGTCCACGATCCAAGATTTTCTTGCGATTGTATATGAAGCATTTAATCCAATGGAGAAAGGAAACTTACCTGAATAAACCAAAGAACAAGTACTTGAAGACTTCTCAAGATGGTTGATAAGATATCTCACCCTCTTAAGTTCCTCCTATTAAGACCACTTGACTCTTGTGATGCAACTGCACTTTGTGGTGCAGCAGTCTGGAAGGTAGTAGTCTCTGTTATTTCTGACATGTTGGCTGGTAGTAACAAAAGCAATTTGGAAGGAAAAATGAGGCTAACACACCAGCAATTAAGGCAGATATGCCAGCGATTAAGGCTGATCAAATGAAGAAGAGAAACCAGCAATTAAGGCCGACCAAAAACAAAGCATCGCCAATCAATCTGGCAGAAGCAAACTCAGAAACAGTTTCCAAGAAAGAACAGCTCTGATACCATCTTAGAATTTGAATAGAGAGAAAATATTGTGAACAGAACAAGGGAAGAATTTCTATTGAAATCTCTCTAGTGTACATATGGTGTTGGTCAGCCTTTATATACAAAAATCCTAGCAGAAAATTAGGAAATTGCTGAGATTTGTATCTTTGTTAGGGTCTTTTTGAGAAATGAAGAGTATAGATAATTCTAGGGACTTGTATGCAAAATTGTAAAGGTTGTATATAAGCCTAAATCGTTATCGAATAAATTAAGTTTTACTCAATTAATCAATTTGGTAGCAGAGCCAACCCTAGCCGTAACCCGCTACAGTAAATCGCTCCAGTAATAGTAACCCTCTTTTCTCTCTAGGCCCCTTACCACTTCAAGTTTGTTTTCTATCTCCGTGCCCATGTGGGGAGGGCAATACCCCACGGGTCCCGAGATAGCATGGAGATGCTGAAGTTCTAGACCGATCTTGATGTGTAGAAGATCGAGATCGGGTCAAGGAGAAGAAGAAGGATAAGTGTGTGATAGACTCGTGTGATAGGTGTGAGGAACCCGAATACGAGTCAATGACAGAGGCTAGCAAGAATACGATGGAGGAGGTGGTTAAGAAATTGGATCCTGCAGATCTTGCGACATTGATGCGGGTTATGAGGATGTCGGGGGAGGGGGGGGGGGGGTGAAAATTTTGCGAGGCCACCTGCTTTTAAGGTGGAGCTTCCACTTGTTGATCTGAAACTCGATGGGTCAGCAACGTATCTGAGCTGGTCACGTCGGGTGAGGTATACTCTGGAAAGGAGGAATCTAGGGGAGTACTTGACAGCTGAGAAAGCAGAGCCAGCTGAGGGCATTGCAGGGAGAGATGAGTGGAAGTCAACTCACATGTTGGCATACATGTGGCTTCTCAACTTAATGGTCCCGTCTATTGCTGCGACAATGGATGGCATTGAGAAGGTCAATGATGTCTGGGAGAAGTTGAGGAGAACCTATGATGGTGTGGGGAACAATATGAGGGTGTTCCAGATTAAGAGGGTCATCTATGCTACAGTCCAAGGAGATAGGACAGTGCAGGAGTATGCCACAGAGTTTGTGGCTAGATCATGATCATTTCTTGTCTCGAGCAGGCTGTAAAGATCCTGAGTGTAAAGAAAGAGAGGCCTTGATTTAGGAGAGGACTATGTTATTTCTCTAGGGGTTAGCCCTAGCATTTGAGCAAAGGACAGCGATGCTGCTAGCTCAGACGAGGATCCCTTCACTTGAGGAGGCGGTCTCAGCCATTATACAAGAGGAGAGTCGTATTAAGCTATAGGTTGGGACAGGCAAGTCAGCACTAGTGGTCTCCAACTCAGGTAACACAGGGTTCAAACGGAAGACTAGGCAGTCCTACAACTGTGGTGAAGTAGGCCATCTGAAACAGGCTTGTCCTAAGCCACTCAAGGAGAGAGACTCAGGTGGACGTGGACAGTCTGCAGGTCATGGTCGCGGCCGTGGAGGTAGTAGAGGTGGAAGAGGCTGTTGGGCCAATCTGATGGTAGCGGAGGAAGAGGAAGAGGCGGGTGTGGTCTTTACTGAGGAAGACCAAGCGCTATTAGAAATACTGAGAAGGAAGCAGAGAGCAGCAGGTGATGGAGACAAGAAGAGTGCGATTGAGGATGCATCCACCTCCGCTTTGCCCATGGGTAACACTGCTACTTATGCTCAATTGACCAAAGGTACTGGTAACACACATGCTCTTGTCTCTATCTCCACCACTAGATCACCAGAATGGTTCGTAGATTCTGGTGCATCTTGACATGTGACAGGTAGACATGTGACAGGTAATGCTAGTGAGTTCTCTTCCTATACTCACTTTGCAATGCCAAAGAGCATCCAGACCGCTGATAGGACAGCACAGCTTGTGGTTGGTAAGGGTACAGTGAATTGTACGGGTTCAGTAACTTTGTCTAATATTTTGCATGCTCCTTCTTTCTCAGTAAATCTTTTATCTATTAGTGCCATTATACTCTAACTAAAATGTGTGGTTTCTTTTGATATTCCCAAGGTGATCTTCTAGGAGAAGGAGGCGGGCCGGAGACTTGGGACTGGCACGTGGCGTAATGGACTATGGTACTTGGATTGTGAGGGGATGGACTCAGCATTGATATCTATGGTGGAGAAGGTAGGAGTAGGAGGATCTGAGATGAGTGCTGAGGATGTGTTGATGCTCCATCACCAACGCATGGGATACATTTCGTTTAGTGTGTTAAGTCGGTTGTATCCAGTTTTATTTGAAAATGCTAATAAACAGAAAGTTGTGTGTGATGCCTGTGAATTTGGAAAACTTACTAGAAGTTCTTATGTTAGTTCTGGTCATAGAAGCTCTTGTGTTTTTGATTTGATACATTCTGATGTTTGGGGACCTTGTTCCACGAGTTCTATGAATGGTTTTAGATATTTTGTGACTTTTATTGATTGTTTTTCTTGTGTTACTTGGTTGTATTTGATGAAAAATAAGAGTGATGTATTTGATTGCTTCAAAGACTTTCATAGGTCTATTCAGACTCAATATGGAGCAGTGGTGAAAATATTGAGGTCTGATAATGGTACAGAGTATACTAATAGAGCATTTGCAGAATACTTATCAGCTCAAGGCATACAATATCAGACTACATGTCCATACACACCAACTCAAAATGGGGTAGCAGAAAGGAAAAACAGACACTTTCTAGAGACAGCTAGAAGTAGTTATGGGGGCAAGCGGTCTTAATAGCGGCTCAATTGATCAACAGGATGCCCTCAAGAGTGTAGGACTGGAAGTCTCCGTGTGAAATGTTGAAAGGAGATAATGGTGGGATCCTCCCATTGAAGGTGTTTGGTTGTGTGTGTTTTGTGAAGGACAGCAGACCATCCATAGGGAAGCTTGGTCCTAGAGCCTTGAAATGTGTCTTTGTAGGATACTCTGCTACCCAGAAGGGGTATGTTTGCTGGAGTCCAGTAGAGAAAAGGTTGTTTGTAAGCATGGATGTGCATTTTTGAGAGTTTGAGCCATATTATACACTGGAGGTGACCTCACCCATTGGTGACTTATCTGATAAAGAAGGTATGAGGTGAGAGGGGGAGAATGGTGAGAGGTTGGTGAATGTAGGATTAATTCCCTTATCAATTCCTTATTCTGTTGAGAGGAGAGAATCGGTTGAGGAGTACGGGAACGAAGAAGTGAAGGAACCCGTAGGTATTGGGACTCAGGCATAGGGGGAGTTGAGAGTGTATACTAGGAGGCAGAATGAGGTGCCAGAGTCAACATCTGCAGTACCACTGGTGCCATCAAGTCCCTTGTCCCGGCCTACTCCAACTTCTGAGACCCCCACACCACCCTCAAACTCAGAAGACACAGGTGATAGAATTCCTTCTTCTCATCCCACTCCCATGGTAGTAAGGAGGACCTCTCGCAATAATGCAGGAGTTCCCCCCGACCGTTATGGTTTCCCACATTATATTGCTTAGTTTGTCTCATACTCTAACTTATCATCTACGTATGGAGCATTCATTACATCTTTGGACTCTATTACTTTACCTAAGTGTTGGCAGGATGCTAAAGAGGATCCAAAGTGGAAAGCAGCTATGCAAGAAGAACTTGGAGCTCTAGATAAGAACAGAACTTGCGAGATAGTGTCACTACCACCAGGCAAGAAGGCAGTGGGGTGCAAGTGGGTGTTCACAGTGAATCAGACCCCAGTAGGAAAAATCGATCGCTACAAGGCACGGTTGGTGGCAAAAGGGTATAGTCAGACATATGGCATCGACTATGATGAGACATTTGCTCCCGTGGCCAAGATGGGAACAGTAAGGACATTTGTCTCCATTGCAGTGAATGGGGGTTGGAAACTACATCAGTTGGATATTAAAAATGCATTTCTTCACGGAGATCTGCTAGAAGAGGTGTATATGGAGGTTCCCCCAGGCTTTGGTACAAAACAAACAGTGGACAAGGTTTGTAGATTAAGGAAGTCACTGCATGGGTTGAAACAGTCTCCTAGAGCTTGGTTTGACAAGTTTGGAAGAGCTATGATAAGCATGGGCTATCAGCAAATCAATGCCGATCACACAGTGTTCTTTCGACAACAGGGTGGTCACATTACTATGTTAGCAATGTATGTGGATGATATGATTATCACTGGTGATGACGAGGGTGAGATTGCTCAGCTGAAGGCAAAACTGGGACAAGAGTTTGAGGTGAAGGACCTTGGGCAGCTAAAATACTTCCGGGGGATTGAGGTGGCTCGTGGAGAAGAGGGGATTGTTCTATCTCAGAGGAAGTATGCGTTACACTTACTCATAGAGACGGGCGTGTTGGGTTGCAAGCCTGCGGTTTCACCAATTGATCAAAGGTTCAAGTTGAGCGTAGAGGCAGGAGAACCGGTTGATCGTGAGCGGTACCAGAGGTTGGTAGGACGTCTCATCTATCTGAGTCACACTCGTCTTGACATATCATTTGCTGTGAATATGGTAAGCCGCTACATGCATGACCCAAGGAAGGGCCACATGGACGCAGTGTACCAAATTCTGAGGTACCTGAAGAGTGCACCAGGGAAGTGGTTGATCTTCAAGAAGAATGGACATCTAAACATTGAGGGCTATTGTGACTTTGACTGGGCAAGTTGCACTGATGATTGAAAGTCCACAGCTAGATATTGTGTGTTTGTAGGAGGCAATTTGGTATCCTGGAAGAGTAAGAAGCAGTTAGTGGTTGCAAAGTCGACAGTAGAGGCGGAGTATAGAGCTATGGCTTTAGGAGTTGCGGAGATGGTGTGGTTGAGAGCTTTGTTAGTAGAGCTTAAGATGGATCAAGGAGTCAAAATGAAGCTGTGGTGCGACAGCAAATCCGCAATTAGCATTGCCAACAACCCCGTGCAATATGACAGAACCAAACATGTGGAGATTGATAGGTTTTTCATCAAAGAAAAGCTGGATAGTGGACTATTGGAGTTGGGACATGTAGCTACTAGAGAGCAAGTGGCTGACTGTCTCACTAAAGGACTTAGTTCATTAGATTTCTCAAGATTGTGTGACAAGATGGGCTTAATAGATATCTTTTGCCCATCTTGAGGGGGAGTGTTGAGATTTGTATCTTTGTTAGGGTCTTATTGAGAAATGAAGAGTATAGATAATTCTAGGGACTTGTATGCAAAATTGTAAAGGCTGTATATAAGCCTAAATCATTCTCGAATAAATTAAGTTTTACTCGATTAATCAATTGAAATTACCCTCTGTTCGATCCCATGAATTATGGGCATTCTAGGTGTACAAATAAAATTATGAAACTACTCCTAGCTGTCAGATCCCATGAATTATGGGATTCCTAGCTGTACATACTGAGCATATCCCCATAATTTTTCCACACAGATGTTTTTCTATGTAGCCTAATTAAGTAACCTCCATGTTTTCTTTTTGGGTCCGTATCACCAAAATCCCACGACTTTAGAGGGTAAACTGTTACCATATGTTGCAGCTCTCTCCATTGTCCTCTAACCAGAATATCCAAGTGTGCATTCAATCGACATCTAAACAAATGGAATTGATTTTCTCAATTGGATAATCCCCTTAAAGTACAGTAGGGCACGGTTGAATGGATTTTCAAGCCATGGAAATCAGCTGTGGCGGTGCTGACATGATGTGGAATGAAGGAAAGGAGAGAATCACTGGACAAGGGAAAAGAATATAGTTATCCCTTTCCAATCTAATGGATGTAGAAGTGATTCAATAGAGGAAATCAAAGAATTAGGGTTGGAAGGATCCGGATTGGGGATGGAAATAAAACCAACAGATTAAAATAGGACTCATAATTTTGGTATTTTTGGCTATTTCATTCCCATAGGTTCAAGCTGATAGTGGTGTACCAAACAATGTGTATGGTATTCACAAAAAGTTGATTTCCATTCCTGGGCTTGATATCCATTAACCAAATCCACACTAGTGTATTGGTGCTTGTTAATCATATAAACATAGTTGGATACATTCTTCAATTTGTCTTAAATGTGTTGTTCCTCGACTTTTAGAAATTGGCGTCCGCCTTTTTGGCATTTATCCATCTCCCTATGCCTGTGTGTATATGTGTACTTCTGTGTTTGCAGTGGTAGATGAAATTTCTATTCCTTTTTCTTCATCTAAAATAGAGAGAATCAGAAAATACTATTTGAAAATTTGAAATCATACTTAAATCTCAGAAGCTTTTATTGCCAGAGACCATTACAAAAGCATTCCTTAGCCAAAAGCTAGTTAACCCCCACAAGTATGGTAGTGACAAGGATGGAGGAAACATGAAGAAGAACTTGAAGCAAGTGTCTGCTTTGAAAGCCTTCAATTTGGTTACCATAAGAATGTGAGATCATGTTTAAACAATGCTGAATATTACTCCTTGTGTCCCCAATTGAACATGCGCGTTTCACTTGACACAAAAACTTAGAAGTGCATTCGACCATAATTAATCACCGTATCCTTCATAAGGAGATTAGTGGTAGTGGAATTTATCCCTCATATTAAAGAGTTTAGTTGAGATAGTGTAGTTGGACAATATGCTTATTTTATAAAGTAAACTTCCATTTTGAGACAAACCAAAATAGAAATGCTTTCAGTTTTGGATGGAGGGAAACCTATATTCTTTATCTACCCGATGTTTTGTGGTAGGTTTCATACTGTGTCTTGCTTTTTTAGGATTCATTATTGAATCCTTTCATTTTTCATCAGGTTTCATTGCTTGTGATCTGATGATCACCTTTGTGTTATTGCAGCCAGAATCTGTTGAAGCACGTGGTGACAGGCAAACTGCAGTTCACCTTACAAAGAGGCGAAAGCAGCTCCATTCAACAGGTTTGAGTTCCAATGAAAATCGGTTTGTTGTTGGAGATAAGATTGTTCACTGATGAATGCAGTCAGAGAATCTACCATACTATAATTACATGATCATTTGCAGCAGCAAAAATATTGTGTATGATTTGCTAGAGTTGGACCAACCTTTGATATCTCGCAGCTTTTCCTGTAGTCTAGTTCCTGCCTGGGATATATGATGCCATGAATCTGTAAACTCTTTCAGCTACTACTACAATAACCTTTTGTACATTTTAAAGCAATATACTCGTGTCAAATTTTAAGTTAGATGCAACATGTAGTAGCAGTGCTAAAGGTAACCTTTGCTAATTCAGTAAGTTAAATATTTTTAGTGAGATCGTAGTGACTTTTTATTTATTTTTTATATTTTTATTTTTTTAATTGGAGACTTCATGGTTGAATATTGATTTCTTAAATGAGTTATGGTATTTGACCAAATTAGGCTTAAAAACTTAAAAACTCTTTAGAAAGGTTTTGTAAAATTCTTTCGCTCTTTTTTATATATATAAAACTATAATATTATTCCCAACGTATTTTTCTATATAATTTGTCCTTTTAATTTCAATTTTTTAGTTTTATCCGTGCCATTGGGGATGAAGAGATCTTGTCATCAAGAGGTCATGATACTGTGTTAACACTTAAGAGAGCGTTACAAGTCTCCTACTAACAACATTGTAGTATTGTTACTAATGTTCAACATTCATACACTAGTGACAACATTTGTTATCACTAAATTGATTTAAAAACTTCTCATTGATTTCTATTGTGTGGTCACTTATGTAATGATTACTAACAAATATTCCACTAGTTGTCTTTGCACTCAAATGATGACTTTATATTGTGAAAATGGTTGAAACAAATTATGCAAAAAAGGTTTTAAGTGACGAAACATAAATTTGTCACTCAAAAGTTATAAAATGAAGAAAAGAGTGATTCACGGTAGTGGGCCCTAGTAGTAGGGCATGCCATGTCCACTGATGGTTGTGCAACATGGCTTGTCAGTATGCACATGGTTGTATTTTGCTTGTCACCAAAAGCTATTCTTTTGTTTTAAGGAAATTAATATATTTATTATTTTGAATTATTGTAAAAGAATTAAAATTAAAAAGATTTAATGTATTATATTATAAAATAATTGATATTCCCATCACATATTATTTTTATATGTTTAAATTTGATATAAAATATTTTGAGGTCAGTATGTTTTCTAGGTGTTATTATATCATATTATTATTATTATTATTATTATATTTTAATTTTGATTTTTATATAAAATCTCATACAAAGTCAAATAATTTTAATTTCTTCGAGACGGAAGGAGTATTACCAAGGAAAAGAAGTGACATGAGAACATATATTTATAATTTCCTAAACATATAGTTCAGTAAACATTAGGTTTTGGGCTCATATGGTCTAAAGTACTTGTGAAATGGCTCTAAGCCTAAAGTTTAATCCGCAAAAGATAGAACCACTACCTACTTCAATTAATTTTTTCGGATGATGACTTTGGAGGCTCATATGGTCATGAAACTGCAAAATATTGTTTGTACTTTAATTCTCCTAGTTTTCTAAGATTGTATTCATCTAAAACAATTGTCAATATATAACCCTTCCTCGATTACGGGCACAAATCCAACAACTAGGTGTATCTTTGTCAAATACACTTAATAAATGACTAATTAATTAAGTAATTTTAAGTGATTAAATATATCATAATGTAGCTTTTTAACTCCATAAATTTTTTATAAAATTTTAAATCATATTTATATGTTTTATAAAATTATATTATAAATTTAATCAAAATATACTATTAAGGTAAATTTTTTGAATTTGAAATTAAAAAATAAAATTTGAGAAGTAAATTAATTATAATTTATTTTTACATTATATTTTATAAAATTTAAATTAAATATAAATTAATAACAATAATTAGATATAATTCAAACTTTAATAACTTTCATTTTGCTTAATACATTTGACAATAAATTCTTATTATTACTTAATTGATTAACATGCACTAATCGGATTGTAAATTTTAAGTGAAATAAAAATTATTTAAATTTGAAATTTACATATATTATATGATATCTAATTATTATTCTTTTTGTATTTGATCTATATTATAACAAAATATAGTGTAAAAATAAAATATAATTAATAAAATATTTATATTTAGTATTTAAATATTTAAAGTTTGGTATTCAAACTTCATCACAAATAGATCCTGAATTAGGGTCCATTGGGTAAAAGTAAAATTTGAAAATTAAAATCTGAATATTTAAGTAGTGAATTTTGAAAACTAAAGTTTAAAGATTAAATTTGAATATTTGAAATTTGAATCTGAAGTCTTAATAAATTATAATTTATTTTTACATTATATTTTATTATAATTTAGATTAAATATAAAAGAATATTAATAATTAAATAAATATTTAACATATTCAAACTTCAAACTTAAATAACTTTCAATTCACTTAATTTATAACATGATTTCAGTACGTCTTAATCAATAAAGTGATAACAAAAATCATTATTAAATACACTTAATTAATTAAGTATCTTAATATTTTAATATTTTTAACTTTAAAAGTAGTCGGATGGACTTAGTGCGTCAAAAGAAAAACGATAGAGGACTTATAAAGTAAAAAAAAAAAGAATTAAGATCAAACATGCCAAAATAAAAAACTTTAAGAATTAAAGTCATCAATTTATCTTATTTTTTTAGGTAGGTATACAGTAAAATAATAAATTTATCCTTTCTTAAATAGTCAATGTTGGAGTTGACTAGTTAATTTGTTGAAATTTGATCGGAAGGACCAAATAATTTACTCGAAAATTTATGAAGGATTTAAAAAGTAAAAAATAAAAAATAAGGACCAACCATATCAGAAAAAAAAAAAAAAATTAGAGACGAAACCCACTTATTTGTCTATATCCATCATGTAAAAAGCAAAATTACTCATCATGAAAGATAGATCGCTGAAACATACGTTTTCTCATACAAAGATAAAGACAACACATAAGATACCAACATTGCTGATTCAAAACAAAAATGAACTACTCATCCAACCTATACGTTTGAGTGACTTCAGAAAAACGTTACTTACATAGACACACGTACAAACCCATGCTCAAGAAAACTACAAGAACTGCCATCGACCTACCAATGTTACAGCTTCAATGAAGTTAACCTCAAGCTTTAGTTTTGCTCCTGTAACACCCACAGATGCTTGCCATTTTCTTCAGAACTTGGTTTAACACACTTCCTCGTGGACGAGGGTAAGGCTTCTTCTGCGTCATTTTCTCCCCTAAAAACAAGATGGTGAGTTTGTCTCAAAAGAACAATTATATGATGTTGGATGTATTGAACTCTTACAAGTCTAGAATGGTGAATTTATAGGCAATACAAAAATATAAATTTTCCTTATTTTGTACGCTACTCCTCATTAAGAAGCACTTTCCAGCTATTGCGGGGCTAATATCAGGGATATTACAAGGAAACACTTGGTAAATCTATTAGTATTTTAGAAAGATTGAAAGAAAGATCGATGTTTTACTGCACTTCGGTAGTTTTGGCTTTGCGCAGTCAATTACACACTGGTTTCTTTGGACTGGTGTCTGTGCTTCACCCCAATGATGAAGTTACTCCTTTGCCTTCCTACCCTTGGTTTCTTCGTTGCGAAATATTTTGGGAATTTACTAGTATTTACGATGTTAGTTTCGTGTATATTGCCTTTTGTAGCTTCGTTCAAGATTAATCCGTTTCCTTGTGCAAGAAGTTTTGTCTGTGTATTTCTTATATTCTCAGTTTGATTTTCATACAATGTTAGAGTACTTCACCAATATTTAAAATCCCCTTACCGGAACAATCCCTCCCTCATCCATGTGCCACCCCCACATGAGCCTCTCTGCCATGTCTCTCTCTTTTTAAAAATATATTTTAAAATTTTTTATCCTTTTAGCTTTTTAAGTTATTTTCCATTTCATTAACCCATCCCTTGGGCTTTAATTGAGCTCCTCACATTCCTCTCCTGTATAATATATAACTCTAGGTTAAGACTCCATCAATTTTTGTTATTATGATGTAGAAGAAAAGGTCTGTTGTTCTTGCTTATTGCGGAATTTCTGAAAAATGGGTCTGTTTTCCAACGGAATTCTGATAGTGGGACTGTCGCACGGAATTTTCCATTTGTAGTGAGGTCGTATTCACAAAATGCGACCATTTAAAAATAGATCGCACCCATAACCCCATTTTCCCCACACAAAACGGAATAGTACAAATAAATAAATAATGACATGCGACCTTAGGTCGCATTAGTGAAATGCGACCTTGAGGTCGCATTAACTCACTTTCACAGTGCCTCTGCAATGGCTTCTTCCTCATTTCTCATTTCTCTGAGCTGCATCCCGGCGACGCAAACTTCCCTTCGCCGCAACAGCGCCACACCAACGCCGCATCCCTCTTTCTTCAGCTACCCAAAAAAAGTGTGAAAAGGAAAAGATTTCGAAAAAGAAATTTCACATCTCGAAGCACTAGGGAGCATAGAAGATTAAACTTTTCCATAGGTGGGTTGGTTCATCTACAATACCTTTTTCTTATTGTCGTTAATTGCTTTTTCTCTCCTGATTTTGCTAAACAAATGCTATTATGATTTTCATAACTTTGAGGATGGCCCTCGTGTAGAAAACAACAAATAAAACCATTAGCTAAAATATTATAGGGTAATCCTATAATTGAGGGAAAGATTCATCGAACTTATTAGGTCCTATGATTAAGATAAGCAGAAAGTAGTTATAGATGCCTAAACAATAGGATAAATATAAAAAGCTTAAGACCAAAATTGAGAAGAGCATTGGCTCCTTTTCTACCAGTGAATTACTCCACTACTATTAATGCTGCCACCAACTATCAGGAAATTTCTTACTAAGAGGCCATTAGGGCAACATTGGAACAACAAAGGAAAGCAAGCTCAAACCATTTTGGCTAAGAATACTTTAAAGGAAATAGTTTAGTTATCTATCCTGTTATTATTATTATTATTATTATTATTATTATTATTATTATTATTATTATTATTATTATTATTATTATTATTATTGGTGATAGTAGAAAGTTTTTACTGGATTATTATTAAAAAATCTAGTGTCTTTTGTTGTTTATTTTTATACTTTCCATTACTCACTGCTTTGGTGTCATTGTTTTGTTCCTATTTTTTTATTGCCACTTGAGAAATACTTTTGATCTTGGAGTATATTTGTGATTTGTGTGGAGCTTTATTTTTTGCTTTCTATATTTTTTTTTATCAGGGATTGATAAACTAAGTAACTTCATTGAAACTGTAGTATAGTATGAAGCACAAACAACTTAAGATCTTTAACCTTTGAGTGCTAATCATATGCATAGATACAATCGTAGTTTAATTGTGTGATCCTAATTTAAATAGGTACAATGGATCACATGCACATAGATATCTATCTGGGGCCTCTCGTCGACAATTTACTATCTTTTCAGTCTAGTTATCATTCGTCTTTGGTATGGTCTGGTGATCAGCGTGCTTGTGAGATTCCATTGGTGTATAGACGATACGATTCCGCATTTTGGGAGCATACGCCCCTTTCCGGTAGAGTTGTGGAGTTAGTGGATAGGGCTGGTTTTGGTGGAGTTAGGCGAGCTAGACATATCCCGGTTGATCATGCTCTCGTTACTGCACTGGTAGAGCGATGGCATCAGGAGACCCATACAGTTCATTTCCCTTTAGGAGAGGCTATAGTGACACTAGAGGATGTTGCAATATTATGAGACCTTAGGGTAGATGGGGATGCGGTGATAGGGCATCCTTATCACTATAGCAAAGGTGACTAGATTAACGTTTGCGATAGATTGCTTAGCATTAGGCCACGAGCCGAGGACATACGGGGAAATAAGATTAGGAAGGGTCCTATTGAGGAGGCGTTGGATTTTCCTTTGACCGATGATGCGACTGATGACATCGTCAGGTAGCGTGCTCGTTGCCTTATCTTCCTATTGATTGGGGGGCCTACTGTTTTCTAATAAGTCAGGGAATCTACTCCATTTGAGATACCTACCTCTCCTTGAGGATTTGGAGGCATGTGGGATGCTCAGTTGGGGTAGTGCTGTTCTAGCATTCCTGTATAGATGTCTGTGTCACGCTTTTATCGGGTCAGTACAGGAGATTTGTGGACTGATGGTCTTACTCCAGGTACGAATTGAAATATGTTTTATATTTTAATTTCATCTTATAAACATGTGTGCTACGAGTCTAACACATTTGTGACTACATTGTAACTATGGGCATAGGAGCATGTTCAGGTTGTACGGCCAGAGTGGAGTATACCTCGCGATGATCTCCCACCGCTTGCATCCTACGATGCTCGATGGGATGTACCAATATAGCTTTATCGAACATCTACACATGTTCTCGTAACATATCGGTCCCAACTAGATGCCCTCTCAGATAAGGATGTGAGTATATATAAATACTTTATTTAGAATGAGTTATTTGTTTGACACTAATATTCCCGAACAATGGTATGACAGTTTGTCTGGCGGTCTTATCAGACTGATTTGGTTAGTCTCCTCCCCGTTAGTTATTTGGAGGGACCCGATATCTGGAAGTCACGTACAACGCTGATCAATTGGGAGGTCGTCAAGCTATATTTTTCGGACCGAGTAATACGGCAGTTTGAGATGCTTCAGTCTATTCCAATGGATTGCAATACGAGGATTGACCTGCATGAGGTTGATAGGCGAAGCAATCCCTCTAGAGATTACAAAATATATCATGGGCTGTATCTTCAGACGTTGGACAATCGAGTAGACCTTATCCAGACCAATATGATGGGCGTTTCGGTCACAGTGGATTATATATAATGGTATAGGGACCGTACCCGTCTTCGGATAAGGAACCCCATTACTCGTGCTTCTTTGACCTCGGGGTATCATCCTATCGGGTCTAATACAGTTGTCATGGTATATAATTCATTTGATGATGTAGGAGTGAATAACTTGAGAAGTCCTTTAGTTATTCACTAATATTTCGAATGATGATTTCAGGCTGATATTATGCCATGAGCTATGACAGTGGCTGAACATTACATTCACAGTGCCGATTCGGTGTCCCGAATGGCATTTATTAATATTCAAGATATGTGTGCTCGAGGACTTGCAACACGACCGGTATGCTGGACTAATATCGGTCGATTTAGGCGAGCCGACCATCACAGTAACTCAGCCTACGTCGAGGCCTCGAGATCCTGTTGAGGCGTGGGGGCAAGAGACCCCAAGTTCGAGCGCATCCTCCTCCTCACGATCCTGTTCCGGAGGTACACTAGGAGCTTGAGATTCAGGAGGAGATGGGAGGTGGCACGCATACTGAGATTGGGACAGATGATTTCAACACCCAGAGGGATGATTTTCACATTGATATTGCACCAGCTAATTGATTGGTCACGACTTCGTTGTCATTCCGGTTCACTCTCCCCGTATGATTGCGGGCGTGTTCAATGACGAAGATGCGGGGCCATCGTTCCAAGACTGGGTGACAAGAATTTCTCTCATTGAGGAGCCTCTAGTACGTCCCTTTCGTGGTATAATTTGTCACTGGCGACGCAGACCGGGTGCACTTATAGCAAAGCAGATTCCCGATCCCGAGCCAACTCTTGTGCCAGCAGCAGACCAGCTTCCTGATCCCGTGCCAGCTATACCCTAGCTGCCAGATTCTGCACCAGCTCCACACCAACTTCCAGATCCCGTGCCAGCAAGTCCGAGATTTGGATCATGCGCATGACGACGATGAGCCAGCAGGTGGTGGGAGACCAAGGCAAAAGATTAAACCTTGCCATCCTTGTGTACTCTCACCACGTTAGGTGTCCTTGATGTTAGGAGATACTCTGTACTTCATATACCATTTGCCAGCTATCTTTGTTGATTTTGGATGATTAAAATGCCATCTTCATTTGTTTTTTGTATTGTTGCTTTGGGACTTTGTTTAAATTTGTATACAGGTTAAAGTACTTCCACTAAAGGTTCAACAAGGTTGGAACTTCAGGAGAAGTTATCTATGGAATTAACTTCTTCTGATCCGATTTTGGAACAAGAAGAGGCACAGCCTCAAGAGCCTGTGCAAATGGAGCCTCGTCGTAGTGGGAGAGTGTCTAGGGTTCCGGATAGATGGACTGGAGAAGCCTTTGAGCTGGTCTCCGACCATCAGGAATAAGACCCCGCTAGATACAAGGAGGCTATTGCTGATGCCGATGTAAATCTGTGGCATGAAACAATGAAAGCCGAGATTGAGTCTATGTACCTCAATTAGGTTTGGGATCTTGTAGTTTCATCTGAAGGGATAAAACCTATTGGGTGCAAGTGGGTATACAAGAGAAAGAGAGGAGCGGATGGGAAGGTGGAAACCTTCAAAGCTAGGCTTGTGGCGAAAGGGTATACTCAGAAAGAGGGCATCGACTATGAGAAAACTTTTTTCCCGGTAGCCATGCTTAAATCCATCTGCATCCTCCTTGCCATCGCATGTCACTATGACTACGAGATATGGCAAATGGATGTCAAGACGGCATTCTTGAATGGCCATCTTAGCGAAGACATCTATATGTCCCAACCGGAAGGCTTCATTGTTGAAGGCCAAGAACACATGGTTTGCAAGCTTAAGAAGTCCATTTATGGACTTAAGCAGGCATCAAGAGCATGGAACATTCGTTTTGATGAGACTGTAAAGTCTTATGGTTTTATTCAAAACGAAGATGAACCATGCGTGTACAGGGAAACTTGAAGGCATCAATGTGGTTTTTCTTGTCCTGTATGTGGATGACATTCTACTAATTGGAAATGATGTAGGGACATTGTCATCTACAAAGGTTTGGCTGTCTAGTCAATTCAGTATGAAGGACTTGGGAGAAGCCAGCTACATTCTCGGGATTAGGCTTCTTAGAAATAGGAAGCAGAGAATGTTAGGATTATCCCAAGCGACATACATTGACAAGATGCTGGCCAAGTACAGCATGGACTCATGCAAGGGAGCTCTAATCTCTTGCAGACATGGGTTGTCATTTTCTTCGAAGGACTGTCCTAAGTCTCAAGAAGAAAATGACAGAATTAGTAGGATTTCCTACGTTTCGGCTGTGGGAAGTCTTATATACGCCATGCTATGTACTAGGCCAGATATCTGCTTTGCCGTGGGCTTAGTTAGCAGATATTAGTCAAACCCAGGGGAGGTTCATTGGCAAGCTGTAAAGCATATTCTCAAGTACCTCAAGGGAACGAGAGATTATATGCTGGTTTACAGGGCTGATGATTTGGTTCCTACAGGATACACATACTCAGACTTCCAGGCAGATAAGGATGAGAGAAAATCCACTAGTGGATATGTCTTCACCTTGTCTGGAGGAGCAATTTCATGGAGGAGTATTAAGCAGTTTTGTATTGCTGACTCAACCATGGAAGTTGAGTATGTGGCTGCTTCGGAGGCATCCAAGGAAGTAGTCTAGCTCCGAAAGTTTCTTTCAGAACTTGGAGTCGTACCACATATGGACAGGCCGGTTGTGATGTATTGCGACAATACTGGAGCAGTATCGCAATCTAAGGAGCCTCGGAACCACAAGAAGGGGAAACACATCGAGAGGAAGTACCACCTGATCCGGGATTTCATCCAGAGACGGGAAGTCGTGGTGGAGCATATTGCCTCAGAAAACAATCTAGCAGATCCATTCACCAAGTTTTTGGCTGAGAGAGTCTTCAAGAGACACTTAAACGCCATAGGGGTGGGCACCTATGGACTTACCTAGTCTTAGAGTGCAAGTGGGAGATTGTTGGATTGTACGCCCTCTTAGACAAGGTTTTTGATGTAAAATCGAATATTTTAATGAAAGAATTTATTTTCAGAAATTGTTTGTGAATTTACTTTTTGTTTGTGCACGATTTTCGTTTGGAACAGACCCATTGTGTTTAAATAAGTGATCCATGTGAATGGTGGTCTTTCATAGTAAGGTATGGATCACGGGTTATTTAACACATAAACATTTGTTCTTAACCTATTGATGAGACTGGGAACCTCATCATGTTTAGGTTATTATGTTATGAGTTCCAAATGGGGAATGGCTTACCTTTAGTCAGTGGATAGTCCACTCACTTCATGATATAAGCGCATTTTGAATACGTAGAACAGGACCTGTAGTAGTGGTTTCTCAAAGTACTATATGGTAGAAACCTAGATTACTACCGCTACAGCGTGGACTAGTACTCTACGACTTGAGTGTGAGCTGGTGGTCTGGCGAAGCTGGAAGCATATACTTTGATTTGCTGTAGTTGAGGTTCTATCGTAGGACCAATATACTTGTATGTTGGGTATGTGTGACTAGTTAGTTAAGACAGACTTATACAAGATAGTTTCTGCACTATATCGCATCTTGTGGTTGTCCGAATGGTCTAAAGTATCCAGGGCCCTGGGAAACATGACTTGGATGTTTGCTTTAGGGTAGCTTCCTTGGAAAGCGGAAACACTCCAGGAAGTCGTGGATCATTGGACTAGAAGCCTAAGGATGGTAGATGTCATTTAGAGGGGTGTTAGTACACTTCTTCCTCTCTAAATGTACGGCGATGTGTAGAGGGGTATTTTAGTCATTTCACTTGTAGGTCGGAGACTTTGCTATCGCAGCATTGTCCTTGGGGTCAATATTTCCTTATGGTGATATTAGGAAATATTTAAAATGCAAAATACAGTTATTTATATAGCAGGGGTATTTTGATCATTTTAGTAGCCAAGACGATGTGTCTTTTTGGTCCTCGGGATAGCCCGTAAGTCCTAACTACTTTTGGGTTGAGGAATTGGTCTCAGTTGAAGAGGATTTTATTTTATTTTATTCAGGAAGTCTAATTTATTATTGGACTGGAATAAAATAAATAAATGAATAAAATAGGAGTTGAGAGAAATTAATTATCTAGTTTATTTGGTTAATTAATTATTCAGGGCCTAGGTCCAGTATGAATAATTAAGAAATTAACCTGGGCTTAAACTAGGGGAAATAATTAATGTTTAATTATTTATTGGGTTATTTATATAGGCCCAAGAAATAAATAATTAAAGATTAATTATTTATTGGGTTGTTTATATAAGCCCAGGAAATAAATAATTAATATTTATTATTTTGGGCCTTTTGGGTCCAAGAAAAATAATAAATATTTTTCTGGCCCAATAGCTTGGACCTTAGGGTTTTTCCAGATACGGTTAAGAGGAGTTTAAGGTTAGGCCAAATTGATTCTTAGGATAACATCCGGGTGTTTTGAAATCCCGGGGATATGTTTTTCAGATAATGAGAGACCTGTTTTGGCTAACCAATAAAACTAGTCTCTGGTAGAAAATAAACCCTGATTTCCCAAACACACAAGAGGTCTCACGTCTCTCTCTTGCTCTCTCACGCCACCTCCCTCTGTGTTTTCTTCTTGACTTCTTTGCTAACTAATAGCAACTGAACCAAGGAGTTTTGAGTCCATTCTTCTTCTCCATAGTGTTCACCAACTAGAGGTTAGGTTGAGGAATATCCCGAGAGCTGGAGAGCTAAGCGTTAATGCAAATAAGGCGAAGTAGAAGGCTAGCGGGTGTTCAACCGGAAGCTCCTTCAAATGTGCAAAGCGAGGCGATTCCAGCCGTTCAATCTGTTCTTACGCAACCTAGGAGGGTTAAGAAACGCAAAGGTATGATCTTCATGCTTCTGCATAGCCTTTAAGGCTCGCGTTTTGTAATACCCCGCCTAAAACCACCTTTGACTATGGGAAAAAGTCATGCATTGCATAGCATCTTACAATTTATGTGGTAGTTAGAATAATTTTATTTGCATGGATGCTTGTGAATTTTTCCGTTACTCTTGCATTTGAATTAATTGATGTGAAATAGTTGTGTCGTCAAAGATTTGTTTAAGGGAGGTTTGGTTGAAGATTTGGAAGGAGGAGTATTGGGGTGGTAAGAACTTCTTGTAGAAAAATTAGCATTGGAGTTGTTTTGGAATAGCGGGGAGGTTGGTGATGTCTTTTGGTGATCCGAGTTTGAATCCTACCTTTTGTGAAGTAAGTTTCTCTTCTTGAAATTCTTTTCTTTAGACCGTTTCTTATCTTGGCCGAAAAAGAATCTAGCTATCCTAGAGAAATTTTAGTATTTTTACTCCAAGGAAATAAGTCTCTATATTTATTTCCTAAATTCAAGGACTTTGATGTGAATAAAGTTCACCTTTAATTTTCAACTTGTGTTCCTTAGGATTTTCGAAAAAAAACCTAGCTATGAGCCACTTTGAAGAATTTCAAGTGGTATAAAATTCTTCTTGATGAATATTAGAGTTAGGGAATATATTAGGGAAAAATCTTATTTTACCTCTTCAAGAATTCTAGCCATAATCCTTGTATTTATTTAATTGTTTTAGAGAAATATTTTAACTAAAGCCTTAGATATTTTCTTTGGGTTTAAACGCCACTTCCATAGGAGTAAGATTCTATATTCAACTCCTAAGTTCAAGGATTTTAGCTAAGGATGAAATTTGTTTTATTTTCAGCTTTTGTCCCCTTGAATTTTCGGAAACCATAAGCTGGAAATATTCTGGAAATTTTTCCAGATTTTGTTCGCCACCTTAGAGCTCTTTTAGCTCAATCCAAACTCTTCTAGGACTAGAGGAAATCCTACACAAATCCTTGATAAAATCAGATTTTATTTCAATCCAAATCCAACTAGGATTTCTTCCTTTTCCTAGCTGAATTTCGGCAGCTTTGTATCTACATAAGCTGTCCGAAATTCCAGCTTCTTTAGCTACAATCCAACTCTGAAAATCCTAGCTCAAAACACCTAGAACACTCCTTTCATAATTCAACTACCTTAGCTACACAAAACCAGAATTTTATTCACACAAAAACACTGAAATTCGTCCAGCATATACACAGAAAAATTCGGACAGCATTGTGCAGGATTTTCGGCCAGCTTTGTGTTCCTACTTCAACCGAAATTTTGCACACATCATTCACTGAAAAACCCCAGCTGAACAAGCTATTTTCAGCGCCCAAAACCCTCAATTTTCCTCTGGAAATTTCGGTAGAATTATAGTAGCCAAACCAGTCCAAAACTTGCTACACTTGCACAGAATTTTCACAGCACTTGCACAGGATTTTTCAGTCATCAAAACTCACTCAAACTCTTCCTTGTTTGGCCCAAAATTCTGAACACATTCAGCCCTTCCTTTGAGCAGTGTTTCGGCCAGCTTAGAGGAGTAAATTTCAGAATTTTTTCCTTCATAAAACTCCCCTAAAATCGGCAGCAAGGAGGCGCGCGCAAGCTGGAAATTCCGCCGTTGCTGTCCAAGAAACCTAAAGCCATTAGGAGTCTATTTAAACATCACCATCTAACCCTAAACCAATCTTCTCCAACTTTAAATCATAACCACCGTTTACCCTCTCCATTCTACACGAAAATTTCAGCAACTTCTCTCTGCAAATTTTCGAAAATACAAGAGTTGTTCCAAGCAAAAATCGAACACATCTTAAGGTAAGCACAAATCCTTTCAACCTCTTGATGCCATTTTCTCTAATGATTCTTTTCTCTTTCTTCTACCCTTAAATCACGCCCTATAGAGGCTGATTTCCTCTTCTTCCTTAATTTTCGGTCAAGTGAAGCAAAGGAGGTAGCTTTTCTCTTCTTCTCAAGCGAACTCGGGACGATCACCATAGGAGCATCGAAACCTCATTACCCGGTAGTTGCAAAGTAAGGGAATACCCTCCCTTGATGTCGAAAGTAAAGTTTAATGGTGTTTATTAGCGAGATAAACATGTGGTCGTAGTATTTGATCTTTGGAGATTGAATAGTTTACTTGGAATTAAATAGGAGATTGCGAATTGTTATGAAAATAAATGGGATTAGAGGATGTTTGAATTAATTGAGACCCTGATCATGATATTATATGGTTTAGATCAGGAGGATAATTGAGGAAAGCCAGCTGTGAATTTATCGCATTTATCTGAGGCATATCAAGTAAGTCCTTGCATAAACTCTTTTATTAAACGTTGTGATGGTAAGTCCTTTTATAAACCGTTTTGTTAAATGTTGTGATGGAAAGTCCATGTTGTGAAGCTTTGTAAAGCTATTTTTAAACTATGTTTGCTTGGGTTGTAAACGTGGATATTTATTCTTTAAACGGTTTTGTCAAACTAACGATTTTATCAAGAAAACTATTCTTTTCCTTAAATTTTTAGAAATCTCTTTTAAAGAAAACCACGTTTTACGAAGCCAAGGTTTGAAAATATTTTGAATCAGGAATTGACGGATATGTTCGTTGAGTACTCAATAAGGATATGCTAACAATACTAGTCTTGGAGGGCTAGCGTAAGTCTTCTGGCAGGAGGTCACCTCCAGAAGATGAACTCTGCTTGAAAAGGCGACAGTGTTGGTTGGTCAGGCCAGTCCGAGCTAGCATTTATACCTGAAAGGTATTATTTATATTCCCGGCATGGACACCCGGATGGTTTTGTTGGGTGTAGAGATGGAGGAGTATCTTACCCGGTGGGCTGTACACTCACCTTGATCAGAACGCCCAACGTGTGGTAATCTGGTCCGGACAAGGTGTACAAAGTGTGGTGCCTTGGCCAATTTGTTCTCATGGAGCCCAACGTGTGGTGACATGACTTTTATCCGAGTGGAGGATTTATTTTGTACAAAGTGTGACAATGAGGAAAACCTACTCCTTGCGAAAAGAGATTGTTTATGACTTGCCAAATTATTTTTACAAATGTTTTACACTTTGCATACACGAACTATTTAAAAACACCATATGCACACACAGGACTTACTGAGATTTATTCTCACACTGTTCTACATCATGTTTTCAGGAGATAGACTGTGCTGAGTTAGCGGGGCATGTAATAGTTGGAGCTTTTGCTATTTTCTCTATCCGTTCTAGGAGACATTTATTGCTTATGCTTCTAAACAATATTTTGTTTTATTCCGTTTTGCTCCAAGTTGAGCCTGATGTAATAAGAATATTTCTTTATTTATCTAAGTTGATCCTTTTGGAGATTGCCTTTATATTTTATACCTCGTTCTAAAGACCCCTTGTCCTACGGGACGGGGCGACATCCCCGCCCTTTTAGGGTACGTAGTCGTGGGGTGTTACACGTTTTATTTTTCTCCAATTTTTTTTTACGTACAGAGCATGCCCCTGTTTTCTCGTTTTCCACAAAGACATCATTTTTCAAATGTTGGTTGCATATCGAGAAATCATTCTCGAAAATCGTACAGTCAAAGGATAAAAAGTTATTCATACCAAAAACATCATTTACGTAATTTTCAGATACCCATAATCAAAACAAAATTAATGTAGTAATAAAATGTTCTCAGATGGCATTTACGTAAATTATGCACATTCGGATCCAAAAGTATTTTATTCTATGAAACCTAGAATTCCAAATCCGTAATGGAAATAAATCCAATAATCTCATAAAGAACATGCCTTATAGTGTTTAAATAATATTTATCGTTCCATTCAACCAAACAAATCATAATGTGTAGAATTAGTTAATGAACATTGGTTGAAATGCATTTGAGCAAGTAAAGAAGTAATTTTGTCACATAACATATGAAATGAATATTTACAATGTGCATTTGTACTTGAAATTATTTATAGCATAAAGAATTCCAAATTCCTTGTAGAAATATTTCATTATTGAATATTCGGATATTTTTTTATTCAGAAAAACCAAAATCTTGTTTAGGAAATCCAAAAAGGTTTCCTAGTTAAATTCTCATGCTTTGAGGATAGCATCAAATAATCTTTGGGAATTATAATCATAATCATTCATTTGCAAATTTAAAGTAGATCATAAGTCGCAAATCAATTTGCCTAGGAAAATCACAGTTTGGTTTAGAAAAACCAAAAGGATTCACAAATTGCATTAGACATAGAACAAAGCATATTTTGAAAATCACATAGCACAGAAATGGTAGTTATAAAACATTAGTAGGACATATCTTGTATTGCGCTGAAATGTACTAATTCGCTTGTTTGTACTCACACACGATCCTTAACATAAATTACCTACATTAAGGATTCACACCGTTTTTCTTAGTCGCTTACAACGAATATAAAAACATAGCAACCTATATATATATTTATATATATATATATATATATATATATATATATATATATATATGTTAGGAAGAAATATTCATTTCTCACAACATGAAATACACTATTTGAGATAGCCTAAATCCATTAATTTATATCTTCATCTTTTGCTCAAATAAGCATACCAATTGATATATGTCCTTTTAATTCTCATTCATCCATTCGTATCTATGTTAACAACATAAGGGCAATTGCAATAAGCTTCTCAAATTTGGCATGCTTTAGTATTTTTAACACAACTTTGGATCTATAAGTCTGATTAACCTCAAATTTGCCCAAAAAGGGTCATAAAATCATTGATTACAAAACCATAAGGTCCAATCAAACTTTACTAAACACGCTTGCAAAACTCTGGGATCAAAACCTCCCAGCTTTACCAAGCTATCACACTTGTTTTCACAAAATACATTAACCAATCTTTCAAACATCACTTGAAGCTACAAACAACACTTAATTCACTTCATTTGTGATCTTCACAACATAAAAGAAGCCTAATTTCAGTCATGATCAGCTATGAAAATCTCACAATCATCACAACAAAAACTGACAGTCATGATTAACATAGATCAAGCTTTGATTTTAGACAAGAAGAACAAATCTTTCACTTATTTTCTTACTTCATCTTTTCTTCCATCTTTCAGCAATTTACACTTCACCATAATTCCACCAAATCTTCATCAAATAACATAAAATTTACACCAAAACATTCCCCTCATGAACTGGCAGCCATAGCACAAACAAAAACCATAGCTTAACAATAATAGTTCATGAAGCATAAATAGAAACCTTGCTATTTCCATGAAAAATTACTATCAACATGATCCTTAATACTTGCAAAATAGCTTTATTTCAAGAAAGTAAAGTGTTTACCTTCTCTTGGACGAGATTTTGCAAGAAAATGCTCCAAGTTCCTTGCTATTTTCCATTTCTCTCTCTTTTCTCCTTTTTTCTCTCTCTATCTCGGTTTTCCTTTTGCTAACCGACCAGCCTTCTCTCTTCGGTGTTTAAGTCATCAAATGGTGATTAGGATGCTAGATGGCTAATTGAGAAAACGGTAGAACCTTTGAAAGATTGGAGAAATAGCTGAGGTGGCTAGAGTGGTTCTTGTGGGCTTTTAATTTCCAAAACCAATTTAATTCCTTTTTTGGCCCAAAATAATGCAAGCCCACAACCTTTTCCACTATGAATCCTTATTTTTCAAACATAATACTCCCTCCATCCCAACTAAATTGATCTACTTACTATTTCGGGCTGTCCTAAAAATTTTGTCACTTTCCTTAAAAGGAAAGTTTCTAATATATTCTATATTATAAAATAATCAATATACTCCACATATATTACTTTTACATATTTAAATTTGATATAAAGTATTGTGAGACTCACATATTTTCTCCTTTTATTATACTATATTATACTTTACTATTATTATATTCGAACTTTTACTTTTGCATAAAATATCGTGCCAAGCAAACCATTGTCAATTTAGTTGGGACAGAAGGAGTAATAACTTGGGTTACTATTCACCTTCCTCGAGAAAATTTTTTATTCCACCAATGCAATCTACGCATTACATTGACTATTATGGTGTCTATCAATATTTCTAAATTATTTCCCATTTTTTCTTAATTTGTGATAAAAAAATTCTGAAAATAACCCTGGGAAATATTATTGCACAAAAACACTTATCGTATAAAATAATGCAACTCTTGCTTTGGCAATACATACAAATACTCACTCAATTAAAAGTAGTCACAATTTGAAGTCAATAAGAGAGGGATGTTACAATCTTCTCTCCTTCAAAGAATTTCATCTAGAAATTGGCTTTGTCCTTAAAGAAAACTCTCGGTACTTTTTGCACATATCTGCCTTTATCTACCAGGTTACATCTTGGACTAGGTGATGATTTCAAGGTACCTTCACACGTAAAATTTTCTTATGCCTCCACTCCTTGTCAGCATACTCCAAAATTTTACTCAGTTTCTCCTCATATCTTAGATTCAGGGCTATTTCACTAAATTTGTTATTCATCACATGGTCAGGATTAGCGACATATTTTCGAAGTTGTGAAACATGAAACACATCATGAATTGTGTATAACGATGTCGGAACGCTCAATCCGTATATGACTATTCCAATCTTCTCCACAATAAGAAAACGGTCCAATGTACCAAGGCGCCCATTTCCTCTTCTGTCCTTTATTCTCCAAGTGACATTGTAATGTTAACTTTAAAAATACTTGATCTTCTTCCATAAATTCAATGTCTTTTCTCTATTAGTTGGCATAACTTTTCTGCCGACTCTAGGTAGCTTCTAAGCTTGTTTTGATCAATTCCACAGTTTGCCATACTTTATAAAGATCCAAAGCATCCTATACATTTTGTTTTCACCTTAGACTTTCCTAGTCCAAGGGTGATTGACATTTTCTTCCATACAGGGCTTCAAATGGAGCCATTCCAATTGTGGATTGGTAACTATTATCATTTGCAATCTCCACGTAGGCCAAGTTATCAATCCACTTGGTTCCAAAATCCAATACCAATACACATGCCTACACTATAGCTTCTAAAATTCAAATTACTCGCTTCATTTGTCCATCAATTTGTGGGTATCTAGCAGTACTGAATTTTAAAGTAGTTCTATATAACTCCTGTAACTTGCTCCAAAACTTTGAAGTAAACCTTGGATCACGATCTGATACAATGCAAGATAGTACTCCATGTAATCGAACCACTTTTCTATGTATATCTTACTCAACTTCTCCAGAGAGTCTTGCTAATTAATGGTGACAAAATGGGTAGATTTTGTTAATAGATCCATCACAACCCAAATAGTATCTCTTTTTCCTATTGTTAAGGGTAATCTTAGTGTGAAGTCCATGGCAATCTTATTCTATTTCCATGACGACACAGGTAATGGTTGCAATAATCCTCCCGATTGCTATTGATCACCTTTACTTGTTGACCTGCAAGGTACCAAGCCACAAATTCAGAAATGTCCTTCTTCACTCCAATCTACCCATAACGTTATTGCAAATCATGATATATCTTGCCCGCTTCTAGGTAGATTGAGTATTTTTCCCTATTGCGTTTTTTCTAAAATATCCTGTTTTATATCAACTTGTCTTGGGAAATAATATCGGCCTTAAAAGTGTAAAGTCCTTTTATTCTCCAATTGGAATCATTCTTCTCCCCATTCTCACTTGTTCTTGACAACTTTTGCAACTCTTCATCTTTTTTCCTGGGTGTATTTCAATTATTGCAAAAAGTTGGGTTGAATTGAAAGTTTCTTCATCTTTATTCGTCCGTCAACTATATAGGTTTCTAATTCTAGAACTTGTGTCTTTCGAAGTGCTGACTGCTTCACTTTTTGCCTTAAGGCATTCACTACCATATTCACCTTCTCGGAATGGTATTTAATTTGGCCATGAAACTCGTCCAAAAATTCCATCCACTGACGTTGTATCATATTCAAATATTTCTGGGTAACATGTACTTCAAGCTCTTATTATTAGTAAACACTTCAATTTTAACACCATAAAGATAGTGCCTCCACTTTTTTTCCCAAGCAAACGCAATTGCTTCTAATTCTAGGTCATGAGTAGGATATTTTTCCTCATGAGGTTTTAATTTCCTTGAGATAAATGCTATCACTCTTTTCTCCTACGTCAATACTCCTCTTAACCCTTTCTTAGAAGCATTCATATAAACCTCGTAGGCTTTATCCATCACAGGTAATGTTAAGACTAAAGTTGTACTTAGTCTTTATCTCAGTTCCTGAAAACTTTCTTCACACTATTCTTACTAAACATAAGAAAATTTCTTTTGAGTAAGTCGAGTTAAAGGTGATGCAATCTTAGAAATCCTTCACCAAATCTCTTAGCATACCCAGCCAATCCAAAAAGCGTCATACTTCCCCAGAATTCTCTGGCTGGTTCCAATTTACTACTCCCTCAACCTTTACAGGGTCTATCATAATCTTTCCATGAATATCACCAGCCCTAAAAAGGTCACTTCCTTCAACAAAAAATCACACTTACTGACTTTAACACATAACTTAGCTTCCCGTAACTTGTCCAACATTTTTTGGAAATGTAATTCGTGTTCTAGCAGGTCTTAGGAACAAACTAAGATTCTATATTGGAATATGTGATGCATCAAATCTGTAAATATGACTATGGCATTTTTAATGACATTATTACAAATTAAAAATGTCCGTATTGCATGTTAAATGTGGTTTTAGGATGTCTTTTTCTCAAATCTGAACTTGATAATATTCTTACCATAAGTCTATTTTGGGGAAAAAAAATAATAATAACCTACTCCTTGTAATTGATCGAGCTGCTCACCAACCATTGGTAATGGATATTTGTTATTCACTGTCGCCACATTTAATCCTTGATATTCTATACACATCATTAAGGTACCATCATTCTTCTAAACAATACATGTGCTCCCTATGGAGATGTGCTCGGCCGAATAAACCCTTGTTTCAATAATTCCTGTAATTGTTTCTTTAGCTCCTTCAACTCTATTGGCACTATTCTATAGGGAGTCTTTGAGATTGGTTCTATCATTGGCACTAGATCAATAGTAAATTCCACCTCCTTCTCTAGTGGTAATTGCATCAATTTTGAGCGAAAAGAATCCAAATAATCACACATGATAGGGATATCATCAGGCTTTTTTGTTTTATTCAGCTCATTTATCAGATAAAATACCCAACACATCCATTGTGAATTAAATTTCATGCTTTTATCTCAGATGTTAAAAGATTATTTTTCATCCCAGTTTCCCTCACAAAGAATATTGCAGCCTTCCCAGGTTTACAAAATGCACCACCTTATTTCTGTAATTACCTTAGGCATAGTGTTGAGAAAACCGGTCTATTCCCATGATAGCATCATAGTCTTTTATGAGCAAACATATCAAATCTTCTTCAATCGTTAAAGTAAGTTCCACCGTATTACCATAATCAGGTGGAGCTATATGAAATAGTACTCTTTGTCAATTTAGAATGTAGTCCCTTAATGTATTTCGTTCTATCAACCTCAACTTGCACTATTACAGGGCAATAGTTAAGTAAGTTTTGCAACCTATTGCCCAATCATCTAGCCCTCCTGTTGAAAATTCTAAAACTCATTCCCTTGTTATTTGCCTATACGATAGAGGATAAATTCCTTCTAAAAATAAGCCTTATAATCTATCCAACCCAATTCTCTCTGTTCATTCTCTCAGGTCCACCAAGCCTGAGAAAGTCCTTGGAGTTGGGAGGCAACAACTATACTTTCATTTTTTCCATCTACATGAAGGGCAAAACTATATTTTGTATGGAATTAGGGTGGGTAAAACCGCTCAAAACATTCTAATGCTTTATTAGCATCCATCTCTCCTCTTCTTCCTCCTGAGTATTGTTCTCCATCTCTTGTTGGAATTTATCAGTCTTAGCATTGCTCAGAGGGATAGCTTATCCCTTCGGCTATAGGTTCTTTAGCCTGAAGTTCTAGAAAGTTTTGTATAACACGTCTAGACAACATTTGCAAATTTCATTTTAGTCCAAGTCTAAGTCTACTTAATATCACAAGTAGTTTACTCGTGATTATATAGCTCACACCATAATCGATAAACACAGAACATGAAATCTTATTCCATTCAAACATAAGTTAGTAATACAAAATTTTATGCATGAGCACAACTTTATCTATCATAGCATACTGATTATATCTATGTTGTCATATAAACATCCTACTATATACATTTTTCCCCCACTTCTCCTATACTTTGTCACTATTATCCAATACCAGAGATGCCAAATCTAGGGACACATAATAGTACTCTGGGGTATTAGTTCCCAGTCCATTGCCAACATATATAATTACTTCATTACTATTATTCTCAACCTCAGGCCCAATGGCTTTCTCGTTTGCCTAGTCCATAAGTTCTTGTTCAACTTCTTCTCCAACCTTGGGATCATTATTAGGGGGTATCCATTCTGATACTTGAAAAGGCTTAGTTAATATGGTTTCATTCGGGTTTCCTAGGGAAACAATCATCTATTCTACAGTCGCTATGTTCATGTCATTACTCATCTTATTTGAGCTGCTACTATCCTTGAGCTCTTTCGGAGAGGGTAAATCATTGACCAAACTAGGTCGGATAATGTGCTATAGCAATCTATGCCTAGGGCCTTGCTCTGTAGCATCTGTCTAAAAACTACGAAGTCCGAGTCCGGGCCAAGTTTGCTTCACTTTCCTAGACCAAGGATTTTCCCATATTTCCCATTTCTTCTCTGTGAATTGTTCCACATGGTCACTTCCCTTAATCATTACCACTTGCCATATCTACAAAATAGAGGAATTCTATCAGCTTTCTAACTATACCTCAAATATTCTTTACTATGGCTCTAATACTAATTGCAACACTTTTACTAGAAAGTAGCTTGGAGACTCAAAATATCATTAGGTGTCACCCCATCTGGTTGCCCAGACAATGGGTCTTTATAACAATCAGAGTATAAAGTAAAGAAATAAAGACAATAGCTACAACAGGAAAGCTATTGAAAGAGTATAATAGTAAATACAACTCAAAAGCGCAAATAGTACACAATATAAAACATGTTTAGGATGGCACAAAAACACTATATATAGAAAGTCGTAGTGTCATAGTCTCAAATATTGTACATTCTTTGAATAGGCCGAGTCCTAACTCCATCTCCTAAGAAAACAACAGAAAATATTGGTGTGAATGAAAAATCAATTAGTAATTCTCGTGTGTGATAATGATTTCTTCAATTCAAAAGTGCAGAAAATAATTGTTTTATCCTTTGGAGAATGAAAGATAGGATTTCACTTATTTTTCCACTAAAAATAACTCTGCAACTCAGTTTCCTCATATTTTTCGCAAAAAACCACAATGTGTTTGGTAAGGAAAATCTAAATATTAAGATTTGTTTAGAAAACTTAGGCATGTTTTAGAAAGTCAAATTTTATCAACATTATTTCTCCATGCTTTAGAATATAGGCATTTCTCTCTCAAAAAATCGGCCTACGTGTAAAGTGCATAAGGCTTCACTTTTGGCCCTCATAGACTATTTGTGCTAAGGCTGTGCCCTAGCACTCAACCGGATCATGCTGGAATGGTGAGTGACATAAACACATCACCTCAAGAATCAAATCTTTTACTTACCACTTTCAGCCCAAGGGTCCCATATATGACGTCCTAACTATGATGTCAATCACTATTGAGGTGATAAGGGGTTGAACATGCTACATGTCCCCATCCAGTAACCGTATACAACCTATAAATAATAAGCACATAGGTATAAAGCAATTTTCAGGCACTAAACGACTAACCAGGATGACTAATCTCAATGTCCAATCGCCCCTTTCGGATTAAGACAATCCTCAAAACTAGCTAAGTTATTTGGAGTCATCTATCTCTCACTTGAGCTAATACAGTGACAAGAGCCCTTAATGTGTACTCAACATCTTCACTAGTACACATGACCAATCTAATATCACATTCAGGGATACCGTAATTTTTGAAGGAATATCAAGAAAAATCTATTGTGGGGCTAAAAACATCATTTTTCAAATGTTGATTTCATACCGAGAAATCATTCTCGAAAACCATAGAGTTGAAGGGTAAAAAATTCTTCGTGCGATAGAAACAATTCTTGAACAGCATTTACATAATTTCCAGATACCCATAATCAAAAGGAAATTAATTTAGTAATAAAATGTTCATTAAAAGCATTTACGTAAATTATGCACATCCAGATCTAAGAGTATTTTATTCTATAAAATATAGAATTCTTATTCTATAACGGAAATAAATTCAATAATATCATAAAGAACATGCCTTACAGTGTTTAAATAACATTTATCACTCCATTCAACCAAAGAAATCATAATGCCTAGAATAGGTTGATGAACATTGGTCGAAATGCATTTTAGCAAGTAAAACAGTCATTTTGTCACATAACATATGAAATGTCTACTTGCAATGCGCATTTGCACTTCAAATTATTTATAGCATAAAGAATTCCAAATTCTTTGTAGAAATATTCTATTATTGAGTATTCTGATATTTTCTAGTTCAAGAAAACGAAAAAGGTTTATTAGTGAAATTCTCTTGCTTTGAGAATAATATCAAATAATGATTGGGAATTATAATCATAATGATTCATTTGCACATTTAAAACATATCATAAGTCGCAAATCAATTTGCTCAAGAAAACCATATTTTTGTTCAGAAAAACCGAAAGGATTCACAAAATGCATTAGATATAGTACATAGCATATTTTGGAAATCACATAGCACAAAAATGGTAGTTATTAAAACGTTGGTGGGATTCACCTTGTATCGCATTGATAATGTACTAATTCGCTTGTTCTTACTCACACATGATCCTTAATGTGAATTACCTACATTAAGGATTCACATTGTTTCTCTTAGTCGTTTACAACGAATATAAAAACATAGAGCCTAAACACACACACACACACACACACACACACACACACACATACATACATACATATATATATATATATATATATATATATATATTGATTGCTAGGAAGAAAATTTTAATTCTTCTTGCAACATGAAATGTATTACTTGAGATAGCCTAAATCTATTAATTTATTTCTTGATCTTTCTCTCAAGTAAGCATACCAACTTATATATGTCCTTCTAATTCTCATTCATCCATTTATATCCATGATAACAACATAAGGGAAATTGTAATAAGTTGAAAATTCAGCAATTTTCAACTTTGGCATGCTTTAGTTTTTTAACATAACTTTGGATCCGTAGGTCTGATTAACCTCAAACTTGCTCCAAAATGCTCCTAAGATCATTGATAAGGTCCAATCAGACTTTACTGAACGTGGTTGCAAACCCTTGGGACTAAAACCTCCCAATTTTACCATGCTATCACACTTGTTTTCACAAAATACATTAACCAAGCATTCTAGCATCACTTTATGATTCACTTCATTTGTGATCTTAACAACATAAAAGCAGCTTGATTTTAGTCATGAACAAAGCTAAAAATCTCACAATCATCAGAATAAAATTGGTAATCATGATTAACATAGATCAACCTTTGATTTTAGACAACAAGAACAAATCTTTCATTTATTTTCCTACTTCATCTTTCCTTCCAATTTTCAGCCATGAACACTTCACCATAACTCCACTAAATCATCACCAAATAACAGAAGAATAACACCAAGACATTCCCTTCTTGAATAGCCATAGCACAAACAAAAACCATAGCTTAACAATAATAGTTCATAAAGCATAAATAAAAACCTTGCTATTTCCATGAAAAATTACTATCAACATGATCCTTAAATCTTGTAGAACAGCTTTAATTCATGAATGTAAAGCTTTTACCTTCTCTTAGATTAGATTTTGCAAGAAAATGCTCCAAATTCCTTTCTATTTTCCATTTCTCTCTCTTTTCTGTTCTTTTCTCCTTATTTCTATCACTATCTCAGTTTTCCTTTGCTAACCGACTAGCCTTCTATTTTTGGCGTTTAAGTTATCAAATGGTGATTAGGATGCCAAGTGGCCAATTGAGAAAGTGGTAGAAACCTTTGGAAGTTGCTCACAAAACATAAGAACACACTCACTTAAGGATTTAGGTTCCTTTTGCTCTCATAAGGCCCAAAGCCCTTGCACGCACGCACGCACACACACACACACACACACACACACACACACACACACACACATTTTTTGGCAGCCACATCCAGCTTTGGGGAGCTTGAGTTTGAAATGATCACTTGGGATTTTTAAATTTTTGAATGCCTAAGAATGCCCCTAACTTTACTCTCGTCTTTTTGTCTAAGACTCCATCTCAAACGTTTTTTCTCATTTTAGCAAAACAGATGCATTTTATTCTCACAAGGCACACGATCTCACCTTTCTTCAATCTCTCAATTTTTTCTTATTCTCTCAAAGGAAACCAAGAGCACACTTGAGAACACATGTTGGCCGGCACACACTTGAGGACTCCAAGCCTCCAAAGGCTTCATACAAATAATGTCTCCATACAAATAATATATCTATTTCTTAAGAGTAAACATAGTAGCTGTTAATTCCAGGTCATTTGTAGGGTAATTCTCTTCATAGGATTTTAATTTCCTAGAGATATAAGCTATCACCTTTCTTTCTTGTATCAATACTATTCCCAATCCTCCTTTAACTCATCTGTGTACACTTCATAAGGTTTGTCCATTATTGGCAATGCTAAAATATGAGTAGAGCTTAACCTCTTTTTCAGTTCCTGAAAACTTCCTCACACTTCTTGGTCCACATATAAGGAACTTTCTTTTGGGTGAGTAGAGTCAAAGGTGAAGCTATCTTAGAAAATCCCTCAATAAATCTCCACTAATACCTTGCTAATCTAAAAAAACTTCGTATTTCAGTTGGAGTCTTGGGACGATTCCAATTTTTCACCGCTTCGACTTTTGCAGGATCTACTGTAATCCCATCTTTCAATATCACATGTCTCAAGAATGCTACTTTCTGTAGCCAAAACTTACACTTACTGAATTTTGCATACAATTTAGCCTCTCTTAACTTCCCTAGGACTTTTTGAAGGTATTGTTCATGCTCTTGAGGATCTTTAGAGTATACCAGGATATATCATCTATAAATATAACCACAAAATTATCTAAAGCTGAAATGTTCGGTGCATCAAGTCCATAAAAATAGTAGTAGCATTAGTAATCAAAAGGCATCACTATAAACTCAAAATGCCCATATCAGGTGTTAAATGCAGTTTTCAGTATGTTTTCTTCCCGAATTTGAACTTGGTAATATCTTTACCTCAAGTCCAATTTCGAAAAACATTCTGCTCCCTACAACTGATCAAATAGTTCATCAACCATGGGTAACGGATATTTATTCTTTACCGTCACTACATTCAACCCTCGCTAATCTATACACATTTGTAGTAACCTATCTTTTTTCTTAACAAACAAAACATGTGCTCCCCATAATGAAGTACTTGGTTGAATGAACTCTTGCTCCATTAATTCATATAGTTGTTTATTGAGCTCTTTAATTCTATAGGTGCCATTCTATAAAGAGTCATTGAAATTGGTTCTGGCGATGGCACTAAATTAATGAAAAACTCTACTTCTCTCTCCGGTGGCAATTCCTTCAATTCTGCTGGAAAAATATCTAAATACTTATTCACAATAGGAACATATTTGGGTTTCTTAACCTCGCTTGGCTTATTAATCACATAAGCCAAGTATCCAGTACACTCTTTCCTAGTCATCTTTTGGGCCTTAAGTCCCGATAGAAAAGTAATACTTTTCCTTTCAGCCTTACCTATAAATTCCAATATAGGTTTCCTAGGCCGACATAATTGTACTATATCTACAGTCAACTTGAGCATGATACTGAGATAGCTAATCCATGCCCAAGATAGCATTATAATTCTCTATGGGCCAACATATCAAATCTCCTCCCAATATTTCATCTCCTACCAAGATCTTACAACCCTTATGTATTTTCTGACTACTCATTTGCTTTCCCAATGGGGTACTGACAATTATTTCATATGAAGTTTCTTTCCCTTTAATCCCCATAGAATTAAGAAATGAATTAGCAATAAAGAAACTTGTAAAGTCGGGATCTACCAATATTTTAGCATTATGATCCAAAATAAAGAGAGTACGTTCTACCACTATAGCCTGGTTGTCGCTCTTTTCTAATGCCACCACCCAAACATTCACTTGTGGTTTGGTGGGTCCAGCTTTAGAGGTAGAAGCTTGTCCCGTGTTCCTTCTCCCTTGTCCCGACCTTTATCCTTGATTGTTTCCTCCAGATCGACTCTATCCTTCTATCCTTCATGGCTGAGAGTAATAGAAACTCCTGTGCGCTACCTCTCCACAATTAAAGCATAAAAAAGGAGGTTGTTGACTAGTCGGGTCTCCTCTCCTTTGCACCTTCCCCTTTCATCTGCCATCAGGGCCCTCCAGACCTTTTCTAATTCATACCCCGAAATCCACCTCGATTTCTCTCGCCCCGTCTATTAAATATCAATCATTTCTATCATGGAGGCGATTTCTACAATAGCATTATAACTTGTGGGAGCCATACTTGCTAATACACATTTCAGCTCTGGCTGTAAACCTTTCACAAAATGTCTAACCCTGTCCGCTTCTGAATGGACTAGAAGTGGGTAATATTTTGATAGTCTAGTAAATTCAGCAGCATATTACCCCACTATACAGCCTTTTTGTCGAAAAGCTTGAAATTTGTCCTCCTTCCTTTCTACCACCCAAATAAGGATAAACTCCTTCTTAAAACTAGCCTTGAAATCTGACCACTCCCACTCTCGCTGATTCATTTCTCTTGCCTACCAATCTTGGACAGGTCCTTTTAACTGAAATGTAGCAAGTTATACCTTTATTTGCTCAGAATAATTTAGAGCTACAAAAATCTTCTCCATCTATTCAATCTAATTTTCAGCCTCCTACTTCGAATCAGGTCGCCCTTGAAATTGCAGAGGGTGAAATTTCAAAAAGCGCTCAAGAGCTTAATCTTATTTGACTTCACTTTGCTGATTTTCCCTACTCATATCCTCATTCACCCTAGCATTCGCATTTACTCTAATGGCAGTTTCAGTCAATTGTTGGATAGTATCAGCCATCTTTTGAAAAGTCTAGAACATAGGGTGGTCCAAAGTTACAAGGTGGGGACCTTCCACCTGCGGTTCCTCCACCATTGGCTTAAGGTTATTTCGAGTAGCTCATGATAATCGTCCAGAGGTCCGTTTAGGAGGCATTTGTACAATTCGTAAGATTTTACCGATATAACAATGTAACATAACTCATAAGAAATCATAAAATGGGCATAGTGCACATAGCAAAAGCATAACATGTATTCATTCTTATTTATCAAAATGTCAGTACAAAATTTATGTGCCAAACGGCACATATCCTACTATATATATATCTATATCTCATCCTCCTACTCATCATCATCACTGTTTAAGATGGGAGGTCCTGAATCAGTAGAAACTGTATAAGACTCAGCTGCATCAACCTTTTCATCTCCGTCCACATTTGGGTGCAACCAAGCCAACAACTCTGGGTCTATCTCTAAATCCTCCTTAAACTCCTCAAGCATATGTACCTCCATCTCGGGTACCTCTTGATCCTCTCTCGCATCAATAACCTCCAAACTTGGCATGTCCTCCTCCAATACTCCCTGTACATCCCTGCTAAATACCTCATCATCGTCCTCAAACAATACTGCACCATCGGGGATACTATCTTCCTCCTCATCATCCTGATGGTGTGGCTCAATATCACTATCAATCTCATTTGAATCGCTACCCACCTCCTCATGTTGCGACGATGCCCTCTCGGAGGTTGGTGTCCTGTCCACACTAAGGTCTTGTGCAAATGGAGTAACAACGAGTACTATTGGGTTAAAATTGCTCCTGATGAGACGGGGTGCATGATAGTAGCCAGGGCCAGGTCCTGTCAGGGTGAAACATCCTAGTGCCCGCTCGGTAGATCGTCCTAATCTTTTCAAACTTCATCACACCCAAGCTCTCACCTAGCTCTTTCTTCCCTTCATCACCGCACTCATCCGTTGGGCGCTTGCCCTTATCACTCCTATCTACCATACCTAAATAATAAAAAAGTTCCATCAATTCCTATAATGATACCGCAGTTCTATAAAACTGGGCTCTGATACCAATTGTAACATCGCTACTAAAGATAACAGCAGAAGTATATCAACACCACGTGTCGCTCCGTCCAGTTTCCCAAACAAGGAGTCTTTATAACGAAAATAATAGAGTAACTATATAAGATCCAAACTTATACAATATCCCATACTGATGGCCACACATATACATATGTCAAAGTATCTCATAGATGCCATCTCTAACTATTACACTGATAAAGTACATAGTCAAAAAGAAAACCATCCAAACCTATAATGCTGTCATTGTGGTATCGTTCTTCTATCCATAGGTCCGCTCAACTTTGGATCCTACAAAAATATAAGATAAAGACACGTGTGAGTGACGAATCACCTAGTAAGTCCCATGTGTGCTAGTGCTTTATAAAATAATAGAATACATAAAGCTTTTATGGGGAAAGTATTTCATTTGTTCACTGGAAACAACTCAAAAATTCTCTAAGGAAGAGTTTATTCAAAACTCATTCATTTTTGGAAAACTACATTTCAGATTTCAAATCATTGCCTCGATTTTCAAATCACAGGCACTTTTTCAACAAAAGATTGGCCTGTATTGCAAGTCCCGCAGTCCTTATCTTCAGCGCCACGTATCATTGTACTAAGATCGTAGCCTCCAGTACTCAACTTGCACGTATCATTGTACTTAGACCGCAGCTTACAGTACTCAACCGTACATCGTCAGAATAAGTACACCGCGGCATATTTCTGCTTAGGTATACCGCAACATACCTAGCGTATTGCAGCACACTCTTGCTGCTATAAACTAGAGGCCCCAATCCCAACCTTACTCAACGTTAACAATACTAACCTTACTTAAAATTATCAATACCAACCTTACTCAACGTTAACCCCTTTTGACTGATCAAGCCAGTAGGTTATCTGATCTCGTAGGATTTTTAAATCAAATATTTGTGGGACAAAATAACACTTTTCAGAATTTGATCCCACTGACTCGCAAGTCAGATCATCATTCACATAGGCTCCGCAAGGCCAATTAATTCATTCCATGGGAACATCAGGCCAATAAAATAATTTTGGGATTAAAATATCGTTTTTCAAAAGTTAATATCATATCGAAAGATTATTTTTCCCAAACCATGTCAAAATAGGATAAAGAGTTATTTTCATACATTAAAACAAGTTTCCAAGAGTATTCGGGTCATTTTGTCTATACCCGATCACAAAAGTCATTTTCAAGGGCATTCGGGTCATTTTACTCATACTCGATTACAAAGATTTTCTAAGGGTATTTGGGTCATTTTACCCTTACTCAATTTGAATAGTGTTCATAAAAATTCCAATAAGGACATTCTAGTCATTTACCAAATACCCAATTCCGAAGGCTTTCATAATGAAGGCTTAAAATGGCAAAAATCATTAAAAAGAAAGTATGTTAGGAAAACAAAAAATTTACCTCTATGATTAAATGGCCTTCTTCGCACTGGTATAGATGTCTATATAAGGATATTTGAGGCTAGTAGCTCACATCCTTGCAAACATTTACTACGTCTCATCCACACGAAGCTTTTGATCTTCCGAAATGGTGCCCATAGCATAACCGGTGAAGGCTTAAACGTTGGGTTCTGATAAGCCTTGAAGGCTTGGTCGAAAATAGGTTTGGTTTTTTGTGAATGCAAAATGAACAACAAAATCTCTTTTCTTTGCTTTGCTTCTGTGAATCATCAACTCCCAGAAGTCCACGAACCAAGCTTTCATTTCAATTCTTGTATCATGCATTTGAATCCATCCCCAAGAGAGAAGACATTTGCGTGCAAACAGAAAGCATCAATGCTTTCTATTATCCTACACGCGAAACAACACGGGTTCCAAAACATGTTTTTTATTTAATTTAATTTAATTTAATTTATTAATTTATTATTTTTTAAAAAAAAATATTTTACCTTGGTCTTAGTCATTGGGCCAGATAAAATTATTTATTCTTAGGTTTGAACACCCATAAATTATAAATCTCAATTATTTATTTTCTGAACTACATTAAATAGCTCAATAAATAATTAACAAGTCCAAATAAACTAATATAAAATTTTATACCTTTTGTCTACTTTATATCCAGATTATTTTTCTAATTATTCAATCTGGGCCTTGAGCCCTGAATAATTAATTAACCAATTACACTAGATAAAATAAATACTCTCTCTCGGATCTGTTATTTTATTCTACTCCAATAATAAACTAGACTAACAAAATAAAATGCATAAATATCAAGACCAATTCCTTAATCCAAATCTTTCATGGCTTAAGGGCCATTCCGGGGACCAAAAGACACATGCCTTGGCTACTAAAGTGACCAAAATATCCCTACTATATAAATAGCTATATTTTGTATTTTAAATATTTTCTAATATCACCATAAAGAAATATTGACCTCAAGGACAATGCTGCATTAGCAAAGTCTTCAACCTACAGGTGTAATGACTAAAATACCCCTCTACGCATCGCCGTGCAATTAGAGAGGAAGAGTGTACTAACACTTCTCTAATAGACATCTACCATCCTTAGACCTCTAGTCCAATGATCCATAACTCCTGAAATGTTTTCACTTTTTAAGGGAGCTACCCTAAAGTAGCATCTAAGTCATGTTCCTCAGGGCCTTGGATAATTAGATTATTTGAACAGTCACAAGGGACGATATAGTGTAGAAGCTATCTTGTACATGTCTGTCTTAACTAACTAGTCACATATACCCAACATATAAGTATATTGGTTCTACGAAAGAACCTCAACTACAGTATATCAAAGTATATACTTCTAGTTTCATCAGACTACTAACTCATACTCAAATGGTAAAGTATTAGTTCATATTGTAGCAATAATAGTCTGTGATTCTTTTAAATAATACTTTTTAGAAACTACTATTACATGTCATATTCTACGTATTTGAAATACGCTCATACTATGCAATGAGTGGACTACTCACTAGCTAAAGGTAAGCAATTCTCCATCTAGAATTTCTAACACAATAACCTATACATGATGAGATTCCTATTCTCATCAATCGGTTAAGAACAAACATTTATGTGTTAAGTAACCCGTGATCCATACCTTATTGTAAAAGACCACCATTTACATGGATCACTTACTTAAACACAATGGGTCATTTCCATAAGAAAATTGTGCACAAATAAAATGTAAATTCACAAACAAATTTTGAGAATAAATTCTTTTATTAATAATTTCGACAATTATACCAGATAAGATAGCCTGGAGAGCATATATTCCAATACATAAAACATTCCAATAAGGACATTTGGATTATTTTCCAAATACTCGATACCAAAAGGAACTCGTTTCAAAAAATTCAGAATTCTAATCCCAAAAGATGATTAAAATCAAAATTTCCAAATACATTTCTATAAAATGTTACAATAAGGGCATTCTAGTCGATTTATGAATACTTGATTTCAAGGATTACCGTTTTCCAAAAATCCCAAGTATTTAATCCAAAAAGGACTAAATTCATAAAGTTCATACTTTAATCTTCCATTAAGATTTCCAAGCTAAATATGGAGTTCATTCAAGTCCAAAATGGCATAAAACAAATCTTGCTCAGATAAACCTTAATCATATTCAGGGATTTCCAAAATAGCATAAAACATAGCATTTCATGGAAAAGTGAAGCATACTAGCTTTCAAAAGGTTTTTAGAAATCAAAAGGACTCACATCGTGCCCTAACTTAACTTTTTCGTTACGGCCATTCGTCTACTGTTTCTATCATTTTCAATGAATCGTTGACCATTTACCAATAAACCTATATCAAATATCATTTTTGGGTCAAATCAGATTTTGCCAAAAAATAGTCGACGTCCAGCCATTAGCTAACGTTTAGCCAACGGGGTTGATGGTTAGCTGACGGTTAAGGAAAATGTTCAGTTTTCATTCACGTCGTTTGATCAATTCTTTCATTTTCCTATTTCCTACATCCTTCCTCCCTTCATATACAAGGGATTCACTACATATTTCTCATTTATTTCATCCAAAATCACATAATTAATCGTCCCTAAGTTCATCCATTTTCGAACTCATTTTTTGAAATTTCACTGCTTAACACATGATTTTGTTTTGCACATAACTTTCAATTTACAACTCTGATTTAGCCCTATGATATACGAAAACTACTGTAAGACTCTTAGCTTTAATTTTGTATAAGATTTTTTTAGAGTCCTAGTTCATGTGACATGCTACAGGGCAAATACACTCTCAGTAGTTTTACCTTAATTCCACTATTCATGCTCCCTTTATTTTCCTTTAGCCTTTAACACCTTGGAAACATTAATTCATTCAATTTTCCTTCAAATAATCTTTAATTCTGTGATTTTTAGATTCCAATAACTCACAAGAGCCACACTTATTCAACACAAATTCATCCTTTCTAATCAAAGCTAGTATAATCCATGTTTTCCAACCAAGTAAATTCCATTTTTACTCTACTTTGGTCATCATCTCCTCAACCGACAACAACCCTTCAAACTACCATAAATATTCAGTTCTCCTTCACACAAAACATCATCCATAAACCCCTAGGAAGTTGGCACACATATGAGTATATATAAGGTTCATACACAAAAGTTACAAACCCTAGCTTTGATCCAAAATCAAGACATGAAAATCATGTTTTCATGTTAATATTCTCATATCAACATAATCATCATTCACCTAACAACAACTTTAATTCTAGCAGGGTGAGTGTTTACCTCATATTTGAGGCTATTTGAAGCGATTTTGCTCCAAGAACTTCTCTAACTCAGAACACCAAGAACATACACTGGCCTTTTTCTCTCCATTGTTTAATCTCTTTTTCTCTTGATTTTATTTCCTTCTTGCTGCCGAAATTTAGATGTATAACAGCCCCTTCTCACCGCCATTCATCATCAAACCTTGGCCCTTCATCTCTTATTGTTATTAATTGTATTGTGGATATACATATGTGTGTTCCAATGAAATTTTTACACACCAACCACCTATTTTCCTCCTCAAAAATTTCCTTCATTTCTTCTTGCATGGATGCCAATTTCTTGATCAAATTTCAGCCATTTAATCACCTTCTCATGGTCTATGTATTGGCCAATCACAATGCACAAAACCTTAATTAAAAGGACCCACAAATAATGTGTTCCAATCACAAAAATACACATCATTCTTTATTTATTTTGTAATTCTTTAATTCCATGCATCTTGTAGGAATTATCATGAAACCTCTCTTAATTGACACATGTCCATGGGCTACCAATCACAAAACTCCACACGCACCGTTTTTACCCGCGATTTTCTTTTCTTAGGAATGACCAAAATCAGATCCGAAACGGAAAAATATTTTATCTCACCATTCAACTCTAAAAATTCTATTAAATCTATTGGCAATAATTAAATTCTTCAATTCCTTCTCTATTTAGCCAAATTTGAGGTCAAAGTCACGAGCGCAGTTAAAATGACAAAAATGCCCCTGGTGACCCGGATAGCATAATTCACACCAAAACGTGTGTTCATCACACTGATCAATTTCTCTTGTTAGCGTACCTTCAAATTCTTTTTTTTTTTAATTAATAATAGTAGCCTTTCAAAGATTTTAGGTACGGGTAGAACAAAAATCCAATAATTACATCCAGGTCCCGACAAAATATTATTATAATAAATATTCGTCTCATTATACCGATCAACTTTTGTTCTGGCAATTGATAAAAATTATCATCCTATTATAAATAGTAGCTAATCGAAGGTAAAAAAAAAAAGGTAGGGTATTACACTCAAGGCAATAATAGCACAAGGAGTTTGAAAAATTTAATGACAAGTGAAATGACTATGCATGCACCAACAAATTTCCCGAACTATAGTATAGAACACAATGACCAACAAATTTCTACTAGTAACAAAAGGATAATTCTTACTCAAAATAAGTTACTAAGCAAAAAAAACCATAGGAATTCATCATAGGAAGCATTTACTAGTCATGTTTGCACAATTAAGTAATAGAAGCAACATATCAAACACTTTGTATGCAAGCTCGTAACTCAACCTACTCTAAATTTTTCTTCCATATAACAGCCCTAAAAAACTCAAAATTCACAATAAAATCAATCCTCAATGGTTAAAGTAACATCAAGGAACAATTTCAAAGCAAGAACATAGCAAATACCTAAGTTTTATAGCTCCCAAAATTAGCATGAACATGAGTTATGGGATTTTATTGTGTTTAGAATTTTGTAGCAAAAACATCCAAGAAACCTCAAAATTTCTACAAGTTTAAACCTTAAATAACTTTCTAATCATCAACCAATCATGTAGGCTCAATTTCACAACAAGCCCATGGCACAATTTGAAGTTCTTGACATTCAAAAATAGCAAGAAAAATAGTTACGGGAATAAGAAATTGCAGATATATTTTTCCACTTATTTGATCTCAAAATTCACAAATATTCATGCCAAATGATTCCTCAAACATCATACCAACATATAATATCAATTTAACATCAAGTTCATGGCATACTTTTGAGTTTCAAGCATTCAAAAATAGCACCCAATAAAGTGACAAAAATCTAAAATTTTCACAAATGCTTGAAGAGATTGTACCTTTGCCCAAAGAAAGATATGGTAATTAGAATTAACACAAGCTTTCTCCGATACCAAACTATTTGATATAGTCTTGAGAAGCACCAATTTGAGATTTGATGCTTAAAGTTAAGAGACATAATTCAAGACTAGAACCATAGGTAAAACTAGCTACCTAGAACCCAAATCTAATAAACTAAGCCAACTAAATCAACACCCAAACACCCCTAACCCAAGAAGGATCAAGAACAAATGAGATGGGAAGATTTAGACAATCAATTGAAGTCCTAAAAGAACCCTAGATTAACTAGAAATCTAAGACCCACTTTAGAAAGAACAATGATCTATTCTAAGAAGATTATAGACTAGATTCTTAGGTTGGACTAAAGCCTAAGAGAAGTCTTGATTGATTTGGGAATCACCCAAGAGGAACACCCTCAAGAACTTTCTCTAGAGAGAACAAATGATTTCTCTATTCAAAATATCAAAAGTTATCTTTACAAGAGTTATAATAGCCTATATACAGATACCTTGCCCTAAACTAATTAGAAAACTAATCCTAACTATTAAATGGCATTAATAGAAGCTTTGAGGCGCTATTACATGTCGTAAATAGGTTAAAATATAATAAAAGTCATGAAAATTAAATTACAAATGAAAAAGACTGAAAAAAAGAAAAATCACAAAAAGTCGGGATCGGCCCAACTAGGGCCTGCACCAGCTCTAGCACACGGAGCCGGCACCTACTCAGTTTTGTCCAAGATAGAAACGAGCCCGCTTTGGGCTGGCACTGGGTCCACCACCTTGAACTAGCACCGGTTCGGCTCGGGGCAACGTCATTGTACTTCTATTCTGGGTCATTTGACCTCCGTTTCTTTTCTAAGTGTCCCATTGATCTTCTAAGTGAAATGTTGATCATTTTGAAGTCTTTGTGATACCCCTTTAGCCTTCAATCATTGTTTAAAGGTTGCCTTGATCCTCCATATGGTTGCTTGTGTTGTGCGTCTTTTGGCCCTTCCTTTACTATCTATTTCTTCACAATCTTCTTGGACCTGGGTTTGTTGAATTTGTTATCTTGAAAATCCTCTTGATTCCTCTTGAATAGTGTTCTTACCCATAGAACCATGAAGTGTGATTTTATCTTTCTTCCCCCTTTTTGAAAATAGCCTTCATGCCTAATTTGATTCATATCACAAACAAACCAAATACAATATATAAATATATATATATATATATATTGCATGGGTGTATATATATATTAATATATTAAAATAGTGTATATATAGTAGTATATGTATATGTATAACATATAAATATATGTATAACATGTACATATATATATATATATATCACATAAATATATATTAATATTCTTTTATAATATATATATATATATATATATATATATATATATTAAACCCCACCTATAGCCAACCCTAGAGTAAGGGGGTCGGGATACATATCATATCATTTTGCATGAATATTTATGTTTTGAATGATTTTATGTGCTTTAGAATTATGATTTATAGGTTAAAAGGCTTAGTTATGGTTATTGAGTAGGAAGGGTAAAATGACAATTTTTCTTAAGGACAAAATAGGAAGATAGCTTGAGGATTAAATAAGAAAAATATTTGGATGAGAAAATAAGAACAAGAGTTGTTGTGGTTTAGTGGTTAGAGCTTAAAAATTAATCTCTAAGGTCATAAGTTCTAATCATGATTATCTTAGTTAAGTTTGAATTTTTGTTTTCTTACATTCCATAGAGATAGGAATGTTGTCCTAGGGGAGACAAGAAGAGAATGTCCTAATCCTATCATCATGTCTTAAAAATAATTTTAGAGGAATTCTTGTCCTTTTATTACCTCTAGCTTGTCCTAACATCTTCACAAATTAAATTTGTTCAAAATTTATCAAAATTCACTTTTTAATTCCAGAAAATTCAGTAAGGATCTCTTGCCTTTGAATTTTGAAAATGGATCTTAGAAGTTGGAGGATTGACTGAAAATAGGAGAGGAGTTAGAAAAGGTTCCCAATGAAAATTAATCACCATGGTTGAACCTTCAAACTCATCTCCATAGTGTTCATGTTCTTGTTGAAGGAAACCTGGAAAATTTTCAGATTCTTAAGCAACCTAACTTCCAAAAAACTCAGCCAAGTTTCTTGCTTATTTGCTGCCAGAAAAAATGAATAATTTATTTAGCTTGAAGACTGAAAAATCAGTGCAAATTCGGACTGCACAAAAACTGCACAAACCAGAAAAAAATTCTAGACAGTTTCGTTGATGTTCAACCAGAAAATGGAGCTATTTTTTTCTGCCTTCAATCCAGCAAAACTCCTTTGCTTTTCCTCCATGAAGAAGGCTGGAAACCAGCCTTAAAATAACCTCGATCACCTCTCAAATTCCCTGCAAATAGAGTTGAAGAATTGCAGAAAAACTACACAGGAAATTCAGCAAACCATTCGAACCATTGAACACCCTGAAACCAGAAATTTCTAGCTTTGATCCCTTAGGTCTAAACCGAAGAAACCACCCTCAAACCTCTGTAAAATGACCATTGTTCAACCATGAACTGAACACCATTAACCTCTCCACTTACCTTGAACACTTGGACTCCGTAACCACAACTCAAATATCTCCTAAGATCACTCCATTCAAACTACAATTTGAACTTCAAAAATTTCCAGCCTTTTGCTCCATGAAAACACTCGTGTACTAAGCTTCATAACCAGAAATTCCTCTACCATTGAGCTCTAAATTTTGGCTAGCCTTAGAGCTATATTAACCTTCATTCATTTTAGCAAAACATAACAGTCTAGCCAGCTCCATTGCAACTCCAAGAAACATCCATCAATCAAACACCATTAGCATATCCTATACCTCAAACCACTCCTTAAATCTCTCCATTTGAATTTCAAACAATCAGATTATTCTCTCCTCTCTAAGCTAAAAATCAAAATCCCTAAACTCCAAAAATCATTCGGCCAGCATTCTCTAGATTTCGTGCACACTTTTTCTCAAACTCTCTCAATTTTCACCTAGAACACCAAGAACACACACTACCTTTCTTCAAGCCAAAACCCACTCTAAACACCTCCAATCCCTCTCAATACTCCAGATTACTCCTACATACTCCCTAGAGTTCATTTCTAGAATTTATTACATCAAATCTCGAAAACAAGAATTGGCATTCGGATCAAAACCAGTTTTTTTTCTTGAAGTCTCAAGAACATCATCAAGGTAACCAAGAACAACTCATTTGTTCATCTTCTTCCATTCAACCTACAATGTATCATGCTAATGCTCTCTCTCTCTCTCTCTCTCTCTCTCTCTCTCTCTCTCTCTCTCTCTCTCTCTCTCTCTCTCTCTCTCTCTCTCTCTCTCTCTCTCTCGCGGCCGAATTGGTGGATTACAACCATGGCTGTTTTTCTCCACTCATGGACAATTCAAGACTCTCAATCGTGTGCACCTTCTTAAATCTTCATCGAAGTACACATCAATCAAGTATTTCTCCTTAATTATTCTTTTAAATTCTGAATTCATTTCTCTTAGATGTTGATAGGAAGAATAGAATATGAATGGGGGTTTGAGTATATGAATATGAATGAAGGGGTTGGGATTAGGATATGAGAATGGTTGTGTAAGTTTAAGCTATATGGATTCTCTTGAGAATCAATGTGTGTTCATCATGTCTTAAGAAAATTGTAGATGTTTAAAGCATATTAGATGTTATGACACCTTTGGTGAATAGGATTTTTATGTTCTTATTTCCATTGAAGCCATGATTATGATTATGTCTTGTAGAGATTTGGCCATGTGGTAATATGTGTTGGTTTAAGCCTATATTCATGAATGGATTAGTTATTGTTTGATGTTGGAGAATGTGTTCATGATTCTTGTTTAGCAATAGGAAAACCGTGAGTATGTTCTACATGTTGATCCAAGGTTATTTTAATTAACAAATTTTATTACCTTAATTAAAATTATTACTATATTTTTCCTCTATAGATTTCGAAATTCCTAGGAAGTTTTGGAATTGAAATATTAAATAGAATATTGATATTTTATTAGTAAAATAAATAATATCTTTTATTAAAAATAATATATATATGTGTGTGTGTGTGTGTGTATAATAGTAAATAAAATCTTTTATATAAATAATAATAAATAAAATATTAATGCCCTTATAGACTATAGTTTAAACTTTTACCTATATCATAAATATTAAAATTTATTTGATATCTATTAATGAAAAAAAATTTAATGTAATTCATTTATTACTAATTATTTATTATCCATTAAATATTAAATAATTAATTAATTTATAATAATACTATTTAAAAATTACCATTTATTAATATTTTTACGACTTAGTATTATTCAATAGTCAAACACTAGTTTATTAATAAATAATAACACTCAAAATTTATGATTTGAACTTATAACTTATTAGTAATTATTTTACAACTCCTAGTTATTTTAACTTATCAAGCTGGATTTATTTTATAAAATCCTTTATTATCTAGCCTTAAAGCTTAGAACATTAAGGTCATGATTGTAACTAGTTGAACTAGGGATTATTTATGTAAGTGAGTATAACTTGAGTATAGCCTTATCTCTTGTGTTTACCCCAGGTAGGGTTAGGTCAATATTGGAAGATTTTTGAATTCGAGCAAGCAAAGGATCAGGTAAGCTCCCGCATGGAATTATTTGAAGACCAAAACTTATTGTGGCATGCCAAATGCGATGTGTATGGAAATTCATTTTGTAAAGGCAATTAAGGACTGTTTTTCCTTTTATTTTCAGTCAAGCAAATCATTTGGAAATTAAACGAGCAATTTTACACAAAATGCTATACTCTTTCTGAAACCTAACTTTGACAAGAATTTTAGAAATCCTTAATTTCTATTTCCAATTAAATCAATGTATGATCAATTTTCTCCGAAGTAGGACAATCAATGTTGAGTACTCAATAAGGGTAGACTACTAGGACTAGTCTTTGAAGGGTTAGGGTAAGTCTCTCAGTAGGTAGCCACCTCTGAGAGGTGAGTCCTTCCCGGATAGGATGCTAGTCCGGTAGGTCATGCCGATCCGAGCTAGCAAGTTTCAGTCATGTGGACTATGTGTTTCTGGAGTGGACAACTGGTAAGTTTGGGTGTAGAGATGGAGAAGTATCTCACCCGGTTGGCTGTACACCTACCTTTTGTCAACATGCTTAACGTGTGACTATCTGACCGGCAGTATGCTCAACGTGTGGCATACTGACCATGTGGTCATAAGGCCCAACGTGTGGTAGCCCATGGCTGCCTCTTTGAGTGGTTGTATTTATTGTGCTCATGTATGGTTTGAAAAGCAAAACACCACTCTTTGTTTTAACATTTATTTAATGCTTGCTTATGAAATTTTTACAACTTGCATACATGAATTGTTTTTCCTGAAACACTCAAAGCACACATGGGCTTATTGAGAATTTTATCTCACCACATTTTATGCCATGTTTTTAGGATGATTCTACTGTGGAGGTCAATAGCTAGATTTGTTGCCTATGCATTGAAGACTTTATGTTATATTCCTTATGTGATGTTTTGAGAGATTGTTGCGGACAATTTATTTTTGATTTATTCATGTATTTTTAGGTTGTAATAAGTTTAATTTTAAAGTATTGCTTTTATTTTCTTTTATGTGACCTAGTTATAAAGACTCCTTGTCTTATGGATGGGGCGACATCCCCGGCTCTACTGAGCCTAGGTAGTGGGGTGTTACATATATACATACATATATTCTAATAGGCATTGTGTAAATACTTCCCTTAACTTGGTAATCATCACCGTCAGATTTCATAAGATGGAATACACTCCAGTTATCAGTCATCTTGCACAATACCCAATTTGTGCAAGATCTATATATTGCGCAAACGAGAAGCTTTGCCAAGGGGATGGGAAGCTTTGCCCGAAAAGGAAAGGGGAAATGAGAGTAAATTAAAGAAAGTAAGGTTGCATACAGAATGCACAAATAAATTAAAACATAAGTAAATTACTGAAAGTAAATGATGAACTGAAAGTAAATGAGGTGGCTTAGCCGACCATATGCAAATGAAATTCAAATTTTATTACTGAAATAAAAGTACAATATTGGAGATTAGAATTGAATTCTAACCGGAGAGGGTCTTGTAGGTCTTTGGGCTAAGATATGCAAGGTGTAAGATACAAGTGCTATGGTGTGGCAAGTGTGTCTTACAATGAAGTAGAAATGGCTATTTATAGCCAAAAAAGTGAATCTACAGTAGCTTATTAAAGCTGCTATAGTGTACAGTGGCTCTGATAAAGTGGCTATAGTATTTTTGCTGAGGTCACTGCTTATGTCTTTGGTTATGCTGATGTCGATCAGTTATCACCAATAGCGTCATGAGTGGGGTCATTGATTATCATTCACAATAATAATCTTCTTCGTCTTCTTCCTTTTCTGATTCCACCTCTTGTTCTTCTGTAGGTACTTTAGTTGAGGTAGAAGGTTGTCTCTGTAATTGTTGTAGCATCATTTATATAGCTGCTACAAAATCTTCTTTGGACTTGGAGGCTGCAAGAGTGGCAGTTGCAATAGATTTCTATTGGAGGAACTCCGTTTGCTGACTGTCTGCCAATGACAGGTACTTTGGGTTTAATTTAAACCATTTTTCGATGGCAAGGATGTAAGTATTTTTTTCATCCCAATCTTTCCACCATTTGCAATGTTCTTGGAGGGCAAGATACAGCATGCCATGCTGGTTTGCCTCTTTGTGATATGCAAACTTCTGGGAGTATATCCAAGTAAGTTTGAAGATACTGAAAAATTGGAGCAGAAGAGGAACTGCTGGTTGCGGATTTGAATATCTAGACTGAAAATAATCAAATCCTTCTTTGACTGGCTGAGGGAGAATTTCCTCGGTTGGTCAATAAACTGGCCACCACTAATTGATAAACCAATGGGAGAACACAATTTGTGCAGATTTCTTTTTGTTAAAATAGAAAAACCTTGAATGACTTTGCTGTTTGTTTTGAAAGGTGAAGGCATTCACCCAGGCTGCTTGGTAATCCCAATAATTATAAACCATAGGGTCAAAGGGTTGGGAAAATCGTTTAAAGGTATTTGGTGAGGCTTTCTATACTGAAGGAGTATAGATTGAATGAATCTGTACTAAAGTGTTTGTAATGAAGGATTCAGTCTTTTGATCTTTATGAGGGTGGAAGGACGCACTCTCAGTATCTACCAGTATAAACTCATAGTACTTTTGGGTAAATTTTGGTGATTTTTGAACAAAATTAACATCTGGGCCGAAAAGTTACCTAGCTGCTAATTGTGGATTGGAATTCTAGAATTCAGGTTCCATCTGAAGGAGTTTATAGACTCCTATAGTTTTGAAGTATGCAGGCTTAGGGGAGGAAGAGAGCCTGGAAGAAATAGGTTATGGTTCAGAAGAAAGAACCTTTGAGGATGCCGACTGCATTGTGCTTGTGCTTGTGTTTTTGGAAATTATTTTTTCAGATTTTGTGGGATTGGAAACCTCCACAATTTTAGGTTCAGAAAGTTTTACCTGATTTACCTGTTTTGGATTAGCTAGTGTAGGCTGTCTTGGATTGGCGGATGGAAAGCCCATCTGTTGGCTTGCTGTGGGAAGTGGAAATCCCATTTTTCTGCACCATTCATGAATATTAGCCACTATCCATGTAGATTGGACTTGGTCTTCTTGTGAATCCTCAGATTCCATAATATCGACCCAACTTTTAGAAGTCAGGTTTTCCAAAGAGATTGGTTCCTGAATTTTTACAGGCTGTAGTGTTTTGGCTATGGGCATCACATAGTCTTTTGGGCTTGTAAATTGGGTTTTGCCAGTGGATGGTCCAGAGGACTCTTTCTTTGGTTCCTGTTTATCAGGAGTAGGAATGGCAGGAAGCTCTTTGAGCTTCAAATTTTTATTTCTGAGTTTGGGAGCCATAGGACTATCGACCCTGCAGAAATTCCTGAGTTAAGAAATTAGGAATTGAATTTGAAGATCCTTCAATATACTCTATATCAAAATCAAATATAGATAAAATAGCTTGCCATCTAGAAAATATTTGTTTAGATGCAAGGTTTTTGACATTTTTTTGTAAAACATATTTTGCAGCTTTGCAATCAATGCGTAATAAAAAATTTTGATTTAGCAAATCAGCTTGAAACTTTTGAATGCACAAGACAATTGCTAAAATTTCTTTTTTGATGGTAGGATAGTTCTGTTGAGAACTATTCCAATGTTTGGATGCGAATGCAACAATATGCTCTTTGCCATTTTTCTGTTGCTTCAGGATGCCACCGTAGCCAATGTCAGAGGCATATGTTTCAATGATTTTTGGAGCTTGGGGATCCGGCAAGGATAGACACAGAAGATTTTTTACCTGGGTCTTGACTTGTCGAACAATTGAGGTATGAACATTAGTCCATGGAGGAGGAGGTTGTTTAAGCCTATCATGCAATGGCTTGATTAGATTTTTGATTCCTGGAATAAATTTAGAAACATAATTTAAACAACCAAGGAATCTTTGGAGTTGAGTCCTGTCAAGAATTTAGCCAGGAAATTTATCAGCAAATTGAATTGATTAGGAAATAGGAGTGATAGTTCCCTGCTGAATATTATGCCCGAGAAATCGAACATTAGTTTGGAAAAGACTAAATTTTGTTTTTGAAAGCACTAAACCATTATGTTTAATGGTGAAAAGTAGAACAGTTAGGTGTTTGAAATGCTGATCCAAACTATTTGAGAAAACTAAACTATCATCAATGTAGACAATGATAAATTGAGAGTAAGGATCGAAAATCTCGTTCATAATTCTCTAAAATTCAGAAAGAGTATTTTTCAAACCAAAAGGCATTACATTCCATTCATATTTACCAAATGGAACTGTAAATGCAGTTTTGTAGCGATCTCTAGGATCAATTTGAATTTGCCAATATCTAGATTTCAAATCAAATTTTGAAAATATGACTGCAGCATGCAGTCTGTTGAGCAAATCTTTTTTGTTTGGGATAGGATACTTTATCCATCTTAGTTCTGTATTGAGAGGTTTGTAATTGTTTACCAATCTTGGAGCACCTCTCTCAATTTTAGCATTTTTGTAAACATAGAATGTAGCTCAACTCCAAGGGGATGTACTGGGAGTGATGATTTTCTTTTGTAGGAGATCTTGGATTTCCTTTTGACAAAGAGTAGTTAACTCATGGTTCATTTAGATTGGTCTAGCCTTGGTCGGGATAGACTTTTCATCAAAGTCAGGCTCATAAGGGAGTCGGACTATATGTTGTTTCCTGTGCCAGAAAGCAGTAGGAAGATCAGAATAGAGATGTTGCTAAATATGGGTTGCTATGGCCTAGATTTTTTATTTGATAGTTAAATCTTGCAATTGTAGCTGGAGTCTTTTGAAGGCCAAATCTACTTTTAGGAAGTTGATTTGAGATTGTTTGTTTTCCAAAAATTGGAGTTCCTTCTCAAGAGGAGGCCTATCAAAGGGAATGTGCATTTGTTGATTTAGGTAAGTAACTTGAATACCTTCTTTGAGGACCATGAAAGGAATGATTTGTTGGATGAAAGGAGTGCCTAAGATAACAGGGTTAGTAATATCTTTGACTAATAGGAAAGAGGTAAAAATAGATAAAGAAGAGTGTTTTACCTCAACATTTGAGAGTTTGAAACTAATGCTTAGTTTCTTACCATTGGTAGATTAGAGACTTTCTTTGGTTTTTTCAAAGAATTTGGTAGGAATAAGTCCTTCTTGAATGCAATTGAGATCGGCTCCTATATCTAGAAGAGCTGGGATTTCAAGGATGAAGGAGTTGTTGATTACCGGAGTAATTCTGATATGCCATTTCTGGATGGATACTTTTGAAATGTAATTTAAAAATTGATTTGGCTCTTGAGGTTTTGAGGCTTCTGGCTCAACTGGTATTTCATCTTTTGAAAAGGGTTGTTGGAGAACTAATCTGTCGATTTCTTGAGAAGCTTTGATCTCTCTGATTTCTTGTTTGAGATTGGCAATTTCAGATTGCAAGTCTTAGACTGTAACCGATTTCTGAGGCCTAGTCAGAAACCTATTGAGAATATCTGTGGTATTGTAGGTGTTAACAATCTTCGGATAGTTATCGAAGGGATTGGATCTTGAAGATGATGGCTGATGCAAAGTTTGTTTGAATTTATCTAAATACTATTTTCTGGTAGTATTATCAGGAAGATTACCTATAATCTCTAAGAGTAAATCTTGTTCCTTAGAGAGGACATTGATGGAGGGTTGTTCTTCATCAGTTTCTGAAGAGGAAGAAGGAACATCATCTTCTTGGATTTGGTTGAATTGCTGATCATACTCATCATTAGCAAGGTTAGACTCTGATTCAAAAAGAAAAAGATTCTGAATCTTATCAAGTAGTTCTTGGTCCAATGAGAGTTCATGGATTCTTTTGGAGACTTTGCAGTATCTGGCTATATGGCCTGGCTTACCATATTTGAAACAAGTAACAGTTTTGGACTTGTCTTTGGAAAAATGAGTGTTTTTGGTTTTATGAGTTTTGGGTTGAGAAGCAGGAATGGCTAGATATTTTGATGGCTTCTTGAGTTTGGGCTTACTTCTATGAAAAGTGGGCTTGGATTGTAATTGTTTGTGCCTATATCTCTTATAGGGTTTTGAACTGCAGGAAGGCAATCCAAACTGTTCACAGAAGGAGCCTAAGTCTCGGCTTCTTTGGGCTCTATCTTTGGCCAATTGCCTCAACATTTTATCTTGTCAACAAATCTTGAGGGCTACTTGCTGGATTTGGCTGGTTAACTGACCAAAGGTGATCCTATCATAGGGTACATTACCATTATGCTGGGTTTGCAATTCGTCATGGACAAGGTCAAGAAGTGATTTTGGGAGGCCATTTAGGAATTTTTCTTTCCAATACTGGCTATGTCCATCTGGTCTGGCATAAATTCGGGTAAGGAAGGTATCCTTATACCATCTAAAATCAGACAAAGTTTTGTATTTGAGATTACTAAGAATCTCAGTGGATTTTTCACGAAAAATACCTGGATTTCCTTTGAAGGTTTTGACTAGTGTGAAAATTAAAATAGATACTACATCAGGGATTGGTTCACCATTTTGGAGGATGGGATGTCCATCTGCATCTATTTTGACAGCATGGAGGATATCATATTTATCTATGTCAGTGAGATGTTCGTCCCACCAACCTTTGAGTTGCCCTGTGAAACCTGCTATCAAGACATGGGCAGATAATTGATTTGAACTACCATGGGTTATTCTATAGGCAGTGGCAACCATGGTCATTTGTTGGAATTTAGCCATAATGTTGTATTAGATTGTCCATCTATATTCCATTCGTAGATGTTATTGGCATTATAAGAATTTTGCTGAATGGCTGGACTTTCTTCTAGGGCTACATCAAGATGAGTGGCTTTAGAATAATAAAGTTTCTGGGGATTTCTCCAATTATTTGGTCTTCCTATTCTGAGAGGAGCAATCTCTATAGGAGGAGGTTCTGTTGCGACATGATCAGAAGTAGAATCCGAGTCAATTTCTTGAAGAACAGAAATAGACTGTTGGGTAATTATCTTAGCTGGAGTAGAGGGTGACCCCGGAAATACTGATTTTTGTTTAACACTCATGGAAGGAGTGTCAGGAACTAGAATTGATTTTTCAATTTATGCTATTCTTCTTTGTAGTTCTGTGAACATCGGAGAAGCATAAGTCTTTTTAAGTTCTTCTTGAAATTGGGTAGGAATTTCATAAGGTTTAAAAAGAGGAATAATTGACGAGGCACTAGAGGTTGGTGTCACAGTAGTTGCCGAATTGGAGATACTTGGTTTTGAAATTAGATATTCACCAATAGTTTGTAAATACTTATTGGTGAAATTATTTTGTTCCAAAATGCTTTGAATATCTTTTATCTTGACTGGTTCTTCAAAATTAGTTTCCAATTTTCTTTTAAAAGGGGCAGTAGTAATAGTTTCCATGCCAAAAGGAATTTTAAAATTCTGTCTCGAAGGTAACTCAGGAGAAACATATGTTCCTTGGGATGTTTGCCAAAGTTTTGAGACATTAATAGAGTTTGCAAAAGGGTAATCAATTTTGTTGAGTGAAGCATAAGCTTCAAACCATAAGAAGAAATCAATTTATTTTTGAACTGAATTTAAAAATTCACGATATTTATCTTGGATCAGTTGTCTCTCAGATCCTTGATAATGTTCAAAAAACCAGTTTCTTTTGAGAATATTTATAGGAAAGTAAAATTCTTTTCTCAATTGTTCTTTGTCTATGACAAAATCAGTTTGTAAAACATTAAGATCTCCAATCATGGCAGAATGGGTAGGAGATGTAGGATTATCATTAGATTCAGGTTGCGTAACATACCTGGCTTGAAGAATTCTTAGATCTTGATCTATATTTTGCAGATGTGTTGCTACTGGGGACGTAGAGTGTCTGGGTTGTTGAAGTCTAGATGATGATCCTAGCCTAGATGCTGCGCTTGAAGGAGGATACGAGATCCATAGGCTGAGGGTCCTTTGGAAAGTGATTCAACATTTCTAGAAGGAGATTGGTGTATCTCGGAGACAGTTTTATTTTCTGATTTCTCAGAAGGAGTGACTCCAATTAGTAACCAATTTGAAGGAAGACTTACTTCTTTCTAGGAGATGGGTTTTGGAATTGAAAGATGAGATCTGGACAGATCTGTTTGAAATAAAATTGTTTCTCCTTTGTTTGATACTTTCATAGCACCAGTATTGAACGCAGAGTTCATAGCCTTATACTGAATTCTGTACAGGATTGCTACTGGGAGAGATCCAGTTTTTATTTTAAAATTTGCAGTCTGGACATTGAGGGTCAAGGAGTCTAAAAGATTCCTATCTTGTAGAGAAACTGTGAAATTTGGGAAAAAATCAAAATAGACTGGTCCATTATAGAGGTTGGTTTCTACCATGCCTAAGAGAGAATCATTGAAGTTTAGGAATCTGGTATCCCTAAGACATAGAAGGAGAGATGTATCTAGACCTTCTCTGGACAGAGGTTTTGCTGCAATTTGGACGAGGCCAAAATAGAGATATTTGTATTTTTGTTTGAATTTCTCCATATCATTTGGGGTGAGAAGTCTGATTTCTTGAGTATCAGGATCTATTTGAACTGTTTCCTCAACAGTTTTGATGGCGTAGTCACTGCTGAGTGACCATCTGGGATTTTTGTAAATTTCTTTGTCGGAAAACTTGGGGATTTTCCAGTTGTCGATTAACTGTTGTAGATCAGAGAAGTGAACTTCTTCTTTGATCTTGGAAGATACTATAGGGGCAATGGGATAGGAGGATGAAGATGGGGATCTGAAAAGTCGAGAAAAAGATATAATGAAAAACGTATGAAGAATATATGATTCTGATCTTTATAGATGTATATTTTATTTGTTAAATATTGAATAGACCTGAGAACTCTGCACAAAGATCTGACTAAATCTGGAAGGAGATCTGGCATTCAAATCTACTCTGCAAGATAGACTGAACCTTAAGGCCATGGGGTTAAGGCCACTGATGGTTCCAGTATCATGCTGAGACGAGAATTCAATTCTTAATAGCCATATTTAGCATAGATCTACACAGAGACTTGATAGATCTAGACTTTATATAACAAATAAATCATATATCTAAGAATAGCATAAACCATAGATCCAAACTGGGTATTGTGCAAGATGACTGATAACTGGAGTGTATTCTATCTTATGGAATCTGACAGTGATGATTACTAAGTTAAGGGAATATATACAATGTTAATATACTATTTTAATATATGTATTACTATAGCAGATTAATACATATTAATATATACACTATTTTAGTATATTAATATACACACATATATATTAAAATAGAATATTAATATATATATATATATATGTATATGTATTAATATTTAATATCTTTTAATAATATATATCTATATATTTATTAATATAGCATATTAAAATATATTAATATATGCATACATACACCCCCCAAATACATACTAAAATATATATATATATATATATATTATATATACATACATACATATATATATATATAAATATATGTATAGACATATATATTTATATATTTATTTTGTATACACCCACATATATAATATATATACATACACATATATATTTAAATACTTTTTAAGTATAGATACACACACACACACACAGAGATATATATTAATACATATATATATATATATATATATATATATATAACATATACACAAAGATAAGCGTATTGAATTAATGATCCAACCATTAGATTTGTTAAAACTTGTATGAAAAGTGTTGTGACTGAATATGAAGTTAATCGGATATATTTTCATAGATAATCTAGCATAATATCTATAAAAATGTCCCAAAGCTAACACATTTACAAAGATTGGCATATCAAATTAACAATTCAATCGTTAGATTTTTTGAAATTACTATAAAATGTGTAATGACCAAATTTAAAGGCAATATGACATATTTTAGCATATAATCTAGCATAATCTCTGTAAAAATATCCAAAATCTAACACATAAATAAAGATAGGCATGTCAAATTAATGATCCAACTTTTAGATTTGTTGAAATTGCTATGAAAAGTATTATGACTAAATTTAAAGACAATCGGATATGTTATGTCACATGGTCTAGCACAATTTCTATTAAAATGCTCGAAACCTAATATATTTACAAAGATAAACATATATAATTAACATGCCAAATGTCAGATTTGATAAAATCACTAAAAAAATTTTTATGACCAAATTTTAAGGTAATCGAATTTGTTTTGGTGCAGAATCTAGCATAATCTTTATAAAAATAAAGAAAACTTAACACATTTAGAAAGATAAGCACATCAAATTAACAATCCAACCGTTAGATTTCATAAAATCACTATAAAAAAGCATTAGGACCAAATTTAAAGGTAATCGGACATTTTTTTTTCACTTAATCTAGCATAATCTCTATAAAAATGCTCGAAACCTAATCCATTTACAAAGATAGCCATATCAAATTAACGATCCAATTGTTAGATTTATTAAAATTGGTGAAAAACATATTATGACCAAATTTGAAGATAATCAGATATTGTGGCATAGAATCTAGGATAATCTCTATAAAAATACAAAAAACCTAACACATTTAGAAAGATAGGCATATCAAATTAATGATGCAACCACTAAATTTGTTAAAATTACTATAAAAAAAAAATACTATGACCAAATTTGAAGGTAATCGAATATATTTTACCACCTAATCTTGCACAATTTCTATAAAAATGCCCAAAACCTAATACATTTACAGAGGTAGGCATATCAAATTTACTATCCAACCATTAGATTTAATAAAATCACTAAAAAAGGTTTTATGACCAAATTTTAAGGCAATCAAATATGTTTTGGCATAGAATCTAGCATAATCTCTAAACAAATACAGAAAACCTAACACATTTAGAAAGATAGGCATATCAAATTAATGATCCAACCATTAGATTTGATAAAATCACTAACGAAATTATTAAAACCAAATTTAAAGGTAATTTGACATGTTTTGGCAATTAATCTAGCATAATCTCTATAAAAATGCTCAAAACCTAACTCATCTACAAAGATAGGTATATCAAATTAATGATCCAACTGTTAGATTTGTTAAAATTACTGAAAAATCATATTATGACCAAATTTAAAGGTACTTGGATATATTTTACCACATAATATTGTATTATCATTATAAAAATACCCAAAACCTAACACATTTCTAAGGATAGACATATCACATTAACAATCAAACCGCTAAATTTATTAAATTTGCTAAAAAAAATGTATTATCACCAAATTTGAAGGTAATCAGACATATTTTGCCACATAATCAATTTTAATTTCTATAAATTAGCCCAAAATATAATGCATTTATAAATATTTAAAAATTTATGGACAAATTTGTCAAATTTTTGGGATTATATTTTAAATATTCTAAAATTTAATGACCAATTTATAATTTTTTGTTATCATATTATAATTTTACAAAATTTCAGCAAATTATAAAAATTGGGGTCATGTTTTATATATTTAAAAATTTAGAGACCAATTTATAAAATTTTTAAGGTCATAATATAAATATTTTAAGATTTTGGGATCAATTTAAATTTTTTTTATGTCATTTTGAAATTATACAAAATTTAAAGACCAATTTATAATTTTTTGGGGGTTATGTTGTAAATATTTAAAAATTTAAAGACAGGTATTAGATAAGAAATATGAATTTTGTCATTAAAAGTATAGTTAATAGTGATAAAAGTTAATATATTTAGCTAGAAAATGAACTTTCGTCGTTGAAGATGCATTATTAGCTAGGAAAAATTAGCTAAGAAATGAATTTTCATCGCTGGTGATACATCAAGACCGAGGAAACTTAAATTTTCCTTGGTAATAAACTTATTTCCTAGCTAAAGCCATCACTTTTAGTTAGGAAATAAAAATTTTGTCGTCGAAGGTCTTAATTAGTAGCAACAAAAAATTTTGGTCACTGTAGAAAAAATTTCCTTGCTAAAGGGTACTTTTGGAGACAAAACTTTAGCTAGAAAAATAAAATTGTTGCTAATGTATCTTTTTCTTGTAGTGAGTACCTGTAAGTATCGTACCGGATTAAGATCCTAGATTTACTTTAAGATTTGGGGGGGGGGAATTCAAGAATCATTGGTAGCGACTTTGAATTTTAGTACATCTGCACACTTGCAGATGGACGGACAATCAAAAAGAGTGATACATATTCTAGAAGATATGTTGAGAGCTTGTGTGCTTGATTTTGGTAATCAATGGATAAACAGTATTCTGTTTGCAGAATTAGCATATGACAACAGTTATCAAGCTTTGATATGAATGGCACCTTTTGAAGAACTATATGGCTGGAAGTGTCAAACTCTATTATATTGGCCTTAGGAAGAAGATAGACCGAACAACAATGATGGTGGAATTAGTATTCGGGAAATGGATGAGAAGGTGATACTGGTGCAAGAAAGATTAAAGGGTGCATAAAGACAGCAAAAAGTTATACTAATAATAGAAGACTGGAATTAGAATTTTAAGTTGGGGATTCTGTATTTCTAAAATTGACATAGAGTCGGGAAATACTGAAACATCCAAAAGTTGAGAAATTAAGTCCACGATAAATTGGACCTTTTTTATCACTGAGAAAGTACATATGGCATATGGATTGGAAATCCTAGATGGACTGATTGGTATTGACAATATGTTTCTTGTTTTACAATTTAAGAAGTATAATCTTAATCTTGAACATGTGTTGAATGCTAAGTTGCTATAGTTGCATTTTAATTTAAGTTACGAGGAGAAACCAATGAAAATTTTGGAACGAAGTATTAAAGAGTTGAGGAATAAAAGGATTTTTTGTGGTTAGGATATTATGGAAACATTATAAAATTCAAGATGCAACTTGGAAGATTGAAGATTAGGTAAGAAGAAGAAAGTAGAACTTTAATTCCTGTCCACAAGTCACAAACACAATATCTACAAACTCACAACTCCACCTGCACCACACCGCAACTACAATCCCAATACCCCAACACTAACAATTCAACACCCAATAATTCCAATATAAAAAATAACCAAAATAAAAAAAATTAAGTACCAAAATCTGAGAGTTTCACTGCAAAAATACTACCCAACTTAACAAATATCAACCTAAGGCCAAAGAAATTATACTGTGAAAAACAAGCACAAATGCCCAAAACAAAGTATTCAAAGCATTATAAATTAATACTCAACACCAATTATTCAAGAAAAATAGAAAATTCAAACAAAGAAGTCAAAAATTTTTGAATAACATTGTTACGCAAAAAGTTATTTTCTTCTAAATTAGAGCTAGTGCCTTGAATAAATCTTGTTTCTTTGCCTTGGATGTTTAAAAAATTCAAGTGGGTTTTGAATAGGTTCAAGGAATCTTGTTTCTACAAAAGGGTGTGAAGAAGTTGGGATGAAATTCAAAGAATGGGAAGAATAGTTGAAGAGCTGTGACTTATGAAGTATGAGAAAAAGATCACAACTTCTGAAAATTTAGAAGGGATTCTAACAGTTAGAACGAAAATAGCAAGTGGGTAAGTATAAGTAGGAAGCGGCACTAAAGAGGGTGCAAGAAGAGGGATGGCTTTGAGAGGGAAAAAAAGAAAGAGAAAGAACCGCTACTCCCTTTTATTTTTCCACATTTTCAGACTAGGCAACACCACTTCTGGTGAAGGAAACGGTGTCGCTTGGTCTTCTCAATACCTATAACACCTCTTATAATCATACATTCAAACGCATATAAAATGTCATTTCAAGATCATATTATTGTTGGGGAATATATTTGAATATATTATATGAGAATATTTACATATTTTACAGAGAGTTTATTTGAATAGGTTCTTTTACTATTTTTTGTATTATTTGTTTATAAGTGAAATATTTGTGTAAGAAATTTGTGTACACTTATGTGAATGCATTGTGATGCTTTATAATAGTTAATTTTATGTCTAGGATGGAAAATTAATTATTAGAAAGTGGTTTATGTAATTATTTCGTGAAAAAAATGTTTTTGAGGCAAATATGAGAAATCAGTTTTATAAAGGACCCAATGTTAATTTTTATTAAATAAAATCCCTCTTTCAATATGACTATTTTAATTTTTTACTTTAATTAATTTTGAATACTAATTGTCCATGACTTTGAACTCTTTTAACCTTTTGACTATTCTTTGATCCTTTTTACTTAAATGTGAACCTTTTGAACCTTGGCTCATTATTTTTATAGAAGATTAATTTTTTTAAATTTATTTTGTTTCAGTAAATCCTATAGTTCCTTAAATGAGTAAAATTACTGTCTTATCTCTCCCTAGTGCCACCACCCTTTATATAATCTCCACCATTGATGTGTTTTTATTTCAACCCTTGATTTTTATTAAATCATAGTTTTCAAAAATTACTTCAAAAACAAGCTATTCAATCTAAAATTCTCATGTAACATATAAAACCCCAAATTTCTCAGACCCTAGCCCTCATAATTTTGGTCACCATAGAGAACACTTAGAAAAAATTTTCATTTCTTGCTCTCCGCTTCTCCCTCCAGCCGCCACTCACTTTCCTTCTTTGCTTTTGATTTTTTTTCATCCAAACTCTTTATATTTTGCTTAATAACTAAAGGTTGAAGTGTTTAGAAGTTGAATATTGAAGTTATTTAGATCTGTCTTCAAGAAGATATGAGCATTAAGCTCATCACCCTTGCAAAATTCATGTTTTATACACATATGCCTTGCTGGACAGATTTTATGTTTTTGAGCAAAAATGGATTTTCATGATGGGAAAATGCCATAAATTTGATGTTGAAATGTGTTTTTTAAAGTTGTGTTGTGAATTTTGGGTGATTGGAGGTGAATTGAAGTAGATTAGGTTGTGAATTAATGCTTGGGAGACAAGCTTGTATGTTGTTTATACTTTTGATCTATGTAGTTTTTGGAATGAAATTTTTTTGAATGTCTCAGAGAATTGTTCTCATAAATTGTTGCAGAATTCATTGAAGAATTTTTGAAGACAAAGAAGAGAAAAAAAAAATGTTTTTTCCCCCAAGCTACGGCTTGAGGCACAAGATATCCCAAGCCGCGGCTCGTATGGGCTTGGCTCCCAGAATCGCGACTCACATGGATTGTTTAATGCAATCTTGGGGAGGCTTATACACATCCTCCCTAAGATGCAACTTCCTTTTGTAATATAAATTTTTTTTTTCGTCTTTTCTTTGTTTCGTCCAAGTTCACGTTATTTGTCTTTTGCGCATGGCCCACATTTTTTTTTCCTTTCATTTGATGCCCACTTTTTTTCCCAAAGTCTTATTTTCGGACTAACATATAATTTTCCAAAATCTTGTTTTTGGAAAATAATATATATTTTCTAAAATAATGATTTTAGATTGTATATATGATTTTAATTCCTAAAATATGATTTTAGCAATTAATATATTTTCTAAAATATTGATTTTAGATTATATATTTTTTAATTCCTAAAATATAATTTTAGCAATTAACATATTTTCTAAAATAATGATTTTAGATTGTATATATGATTTTAATTCCTAAAATATGATTTTAGCAATTAATATATTTTCTAAAATATTGATTTTAGATTATATATTTTTTAATTCCTAAAATATGATTTTAGCAATTAACATATTTTTTAAAATACTAATTTTAGAGTTTATTCTATTTTTCCAAAAAAAGTGATTTTGGAATTAGTTTTAGGAATTAATATATTTTATAAAATATTAATTTTAGAAGTGATTTGGAAGGAAAAAATCTCATTAAATTAGGGATGAAGAATTAATTTTCTTTTCGGGGCTGCTACCCTTTTGACCCCCGGCCACTGACCAATTAGCTCGACCACCATTTTTTTCCTAGATAAAGGGACCGAAATGTTATTTTTCTCAAAATTTGATTTTGAGACTAACTATTTTATTTTTCAAAAATAATGATTTTGGAAGTTAATAATTTATATAAATATATCAAGAAATTTCCAAATTTTGATCTTGGAAACTTTTGTTAATTTCTAAAATTTGATTTTAGAAGTTAATATATATATATATATATATATATATATATATATAATATACTCTAAAATTCTAATTTTAGATTTTATTTCCAAAATAGTGATTTGGGAATTGTATGCTATGTTTTATTTTGCTTAATGTGTTTTGAGCATGATGTTAGCATGCTGGATGGTTATGGATTAAAACCAAATATATATGTTCATGCATTACTTACAGTTTTGGTTTTAATGAAATAGAGCATGCGTGTCCTGACTTCTCTATTATTCTTGTGTAATTTCTTTTGTCATCTAAACTCCCCTTAAATGTAACTCGAGGTTTTTTTACTTAGAAAATTTATGTAACTAGATTACACAAGGCAGATATAGTTAGAAAAATTATTTACAAGACAATGGAGATGGTGACCAAAACGAGGCGAGGGAGTAAAACCTTCTACTTATATCATGCATGAATACATAGAGTTGACCATATTAATTTCCTTTGTGGCTCGAGGAAATTAATTTTGGAAAAGTCCAAAACCATAAAACATAATTATGATTTTGCAATTTATGGATATGATGATATTATGCATGCTATGTTAAGACACAAATATCACAAATCCTTTAATCAAAATTAAACCTAATGCCTTCCATTAATATAGTAAGAACGAGAGTCATTTGTCATGACCAGGAAACTGGGCTAACTGAAGCCGACATTAGGCATGTTCAAGCTATGGAATTTTAAATTTCTGATTAATGGGATGTGTTAAACTAATTTCTTTATCCTGGTTGGGCAAACTCAAGCATATAGAAAATTAGAGGCAAGATTGAGCTAGCTTAAAAGCTTTAAAATTAAAAGATGCTAATCACCCAATGATCTAATAATTACATACGATGTAATTAGTATTGGATACCTACCACTGAACTTAAGGGTGGCTTGTTGGGCAAACCCAAGGTCATTCTTGAGAAATTTGGATACCGATCCACTTGTAAAGCTTCCAATGGTCTTTTCTGAATCAATAGTGAGGGCTATTAGTTTGAGTAAAATAGTAGAATGACAATGTGCTTAATTAAAGACCTAATTATTTGAATTATATGTGCATATATAGTTAGCTAATTTTCTCTATTTTTACATCTAGGTTATCTGTATCATGACAACAAACTTGAACTTACGTAGTATTTTGGAAATGAACAAATTAGTTGAAACAAACTTTCTTAACTGGTGTAGAAGCTTGAGAATTATTCTCAAGTCAGAAAAGTTGCTTTACGTGTTAGAGGCTCTTATTCCGCCACTACCAACTCAAGATGCTCATACTAATAAGCATGTTGTCCACAAGAAACATAAAGAGGACAGCGACACAGTATCCTGTGTGATGTTGGCGTAAATGTCCCCTGAACTGCAAAAATAACACGAGTATATGATGCTTGCTCGATTATCTTGCATCTTCGAGAGCTATTTGATGCCCAAGCTAGAACGGAAAGATATGAGATATCAAAATAACTGTTCCGTTAATAGATGGTTGAGGGTACTTCTGTTGTCACTCATAGGCTGAAGATGTTGGGCTTAATTGAAAAGCTCAGATCTCTTAGTTTTGTGATGGACAATGATTTAAGTATTGACTTAATTCTACAATCTTTACCAAGTAGTTTTTCACAATTTGTGATTAACTAATAGATGAACAAGATTGAGTCCATCATACCCAAGTTGATCAATATACACAAAACCGCGGAATCCTCCATGAAATAGGAATCCAATGCAGTTATGTTAGCAGAATCTTCCCCTTCTAAGAAGAAATTTCCTAAGAAGAAGAAGAAGAAGGCTTCTACAAAGACCAAAAGTGATGTGAAATAGAAGGAGGAAGCTACCAAAGGTCCATGCCACTATTGTGGAAAGATGGGTCATTGGAGGTGTAACTGCAAAGCTTAATTGGAGATCGTCAAGGAAAAGAAGCAGAAGGAGAAGCTTGTGGGCACTTCTACTTCTACTCCTGGTATATTTATGATTGAGGTTAATATTGATGGAACGAAAAATAAAGGAACACGCATGGCTACTAGAAAGCATAGCGGAAGTTTAAAAAAAAAAATACCTCTATGAGTCCTCTTCTGGTCTGGTTGAGAAGACGAGGCACCAACCACGGGAGAAGCTACCTGCCTTGATGATGATTCCAGCGAGAAACTAGCGATCTGTTGGCTCCTTCTTGGCATGTACACGAAGCTTTTCACTTCTCAGAATATTCTTCTGCCTATCTATGTTGGTGAAACAACCTAGGCTAGGAGGGTCCTCTTGATCCTTTGCTATTAACTAGTAAAGACAAGAAGATGGAAAAAGGAGAAGATGAAGAAAACGTGTGAGAGAGAGAACAGAGATAGCTCTAGAGATTTTTTTCCTCCTGTCATGTGTCTCTTTTTTTGCTCTACATAATGACTCCTATTCATATCCTAGATAATCCAACCCTTGTGTTTTGATATTTCAAACATCTGGAGGTTATCAACAGAAGAGGTTTGGGTTATCCCCAACTCTTTTGTACCATGAATAATAAAAAATTCTTTACTCCAGGCTATTGGGCCAAAATAATTTATTATTTTTCCTTGGACCCAATCAGCTAAAAAATAATAACTGTTAATTATTTATTTCGTAGGCCTATTAAAATAATCTAATAAATAATTAATGAGCCCAAATGAACGAAAATAATTTTAAGCCTTTTATTAACTAGTTTAAGCCCAGGTTAATTTTTCTAATTATTTAATCTATGCTTAGGCCCTGAATAATTAATTAACTAATCAAACTAGATAATAAATTTAATTTCTCTCATTCCTTTTTATTTTATTCCAGACTAAAAATAAATTAGACTTCCTGAATAAAATAAAATCCTTTTTCTATTATGACCATTTCCTTGACCTAAAATAATTAGGACTGATGGGCTATTTTGAGGACCAAAAAGACGTATTGCCTTGGTTACTAAAATAACCAAAATACCCTTGTATATAAATATCTGTATTTTGTATTTTAAATATTTTCTAATATTACTATAAAGAAATATTGACCCTAAGAACAATGCTATGTTAGTTATGTCTTTGACCTATAGGAGAAGTGACTAAAAAAACCCCTTTGAACATGAGAGAAAGAGAATAGAGACAGCTATGGAGTTTTTTTTTCCTCCCGTCACGTGTCTCCTTTTTTGCTCTACACAACGACTCCTATTCACACCCCAGATAACTCAACCCCGGTGTTTTGATATGTCAAACATCTGGAGGTTATCAACAAAAGAGGTTTGGGTTATCCCCAACTCTTTTGTACCGTGAATAACAAAAAAAATCCTTTAGTGCAGGCTATTGGGTAAAAATAATTTATTATTTTTCCTTGGACCTAATGAGCCCATAATTAATAACGATTAATTATTTATTTTCTGGGCCTATTAAAATAACTCAATAAATAATTAATTAGCCTAAATGAACTAGAAATAATTATTAAGCCTTTTATAAACTAGTTTAAGCCCACGTTAGTTATTTTAATTATTTAATCTGGGTTTAGGCCCTGAATAATTAATTATTCAATCAAACTAGATAATAAATTTAATTTCTCTCATTTCTTTTATTTTATTCCAGTATAAAAATAAATTAGACTTCCTAAATAAAATAAAATCCGTTTTCCATTATGACCATTTCCTCGACCTAAAATAATTAGGGCTGATAGGCTATTCTGAGGACCAAAAAGACACATCGCCTTGGCTACTAAAATGACCAAAATACTCTTGCTATATAAATAGCTATATTTTGTATTTTAAATATTTTCTAATATCACTATAAGAAAATATTGACCCCAAGGACAATGCTATATTAGCTATGTTTTCGACTTATAGGTGAAATGATTAAAATACCCCTCTATATATCATCGTTCATTTAGAGAGGAAATAGTGTACTAACACTTCTCTAAATGATATATACCATCCTTAGGCTTCTAGTTCAATGATTCACGACTTCTTGGAATATTCTAGCTTTTCAAGGGTGATACTCTAAAGTCAATATCCAAGTCATGTTTCCCAAGATCCTGGATAATTAAATCATTCAGACAAACACAAGGAGCGATATAGTATAGACACTATCTTGTATAAGTTTGTCTTGACTAACTAGTCACATATTCCCAATATACAAGTATATTGGTTCTTCTCAAGAACCTTAACTATAGTATATCAAAGCATACATTTTTTGTTTTGTCAGACCACCAACTTATACTCAAGCTGTAGAGTACAAGCCCACGCTGTAGTAGTAGTAGTCTGGGTTTCTATCACATAGTACTTTTAGAAACCACTACTATAGGTCCAGTTCTATGTATTCAAAATACGCTTGTGTTATGAAATGAGTAGACTATTCATTGGTTAAAGGTAAGCCATTTCCTATTCGAAATTTATAATACAACAACCTTGTCACGATGAGATTCCCATTCTCATCATCCGACTAAGAATATTAGTTTATATGTTAAGTATCGCAGGGTCCATACCTTATTGTGAAAGACTTCCATTTACATGAACTATTTACTTAAATACAATGGGTCTTTTCCAATAAAATCGTTCACAAATATAAAGAAAATTTCACAAACAAATTCTGAGAAAAATATTTTTATTAATACAAGTCAAAAATACATCAGAAACCTAGTCTAAGAGGGCATACATTCCAATATTCTCTCACTTGCACTCTAAGACTAAATAAGTCTATAGGTACCCACCCTTATGGCGTCTAAGTGTCTTTTAAAGACTTTCTCCGCTACAGGCTTGGTGAAAGGATCTACTAGATTGTTCTTTGAGGTAATTTGTTTCACTACGACTTCCCGTTTTTAGATGACATCTCCGATTGGGTGGTACTTCCTCTCTATGTGCTTCCCCTTTTTTGTGGTTCTATGGCTCTTTAGATTGTGAGGCTGCACCAGGGTTATCGCAATACATCATAACCAATTTGTCCATGTGTGGCACGACTCCAAGTTCTAAAAGGAACTTCTGGCGGCAAACTGCTTCCTTGGATGCATCTGAAGCTGCCATATACTTAGCTTCTATGGTTGAGTCAGCAATACAGGATTGCTTGATACTCCTCCACGAAATGGCTTCACTAGACAAGGTGAACACATATCACTAGTGGATTTTCTCTCATCCTTATCCGTTTGGAAGTCTGAGTTCGTGTATTCTGTAGGAACTAAGTCATCGGCCCTGTAAACCAGTATATAATCTCTCGTACCTTTGAAATACTTAAGAATATACTTTACAGCCTACCAATGAACCTCCCCGGGGTTTGACTGATATCTGTTGGCTAAATTTATGGCAAAGGAGATATCTAGCCTAGTACACAACATGGCATACATGAAACTTTCCATAGTCGAAGCATAGGGAATCCTACCCATCCTGTCTTTTTCTTCTTGAGACTTCGGACAGTTCTTTGAAGAAAAAGACAACCCATATCTGCAAGGGATTAATGCCCCCTTGCATGAGTTAATGTTGTATTTAGCCAACATCTTGTCAATGTATGTAGCTTGGGATAAACCTAACATTCTCTACTTCCTATTTTTAAGAAGCTTTTATTTCGAGAATGTAACTGGCTTCACCCAAGTCCTTCATACTAAATTGACTTGATAGCTAAACCTTAGTAGATGACAGTGTCCCTACATCATTTCCAATGAGTAGAATGTCATTTATATATAGGACAAGAAAAAATATATTTATGCTTTCCAGTTTCCTATACACACATAGTTCATCATCATTTTGAATGAAACTGTAAGATTTTATAGTCTCATCAAAGCGAATGTTCTATACTCTGGATGCCTGCTTAAGTCCATAAATAGATTTCTTAAACTTACAAACCATATGTTCTTAGCCTTTAGTAATAAAGCCTTCTGGTTGGGACATATAAGTGTCTTCACTAAGATGGCCATTTAAAAATGCCGTCTTGACATCCATTTTCTCTATCTCATAGTCATAATGACATGTGATGGTAAGGAGGATATGGATGGACTTAAGTATAGCTACCGGGGAAAAGGTTTTCTTATAGTCGATCCATTTTTTCTGAGTATATCCTTTCGCCGCAAACCTAGCTTTGAAGGTTTCCACATTTTCATCTTCTCCCATCTTGCTCTATAAATCCACTTACACCTAATGGGTTTTATCCCTTTAGGTGAAGCTACAGGATCCCAAACTTGATTGAAGTACATAGACTCAATCTCGGCTTTCATTACTTCTTTCCATAGGTCTGCATCGGCATCAGCAATAGCCTCCTCGTATCTAGTAGGAACTTATTCCTGATAGTCAGAGACTAGGTCAAAAGCCTCTCCAGTCCATCTTTCTGGAACCCTAGATATCCTCCCATTATGATGAGGCACCAATTGTATAGGCTCCTAAGGCTGTACCTCTTCTTGTTCTATAATCGGGTTAGGAGAAGTTAATTCAAAAGATAACTTCACTTCGAGTTCTAACCTTGTTGAACCTTTAGTAGATGTACTTTGTTCATCCTCCAAGTATCTAGAATTAGTACTCATGAGTACTTTCTGCTTCTTAGGATGATAAAAGTAACCACCCTTTGTACCTTTTGAATACCCTACACAATAGTATAATTTTGATCTTGGTTCTAACTTATCTCCCTTGATTAGTACATAAGCTGGATAACCCCATATTTTGAGATGATTTAGACTTGGCTTACGCCCAGACCATATCTCATAGGGAGTCCTACGTACTGACTTGGAAGGTATCAAGTTCAGAATATATATTACTATTTCTAGGGCATATCCCCAAAAAAAATACTGGAAGAATAACATGAGACATCTTGCTTTGGACCATTTCCATTAATGTCCTATTTCTTCTCTCAATTACTCTATTCTGTTGGGGCGTCCCCGACACAGAGAGCTGGGATACTATCCCATGATGTATCATATAGTCCTTGAATTCGCCAAGAAGGTATTCTTCATCACGATTTGATCGTAAGGTCTTGATTAGCTTACTTGTTCAACGTCCATTTTAGCTTTAAACTCTTTGAACTTGTTAAAAGAGTCAGACTTATGTCTCATAAGATAAATGTAACCATACCTTATACAATCATCTGTGAAAGTGATGAAATATTTAAACCCCCCTCTTGCTGGCGTAGCCAAAGGACTACACATATCAGTGTGAACAAGACTCAATGCTTTTTTGGCTCTATTTGCCTTTTAGGTAAAGGACATTTTGGTCATTTTTCCCACAAGACAGGATTCACACTGAGGCCAATTTTCCAATCTCAATGAGCCCAAAGGCCTATCATAAATTAACTTCTGAATCCTAATTAAGTTAATGTAGCCTAACCATAGATGCCAATGATATGAGTCATTGACATTGGTTTTTCTTTTCCTATTTAAAGATTTTGATTGAGCGCAATTCAATTGATTATTAATAGGTTTAATGAAGAATAGATTTTTATATATGTGCCCAGTACATATAACTTCTCCATTTCTACTGATAGTAATACAGAATGGAAAGAAACAGAATATCCTTGATTTATTAGTTTTGCAATTGAAACTAAATTCTGTCTAAAACTAGGAACAAATAAAATATCCTTTAAAATAACTATTCTATTACAATCAAAAGTAATTTCCAGTTCTCCCATAGTAAGGGCCCAAACTTGTGCTCCATTTCCCATGTGTAGTCCATGTTCGCCCTTTTGGAGTCTTCCAACCTTCCTAAACCCTTGCAAGGAGTTATAGATATGATCAGTGGCTCTTGAATCAACAATCTAAGTGGAAGTTGATCCAATCATTTATATAGACTTTAGATAGAGAACATTACCTATGCGATTTTTCTTGGCCTAAATATCTAGACACTCCTTTTTCCAGTGTACATTTTTCCCACATTTGAAATATTTTCCTCTGGGATTATCTTTAGACTGAGAATTGAGTTGATACACTGTATTTCCATTCTTTTTCTTGAACTTTCTGGGCTTGGGCCCAGTTCTCGAAGAAGAAGCCATCATGGCTCTAGCCTGTGGCTTTATGACATTATCTGTCACCTGAAGCTCCTTCATCAACTTAGTTAAACCTATGTTTAACTTGTTCATATTGTAATTGAACTTGAACTGAGTAAATGAGCCTGACAAAGATTCAAGAACCATGTTCACTTGGCTCTCGAGGTTAATAACAACCCCCAAGACTTCTGCTTCCTCGAAAGCCGCAATCATCTTGAGCATATGCTCTCTGACTGATGCTTCCTTAACCATTTAGGAGTTTATGATCATTCTAAGAGCCTCCAGCCTTGCGGGCTGGCTTTTATCCGTGAACATTATGGCTCGAGATGTGCTGATATCATATGCAGTAGGCATGTGCTCGTGTTTGTATTGTAGTATATTTGATATGGAGGTTAACAAATAGCATTAGACCATTTCGTCAACCTTCTTCCATACCTTTTTCAGCCTCATGCTCCTCAGCAGTGGAACCTTCCCCGATTACTGGGCAAGTCTCGTATAGGACATATTTACACTCTTCGGCTGTAAGTATTATGTTCAAGTTCCTTTTTCAGTCCACATAGTTTGGATCTGTTAGCTTATTTTCACGGGAAATAACGGCTAAGCGACTGAAAGAACCTCCACCAACAATTTCTGAAATTTTGGAAAAAAAAGAAGAAATTCTCAGATTTGTAAAATAAAAATAATTTTTTTGTGCATTTTATCCTCATATTAAATTTGATAATAGCTAACCCCATTACTATTATTTTTGACATGATTAATTTGGCTCTTAGGAAAACTGACATAGCTTATTGGGAAAAATAACATTTTCTAAGCTAAATGTATTAACCACCACAAATTAATTTCCTTTCTAGGCAATGATCTAGAAGGTAACTCTATCGAGGGGATGTCCATTTCTTCTCATTTTCTATAGACATACCTCGCATTATAACGTCCAATGTAGGCCGGTCAATCATAGTATGTGTCCCAGGTTATCAATTACATCCTTCCATTAGTATTAGATCCTTATGGTATCTCCATCCTATATGGGTTCACTCCCAGGGTACACACGAGGAGATCCACGATCTTTAATGAGGATTGTGATAGAAGCCGTGGGGCCACTGAAACCCCTCTCCCACTTAGTTTTTAAATAAGAGTTTTCTTGGAAAAATATTATTTGAAAGATTCTAATTATGTTCTCCTTTAACTTAAAATAAAATATCTAAATCCATACAAAATTTCTATGTTAAGGTTTATACCCTTTGAGAAATCTTTCCTTATGGATTAATTTTATTTAAGTAAAAAACTTAATAATTTCAAAACTTTCCCATTTAAAAATTTCTAGAGATTTTGATTTGAAGGCTTTATTTGACAAAAATAAATTTTCCTTTGTTAAAATGAATTAAAATTATTTTCCATTTTAATTTACAAAAATTTCTAAATCTATAATATTTTCTATGTCAAGGATAAAAAACCTTTAAGAAAATAACCAAAAATTAATTTTTTTTAAAGTTAAAATAACCATTTAATTAAAGAAAAATATTTTTTCTTGTCAAATAAAATTTTCCAAAGACTTTAGTCTTTGAAAAAAGTGCACATAGGATTTAAAATAATTAGCATGTTAGAAAAGTGTAAACATTTTCATGCTTTTCTATTTTTAATTCTAAGTGCCCAAATAAAAAAAATTAAACACATTAATTAAATTAATTAATGATCTTATTTAATCCTAATATTCTTTACTATTATTTTTCTTTCAAAATATTTAAAGAATATTAACTATTGTAATAAAAATAACTTTGCCTAATATGAGACTAAATATATATATATATATATATTTCTTTGGTCCAGTGCACTCGCTAACTGGATCATGGCCCATGGGAAAACCCATGGATCATAGGCACCCGATGCAGTAGCTTCCGCGAGGAAATAGATTCCCCGAGAAAGCTTCCTCGCACACACCCTAAGCCGAGGCCATCTTAGGCCCGGTTGTAGCTTCAAGCCGCAGCTGGCCTGGGCTGTCTCGGCTCCCCCACATCAAAAGCATTGGCTTAGCACGGCTTGGTCCATCTTCTCCAATGATTTTTCACTGCGATTTGTCTCTGCAAATTTTGTTAGTCTTCTCTACATTGCTTTGCAATCGTCCAAGGCCATTTATTGTTATATTTTTTCACCAAAAAACATATCAACCACCTATATCCTTTCAAATTGGGCTTGCACAAAGCTAAACAAAACTGTGAAATGTTTTTTACAAAAGCTCATATACCTCAACGGTGAAGTGTACAACCATTCTACCCATACCAAAATAGCGAAAGATCTCATTATAATAGGTCTTTCTAGGTTTTATTAACTAGAATGCATCATCCTAAGCCTTTCAAAGCTAATGCTCTGATACCACTTTGATAGAACGAAAAACAGAGGAACACGCATGGCTACCAGAAAGCACAGCGGAAGTTTAAAAAAATACCTCTACGAGTCCTCTTCGGGTCCAGTTGAGAAGGCGAGGCACAAACCATGGGAGAAGCTACTAGCCTTGATGATGATTCCAGCGAGAAACCAGCGATCCATCGGCTCTTTCGTGGCATGTACGCGAAGCTTTTCGCTTCTCAAAATATTCCTCCGCCTATCTATGTTGGTGAAACAACCTAGGCGAGGAGGGCCCTTTTTTATCCTTTGCTATTAATTAGCAAAGACAAGAATATGGAAAAAGGAGAAGATGAAGAAAATGTGAGAGAAAAAGAATAGAGACAGCTATGGAGTTTTTTTTTCCTCCTGTCATGTGTCTCTTTTTTTGCTCTACACAACGACTCCTATTCACACCCCAGATAACTCAACCCCGGTGTTTTGATATGTCAAACATCCGGATGTTATCAACAAAAGAGGTTTAGGTTATCCCCAACTCTTCTGTACCGTGAATAATAAAAAAAATCCTTTAGTCCAGGCTCTTGGGTCAAAATAAAATGTTCTCTCTTCCTATTTCCCCCATTCCTTACTTGACCATGTCTAGAGTAAGGGGTCAGTCTTCTAAAAGGGTGAGAACTTCCTTTTCCTCAGCCCTGTCATCTGTTGATCCTTTGTCCCTTAGACCTACTGCGTTTATTGATGCATCTTGTGAGGAATGGTATAGTAGGAGAGCATCTAATAAGATTATTGTCGAGAGTACTTTCTCACCCACCTTAGACCGTGCACTCAAATTGGACATGATATTTAGAAGGCTAGGATGGGGGTCGATAGTACAATTGAAAGGGAAGTATTGTCCCATGCTTATTAAGGAATTTTATGCTAATATGACAGATAAGGGCAATAAACATCTCCCACATATTGAAATAAGAGTGAAAGGAGTTCCCATTGTCATCACTTAAAACCAATTAGCTAATCTCCTCCAGGTTTTTGACGATGATACTTGGCAAGGGATTGGTGTGAATAATCAAAAGATTCTGTCTGACCCGAATTGGGATGTAAGTGGGACTAGAGCCACGTTAGGATTATATAAGCAGAATACCTTCCAAGCTAATAGTTTCTATTCCAACAATGATTTGGTAGCCAACTTTAAAGCTTTAGTCTACATGTTTGGGTTCAATGTTGTACCCTGTGCTAGTGGTTTCAATAAGACTAGACTTATTGACACTTATATTTTACATTGGATGATGAATACATTACCTATCCCTCTTGCACCCTTGATCATCCAATCTATTAGGGAGGTTGTTCATCATCGGCTCTCTACAAAAGCCTTCATTTTTCCTTTGATTATAATGAAAATTCTAAAAGACTTTGGGGTGAGTCTTGAGGGAGAACTCATGGAGGCTACCACCGAGTACGATATGGTCACTGAGCAACTCTTATGAGTTGCAGGTACAAGTACAGCCAGGAGTTGAAGAAGTGGCTAACTCCCTTCGAGGTCAAACATCCCGGGTAGGTTAGGCCACCCACAGTGGAGGAAGAGCACCTACCACCACCGGCATCTGCTAGAGCTAGCAGTTCTCAGTCCCACTCTCAGACTGACTTTGAGACTACCGTGCTGGGATGACTTGATCAGCAAATGGTGGTGCTCCTACGTTTGCAGAGTATGATGACTGACATGGCGAGACGACAAGTTACTATGGAGCAGCAGTTGGCCGAGTTGAGGCAGCATTCTTTTGGGCCACATGGTGGTGCGGGTACCTCTACACCAGCTGATGATACTGAGGATGATGATGAGGAGGAGGACTGATTATGCTTGTATACATTCCTCAATCACTCTTATTTTTCCTTTCTCTTTTGAAGTTTTTTTTTTTCGTTAGGTTGTTCATTTGAACTATGTTCTTTCTTTTGTTTTTTCTTTATTTTCTTTTCTAGTTTTTATGCTTTGGTGTGTTTTCTTTTGTATTTTTCTTTTTAGGAACTTTGCCACTGCCTCATTCTTCCAGCATTCAAATCTTATACAGCATAATGCCAAACAAATGAAAGTTTGTTTTTCTTATCTCTTTTCCTTTATATTTTTGGTCCCATGGTATTGTTGGTCTTGTTATATTTATTTGGCTATTAAGGACAATGTCTAATTTAAGTGTGGGGGGAGTGATTTGATTGACAAGCCTTCTATACATATACTTTTGTCTTCTTGGGAGCAAATTTTGTGCAAAATTTTCAAAAAATTTTCTGATTTTCTAGAGATTTCAAGTTATATTTTTAGTGCATGTCTTTATGATGGATTATAGAGCATATGTTCTAAATCATTTATGGTGTATGCATGACTTTCTGCACACACTTGGACGAAGTAGTTCTTGATCTAATGCTTTGCATTGTTCTTAAACCTATTTTTCTACTAAAATTCATAGAGCATTTTAGAACTTACTTGAACATCTCTCGAGGCGAAATAAGAAAGACAATCATGATTTAACTTAGGGATGACAGTAATAGGCCTTTTTTGGATAGTTTGAGCTTTTCAAACCTACCTATTGTCATATTATCCCTAGTGCCTATTTTGAGCCTAAATTGTTGATTTCTTTCATTAAAACCTGTCACAATATTTTTTTCATTGCTTGTTGCTGAGAGTTTGAATAATTTTTCAAATCTTTATGCTCTTGATAGATGAAAGTATATGTATGAGAATGTTGAGAAAGAATATTGGGATAAAGATCATGACTTGTTACTTTCAGTCATGGATCAATAATGAGTTGAGCTGGGAAAAGAAAAGTAGTAGTAAGAATGAAGGAAAGAAGTTGGAAAAGAGAGGAGAAAAAGAAAAAGAAAACAAAAAGCTGCTAGAAAGAAAAGACAAATTGAAAGAAAGAAACTACGGGGGAAAAAAAAGCAGCAGCAGTGCAAGAAAAAGAAAAACAATTTTTTATTGAAAGAAGAAAGAAAGATCACAAAGGGGATGGTGATTAAGCTGTAAAAAGTTAAGTTCATCATAAATCTTTGACACCATTGCTGGAAATTTGAGTGATCTTGTGGAAGAAAAACAAAAGAGTTGATGAAAAAAGAAGAGTAGAAAGAAAAAGAAAGAAAAAAAAATGCAGGATTTGCTGGAGTGGAGTTGTAATTGCTATATAAGGTTATGGTTTGATTGATTTTTGGAATAGGAGAGCAAGAAGAGTTGGAAATTATTGATTCATTTTGTTTATCCTTTTCTTGCTAACTCTCAGTTTCTTTGGTATTTGATTCTCCTGTATCATTCGTTTGATAAGCTACATTACAATCCTTTAGCCTTACATTACAAGCTTAAAAGTCTTACTTGATCTAAGTAGATCATGATATGTCTCGGATTAGTGGAGAGAGTGTATGAAAAGTAAGCATATGGAATGCATATTCTTTTTGAATTAAATTCTTTCCAATGGTTTGAGAATATTGTTAAGTATTGAGATGGTTTTACTGAGTCATTTATCACTAACACAAGTCTTGCATTGGTTATAAAAGATGTAGTATAATGTGTTTTATGTTCTTGAATGAGGAAAGCGTTGAAGATATTGTTTTGAAATTGATTGAGTGATTGATTTAACCTTGTGCTTTCCTACTTGTTCTTGATACTTTGCTTGAGGACAAGCAAAGAGCTAAGTGTGGGGGAATATGATAGGGGCTAAATTAGTCATGTTTTTCCTAGTTATTTGAGGTTCTTTTGTGATATATTTTGTTCAATAACTAGTTATATTCCTTCATATTTGAGATTTTACCCTTGGAAAGGTGTTTTGTTCATTATTTCAGATTTTTAGGATAAAACAAAACAAAAACATTGCAATACAGTGCATGGCCGGCACTAGTTCTAGAGCCCTAGCTGGTGCCGCCTCTCCTTTGTTCTGTGATGTTTTTGTTTCGTTTTACCCTAAAAATCTAAAATAATGAACAAAACACATTTCCAATGATAAAATCTCAAATATGAAGGAATATAGCTAGTTATTGAACAAAATATATCACAAAAGAACCTCAAATAACTAGGAAAAACATGACTAATTTAGCCCCTATCGTATTCCCCCACATTTGAATATTTACTTGTCCTCAAGTAAACACTTAACACAAAGAACTCAAAACAATTTATTTCTTTTCATATTCATCCATAACAAAGCTTTAATTTCTTTCCAACCTTAGACACAAAATTGTCATTCATTCACCCTTTAAAAACTTTTGTAAACTTATATATTAAATTAAATAATCCCAAGGCCATCAAAATTAAGTTAAACAAACTTATATCTAGTACATGAAAATTATTCCTCTCCTCAAGCAAAAACACAGATAACATAAATTATACAAGTCCAATCATTTAATCAATTCAAGCATTATAAACTCAAATTTACCAAACCTGAGTTAGTGAAATAAGAAAAACACTCAACTCTTCTTTTTACCTATGACTTTGGGAATCAATAGCCTCAAGTGCATGGATTTTTCTTCACACACCGTATTGGCCCCCTTTACAATCATAACTCATCATATTTTTTCTAGTAATTTTTCAACATTTTTTTTCTTTGCTTTTTCTTGCATTTTTACCTTCGGGATAGCCTCAAGAGAGTGCACTGAATACACTTGCTACTTCTCCCCATATTGATCCCCCTTTTCAGCAAAAGGTCTTCAACAGTCATTAATAAAAGAATTTTTCTCAACTCAATTTTTTCATCTCATATTTTTTCACTCTTTTTTCATATATATTTTTAACTCACATTCCTTACTCAAAACTCAAAGTTAAGCAAATTTTAAATCCATAATACAAGAATTAATCAACAATTCTTCCCATATTTCATCACATCATCCATATTCAAACTCAAAGAATAAAATAAAACTCAAATACCAAATATAACCAAGGTTAATTTAAATTCTCAAGACCTAGCAAAATCTAATTTAATACACAAGTTTACCTTTTTAATAAAATCCTACCATATTGAATGACAAATTCATATCTAAAGTTAAAAAAGGAAATCATATCTTCATTATAAACAAATAAACTCAATTTAGCTCCATTTAAAAAAAAAAAAAAGGTTTTCAAAAAAATTTCAACAATTAAAACAATTAAAACATATATCATCGAAAATCCCTCAAACATATATAATTGGAAATCCATTGAAAATCATAAAGATGCACTTGAGAAAATGTTAAATCTCTCCCCCACATTTAAATTGGACATTGCCCTCAATGGCCTAAAATAGCACACTAAAGCATAACCAAGGGACCAAGAATGTAAAGAGGGAAAAGAAAACAATACTCCCCAAGGCAGATTAGCTCTATAAAAAAAAAATCTAAATTTTAAATTCCAAAGTAACTCAACAACAAGAAAAATAAAGATAATTGATAAAAAAATTGGACCAAGAATATCACCAAACCACTCCCCCATACTTAAATTGGATTGTGTCCTCATGGGCCAAAAATAAACACCATAAAGCATCTCCAATGGGACCCAAATTAAAAAGGGGTAGAAAGTCTAAGCAATACTCCCCAAGTGTAGATTAGCTCTAAGATATAAAAGTTCAATCTTCAAGAAGTTGAAAGAATTATCCCAGCAAACTTCAACCTACAAATAGAAAGATGAACACACAAGTAAAAGTATAAAGCGTAATTGGAACAAAAATACAAATCAGGGGAAAAGAAAAATATAAAGTCAAAGCTTTTAAGTCCCCCTCAAAGTAGAGTCCTCCTTGTTTCCAAATTATCTAATAGCACCACCATAACCTCCAAAGGGCTCACAATATCCTCTTCGTCTCATCCAAATCCACTTTGCAATTGGTTCTCTTTCTAGTGAAGACCTTTCTAGATTTTTGATACTTAAGAAAAATAAGAATAATATCCAACGTAAATAGCACAAGTATAATGTCAACCAATCTTCAATCAATAAACAAAGTAGCACAAGGATGCTCAATTGTCCAAGGTCTTCATAGATGCAAAATTTCCAGAAAAATACATAGCCAATGCTTAGGAGCAATCACAAGACTTAAAATTCATTATATGCATTCTTCTATCATCAAATAAACTCAACAAAGATGTATCCATGTCTAGTAAATTTTTTCTCAAAAATACATAGCCACAATATCAAGAAAGTTTAGAGGATGAAATCTAGCTTAACATGAAGAGAATTTTTCCACCATTGTATTCCCCCAACGTAGAAGTTTTAAAAAATTTTAATCTATGGGGGATAATTAGAAGAAGAAGAAAAACAATTTGAAGATGAAGAAGGGGAAAATGAAGATGAAGGGAAGGAATAAAAGTATCATTCTAGGGGAATAAGAAAAAATAAAAATAAAAATAAAAATAAAATAAGAAAGAAAAATAGAAGAACAAAACAAATAAGAAAATCAAAGAAAAAGAAAACAAGACGAAAAAGACAAAATAAGAAAAATTTGGGAAGAAAAGACAAAAAGGGAAGGGGACAAACGAAAAAAAATAAAAAGAAGAAGAACTGGCACCACAAGTAAGATTCAAGTATGGGGGAATAAATATGATAGGGCCTAAATTAGTCATAATTTTTTTAGTTATTTGAGGTTATTTTGTAATATATTTTATTTAATAACTAGTCATATTTCTTTATATTTAAAATTTTACCATTGAAAAAGTATTTTATGCATTATTTTAGATTTTAAGAATAAAATAAGATAAAAACATCACAAAACGGGATAAAGGCGGCGCCAGCCCAGGAAGGTAGAACCGACGCCGGTTAGCTACTGGAAGAAGAAGAAAATGAAGCAAAATTGGGCAACAAAACAAAGCAAGAATAAAGAAAAGAAAGAAATTCGGTAGACAAACAAAGAAAGTCAACAATGTCAGGCGGTGGCTTAGCAAGCCGATACAACTACAGGAGAAGAAGGAAATTAAGGTGGCTGTGCGGCTCAAGAAGAAAAAGGAAATGGCTTCACAAAACAAAAGAAACAAAATCAAAAATTAGAAGAGAAAAAAAGCTGAACAAAAGCAAAGAAAGGGCAGTTCGGTGGGCCAAGGACAAAGGGAAAAGTCAACAAAAGTGGCTAAAAAGGAGAAAGGAAAAGTAGAATAAAGAAAAGCTAAAGGAAGTGGAATTCGGTGGCTCAATTGAGCCGATTGCAACAACAAGAGAAGAAAAGGGTTTCGGCTCAATGGAGCTGATGCAACAAAGAAAGAAAGGACAGCCTCCGTGCGGCTCAGTTCGTGCGGCTAATTGAGCCGACGCAATTCAAAGAAAAGGCGGCTTCCTTGTAGGCTTAATTTGAAGCCGATTTCACAATTCCAATTCAACGAGATTGTGTTCAGCACAAGAAGACGACAGAGCCTAAATCAAGAAATCAAATTGAAGTCAAAATTGAATTCAATTGATAAAAGTCAAAGACGGCGGACTTCTTTTCCTTAGTATTTTAGTTAGGATTTTATTTTATTACACCTTTTGTGTTTTGGATTATATTTAGATAATTTCTTCTTCTTTATTTAGGATTCTTTTAGGAATTTTAAAAGCCTATAAATAAAGGCCAATTTACCTTTGGAAAGGGGCTGCACAATGTAAAGACTTAAATTTATTTTAAAGTACATCACCAATATTTTCCAGAATTCTTCAATTCAATGAGGGTTGTGCAAGAAGGTCTTTAAAGAAAGAAGAAGGAGGCTTGCTTATGAGTGCTTTCTTTTACTTTATTTTCTTTTTCTTGAACAATGATATGTTAATTGTTTCATTGTAATTCGACATTGCTTTAGATATTCATGATTTTTAGAGTTGCTTGATCTTTTGATTAATTGATTGTTCTTCTTGGTATTCAATTACTTGGGCGTATTACAAGATTAATTGGTTGTTTTATTTCATTAACTTGCTAGACTAAAGAGGTTGATGGTGGTTGCAATTGATTAATTTCATATTTATTGGCTGTTAACTTGTTAGACTAAAGAGGTTAATTGCTGAGGATTGTGTAATTGAAGGTTAATTGATGTTTGCCAGAGTAAGGATTCATTGATTAATTTCATGTTTTAAATTAGTCAGACCAAGGAAATTTAATCAAGGATTGTGTTTAATGCATCTTGTGGATGAATTAGTTGAGACAGACCAAGTGATGCTAGTTTACCTTTATCCTTCATGGTGCCAAGAGAATGATTAGTTATGATAATGGTTAGGTCTTTCGAGATCATGTTTGTCTAAACAATGGTTTGAGTTACATACTTCTCCATCCTTGACATGTATATACTTTTATTTTTATTTTATTTTTCTATTTGTTTCTTTTTCACTTTATCGAGTCGGTTAAATAATGTAAGAAAGGTGATTAATGTTTACTTGTTCTTGGAGGATTGACACTCGTTTGAATCCTATGCTCGGTTAATGATGAGTATGCTTGCTCATATATATGATTTGGGTTGAACGTTTTAATTTAAACTTGATTGGGAATGTGCTTAGTTTTTGTACGATATTTATACCCAAGTCCGGACACATCAGGTACACTCAGAAAAAAGGAATCGACTATGAGGAGACCTTTTTCCCGATAGTCATGTTTAAGTCTATTCGTATCCTCCTTGCTATAGCATATGGTTATGACTATGAGATATGACAAATAGATGTCAAGACGCCTTTCTTAATGGCCATCTTAGCGAAAACATCTATATGTCCCGACTGTAAGGCTTTATTGCTAAAGGCAAAAAATATATGGTTTGTAAGCTTAAGAAGTCCATCTATAGACCTAAGCTGGCATCTTGAGTATGGAATATTTATTTTGATAAGACTGTAAAGTCTTATGATTTTATTTAAAATGTGGATGAACTATGCGCGTATAGAAAGCTGGATAGCATTAATATGGTTTTTCTTATATTATATGTGGATGACATTCTACTAATTGGGAATGATGCAGGAATATTATCATCTATTAAGGTTTAATTCAGTACGAAAGACTTAGGAGAACCCAGTTACATTCTTGGGATTAAGCTTCTTAGAAATAGGAAGTAGAGAATGTTAGGATTATCCCAAACTACATACATTGACAAGATACTGGCCAATTTCTGCATAGACTCATGCAAAGAAGCTTTAATTCCTTGCAAACATGGGTTGTCTTTTTCTTCTAAGGACTGTCCTAAGATAGAAGAAGAAAAAGACAGGATGAGTAGGATTCCCTACGCTTCAATTGTGAAAAGTCTCATGCACGCCGTGCTGTGCACTAGGCCAAATATCTATTTTGTGGTAGGCTTAATTAGCGGATATCAATCAAACTCAGGGGAAGTTCATTAGCAAGCTGTAAAGTCTATTCTCAAGTACCTTAAGGGAACAATAGATTATATACTGGTTTACAGGATTGATGACTTAGTTCCTATAAGATACACAAACTTAGACTTCTAGGCGGATAAGGATGAGAGAAAGTCTACTAGTATAAATTTCTTCATCTTGTCTGGAGGGGCTATTTCATGGAGGATTATTAAGCAATCTTGCATTGATGACTCAATTATGGAAGTTAAGTGTGTAGCGGCTTTGAAGGCATTCAAGGAAACAGTTTGGCTCCGAAAGTTCATTTTAGAACTTGGAGTTGTGACACAAATGGATAAGCTAATTTCACTATATTGCGACAACACTGGTGCAACTTGTAATTAAAGAACCTAGGAACCACAAGAAAGGAAAGCACATAGAGAGGAAGTACCACTTTATTTGGGATTTTATTCAAAAACAGGAAATTGGGGTGGAATAGATAGCCTTAGAGAATAATTTAGCAAATCTATTTACAATTTTTTAGCTAAGAGATTCTTTAAAAGACACTTAGATGCCATTGGGGTGGGCACCTATGGACTTTCTTAATCTTAGAGTGGAAGTAGGAGATTGTTGGAATGTATGCCCTCTTAAACTAGGTCTATGATGTAATTTTGATTAATATTAATAAAAGATTTATTCTCAAAGTTTGTTTGTAAATTTACATTACTATTTGTGCATAATTACGCAAGAAAAAACCTATTGTATTTAAGTAAGTAGTTCTTATGAATGGTGGTCTTTTACAGTAAGGTATGGATCACGGGTTACTTAACACGTAAACGATTGTTCTTAACCAAATGATGAAAATGGGAATCTCGTCATGGTAAGATTATTTTGTTATGAATTCTAAGTAAAAATGGCTTACCTTTAGCTAGTGAGTAATTCTCTCACTTCATAATATATGCATATTCCGAATACGTAAAACTAGACTTCTAGTAGTGGTTTCTAAACGTATTATATGGTAGAAACCTAGACTATTACTGCTACAACGTAGACTTATACTCTACAACTTGAGTATGAGTTAGTGGTTTGATGAAGCTTGAAGCATGTTCTTTGATATACTGTAGTTGAGGATCTATCGTAGGACCAATATACTTGTATGTTAGGTATATGTGATTAGTTAGTTAAGACAGACTTATACAAGATAGCTTCTTCGCTATGTCGCCCTTTGTGACTGTTCGAATAATCTAATAATCTAGGGCGCTGGGGAACATGACTGGGATGTTTGCTTTAGGGTAACACCTTAGTAAAGCAAAAACATTTTAGGGAGTTGTGGATCATTGGACTAGAGGTCTAAGAATGGTAGATGTCTTTTAAAGAGGTGTTAGTACACTCTCTCTCACTAAATGTATGACGATATGTAAAGGGATATTTAGTCATTACACATGTAGGTCAGAGATATTGCTAACGTAGCTTTGTGCTTGGGATCAATATTTCCTTATGGTGATATTAGAAAATATTTAAAATGCAAAATACAGCTATTTATATAGCAGTGGTATTTTGATCAGTTTAGTAGTCAAGACAATGTGTCTTTTTGTCCTCGAAATAGCCCATAAGTCCTGCTTGTTTTAGGTTAAGGAATTGATCTTGATTTGAATGAGTTTTACTTTATTTAGGTAGTTTGATTTAATTGTTAGGTTAGAATAAAATAAAAGGCCTGATGAGGGAATTATTTACCTTGTCCAGTTAAGTTAAATCAATTATTCAGGGTTTAGCCCAAATTGAATAATTATAATTAACTTGGCCTTAAACTTGGTAAAAAGGCTTGAGATATTATTTTGGTCTATTTGGGACAATTAATTGTCTATTTATTTTTAAGGCTTTTGTTAATCCAGAATTAAACAAATAATTAATTATAACTTTGGCCCAACAATATAGACCAAAGGTTTGTGGTTTTTGGACCTATGGTTATACCCTAGTGAACAACCGTCTATTTGAAACACAATAGAAGGGATTGATCCTGACTTGAGGGTTTACGATATCTGCAGGTTTTGTTTTGCTTTTTAATAGAGTTTGTTTTGGTCTGGGTCTCAAAAAGCTAGAGATATACATACATTCTCTCTTTCTCGTGTTACTCTCGATTTTTCTTTTTTTACAAAAAAATAGAGTGAGGATCATCTTGTTCTGATCTGATAGTAGTTGTTCTAAAAAGAGTAAGACTTGGTTTTCTTTGCCTTTTGGTTGTTACTAATCGATCAGGCATCAGTTATATTTCAGAAGATTGAAGGTTTTGCATTAAATGAGAGGGAGTCGAAGGCTCGAGGGATGACAACCAGAAGCTTTGAGCAGTCAACCAGAAGTAATTCAAATGACTCCCTCTGCTCAGTCTATGCATGCGTTGAGAAAGTGTATGTTAGTGTTGTGCTCTAGAGGCAATCACTTGTGTCATGTATATTGCATATTAAATTAATAAGAAGTATTCTTTATCTTTCAGTTTGATTGTTATATCTAAACATGTGTACAAACCGTTAGATAAAGTCCCTAGTACAACACAGTGTTAAGGAAATCATGATAGAGATCATGATGTGAGATTCCTACTACACTATGCAGTGTTTGTACTTAAATAATCCCCAGTCATAGTATTAATAAGATGAGACATTATTAATACGCCAAGACTGGCACATGTTATATCTCTTGATTGGATCAAGCGGTGGTTCTCATATCCGTGAGTATTGGGATACTCAGGATTAACGTGTGGATGCTTGTTTTGGAACAAGTTCATTAGATGACCTAGTTACGAGATAATCACTTGGATAACTATTTAGTGCCAGTGATAGAATCTCATTATAGCAAGTGTGCAAGTATCCTTAGACTTGAGATCTCGAAGGTACTTTGTTTAACGAGCGTTGTACTTTTATTCTAATTTTTGGAGTCTTATTTAGGACTACCTATGGGATGAATATTGGGTACAACATAAAGTAAACGAAAGTAGTTGAGAAAGTCAATAAAGGATTCACCACTCCTAATAGTAAGAGAGTATATCTTAAGGCCACTTGTAGAAATCATTACTCATGAAGTCCTTGGCCAAGGCGACTATGTGATGGAAATGGTTCCAATTGATACACATATCGAGTAATGGATTTCTTGAACAAGTACTAAAAATTTGGGCCAGAATTAATAATATTCTGGAGGGAGTTGGCACTAATTCCATGCTCTAGACCGAATGAGATATTGTATGGTGAAAGGAGTTTATTGCACTGATAATTTGCTATTGAAAGGTTCATGTCAAGCCACTTGACTTTCTGGACTTTTGGGTGGTCAAGAGTCATTGCTAGATGTGGCTCTTGATATGCTAAATATGGATTTATTAATTAGAGAATTAATAAATTTAATCCTTTATTTTATTAAGGATTATTAATTCTAATATTGTTAGAATTAATTCATATTATGCTACCAATAAGACCAGGAAACCTAATGGGTCACACACAATAAAGGTTTGAATGCTCAAATATATTATTTGATAATATTGTGGGGTTGATTAAGAGAAGGGAATATATTTATAGGTGAATTATAAGTTTGTTATAATTCATGGGACCTAATTGTAATTAAGTAAACTTTAAGGACCAATTTGTTGACAATTGGACGTTGAAGGACTAAGTTGCAATTTACGGTAATTATAAATCTATAAATATAAGGAAACGGTTTCCTGAGGGTAAGAGACACAGACTATTTACGCAATAACAGAGAAACCGTTTCTTTGCCTCTCTCTTGATCAAACCGTAGCCGTCTCTCTCTTATTAATCAAACCCTAGCCTCCTAAATTCTATTAGCATAGAATTGTGAGATTGTGAGTGTTCGACCTTGTGTGGATTATCATTAGAGGGAGTTCTTTCTTGGACTTCAGTTGAGCTGCTGTGAACCGGTTTTGTGATCTGGATCGCGCCTGCGTTCTTGGAACAAGAAAATTTTAAATTCCGGCTTCAAGAGGTAATAAGCGTGATCTTCTCTTTTTCTCGTTTCTACTGCAAACCCGTGATCCATGGCTTGGATTTCTTGCTATTTTCCACTGCGTTTAATCTGTTTAATTAATTTAGAAATCCTACAGTGGTATCAGAGCCTACGGGTTTGCGTTTTAATGGGATGTTTTATTACTTTGAATTGTTCAAGCATGTAAATTACATGATTATAGTATGTTAATTGTATGATCATGTCTGATGGTTTGTATGTAATCCTCTGGGTTTTGTTTTGAATAATCTAGGTTGCAGAAATCGTTTCTGCGTTGTGGGTTTTATGCTTTCGAAAATATTGTAGAATGGTTCTGCGTCTATGTTCAAGTTTTGGCTTCAGTTGATGTTCATCCTGTAATTAAGCTTTCCGTTTAACAATTTGGATTGTTAAATTGATTGTGAGAATGATCATAATGGTTTGTTAATAAAGATTAACAAAGATCAATGTCAAAAACTGGTTTTGATTGATCTAGGAACGGCCCCGAACTGAACAAAAATTTGCAGAAAATCCAAGCCACACGTGGTGGTTTCTGTTCGGTGTTTAAAAAAAAAAAAAATGGGGGATTCTGGAATAGAATTTTGAAAGGGAAAATCTCATTTGATGAGAGGTGGTAAAATAAAAAATTTTTCCATGGGGGTGCTGCCCCCTTGACCCCCACCTGCTAACCGGCCAGCGGGACCGCCGTTATCGTTGCGTGACGGGACCCAGAAGCATTTTCTCAAAATTAGTTTTGAGACAATCAATTTTATTTTTCAAAATAGTGATTTTGAAAATTTAAAATTAATGTATTTTTCTAAAATGTTGATTTTAGAATTTGTTTTATTTTCCCAAAAAAAAAAAATGATTTTAGAATAATAAGAGTATATGTTTATTTTGTTTAAGCATAGTTAATGGCATGATGGATGGTTATGGACTAAAACCAATTATATCTGTTCATGCATTTTTACCACTTTGTTTTAATGAAATAGGGCCTGCGTGTCCTGCCTTCTCTCAAATTCTGATGTAATTCTCTTCTCATCTAACTCCCCTCGAATGTCACTCGAGGTTTCTCCTTTTAGGAAATTATGTAATTAGATTATATAGGTTAGATTGAGGTAGAATTTTACTTTCAAGATTTTGAAGATGGCATTCAAAATAAGGCGAGATGCTAAGACCCTCTACTTATATCATGCATGAACACATAGGGTTGACCATATTAATTTCCTTGGTGGCTCGAGGAAATTAATTTAGAAAGTCCATAACCATGCCACGTAATTGTTTATTACCATGTTTATCAATTTATGCTGCTTATTGATAAATTGTATGCATGCCTAACGATGAGACCACTAAAAGGAACAAATCCCTCAAATAAAATTAAACCTAACCCCTTCCATTAATATAGTAAGAACGAGAGTCCTTTTTCAAGACCAGGTTATTGGGCAAACCCAAGCCTACTTGACATCGGGCATGTTCAAGCTATGGAATTAAATTCCTTTGGAATTAAATTCCTGATTAATGGGTCGGGTTTAACTAAATTCTTTATCCCGGTTGGGCAAACTCAAGCATAAAGAAATTTAGAGGAAAAGTTGGGGTAGCCCTAAAGGCTTTAAGATTAAAAGCTGTTAATCACCCAATGATCCGGTAGTTACATACGATGTAATTGGTATTGGATACCTACCAATGAACTTAAGGATGGCTTGTTGGGCAAACCCAAGGTTATTCTTAAGGAATTTGGATACCGGTCCGCTAGGAAAGCTTCTAACGGGTTTTCCCGAATCAATAGTGGGGGCTATTGATTTGAGTAAAAATAGTGGAATAATTATGCTCTTAATTAAAGACCTAATTAATTGCATTGCATTTGCACATACATGTTCTAATAATTCTATCTTTACATCTAGGTCATTTGCATCATGTCGACAAATCTAAACTTGCGTAGCATCTTGGAAACAAACAAGCTCACTGAATCAAACTATTTGGACTGGTATAGAAACTTGAGAATCATTTTCAAGTCGGAAAAGTTGCTCTACGTGCTAGAAGCTCCTATTTCGCCACCTTCAGCTCAAGATGCTCCTGCTAAAGAGCATGCTGTCTACAAGAAGCACAAAGAAGATAGCGACACAGCATCTTGTGTCATGCTGGCATCAATGTCTCCTGAGCTGCAAAAACAGCATGAGCATATAGATGCTCAATCGATGATCCTCCATCTTAAAGAGCTGTTTGATAAACAAGCTAGAACAGAGAGATATGAGATCTCTAAACAACTGTTCCGTGCTAAGATGGTTGAGGGTGCTTCAATGGCCACTCATGGGTTGCAGATGTTGGGCTACATGGAAAAGCTTGGGTCTCTTGGGTTCGTAATGGATCATGAGTTAAGTATTGACTTAATTCTACAATCATTACCAAGTAGTTTTTCGCAATTTGTGATCAACTACCACATGAATAATATTGAGACCACCATACCTGAGCTAATCAATCTGCTTAAGACTGCTGAGTCCTCTATGAAAAAGGATGATAAGGCAATCTTGTCAGTAGGTTCTTCATCTTCTAAGAAAAAGGTTTCTAAGAAGAAGAAGAAGAACACTCCTACTAAACCCAAAGGAGGTGTCAAGAAGAAGGAGGCTGCCCATAAAGGCCCATGTAATCATTGTGGTAAAATGGGCCATTGGAGGCGTAACTGCAAGGCCTACTTGGAGACTGTGAAGGAAAAGAAGGAGAATGAGAAGCTTGCAAGCACTTCTATTTCTAATCCTGGTATATTTATGATTGAGATTAATACTGCCTTTAATAATGAGATATGGGTATTGGATACCGATTGTGGATCTCATTTATGCAATAATTTGCAGGGACTAAAGGATAGTAAAAGGTTAGAGAAAAGTGACGTGGACCTACGAGCTGCAAATGGAGCAAAGGTTGCTGCACTAGTTGTGGGGACTTATCATCTCAATCTACATTCTGGATTAGTTTTAGAACTACAAAACTGTTATTTTGTACCAGTTTTGTTGAAAAACATTATCTCAATTGCTTGTTTAGACTTATTCGGATTTCATTTAAGTTTTAAGAATAAATGTTGTTCTTTCTCATTAAATGATATTCATTATGGTTCTGCAACTTTGATCAATGGTTTATATGTTCTAGACATGTATAATCCAATTCTCAATATAAGTAAAAAGAAACATAAAAAGGATAACTTTATCTCATCTTACTTATGGCATCGTCGTTTAGGCCATGTAAATGAAAAACGTGTGTCTAAGTTATACAAATTGGGTGACTTAGGGTCATTTGATTACGAATCATATGACACATGCGAATCTTGTTTACTTGGAAAAATGGCTAAAACTTCTTTTTCAAGAAAAGGAGAAAGGGCAAAAGAGTTATTAGAACTCGTACATTCAGATGTATGTGGCCCAATGTCAATATAAGCAAGAGGAGGTTATCAATACTTCATTACCTTTATTGATGATTATTCTCGATATGGGTATTTGTATTTGATGAAATACAAATCTGAAGCCTTTGACCGTTTCAAAGACTTCAAGAATGAAGTAGAGAAACATTTTGGCAAAAGTATTAAAGCTCTTAGATCTGATCGAGGAGGTGAATACTTAAGTCAAGAGTTTCTAAATTATCTAAGAGATAACAGAATATTATCTCAATGGACTCCACCATACACACCTCAACATAACGGTGTATCTGAGAGAAGGAATCAAACCCTTCTAGACATGGTAAGGACCATGATGGCTTTTGCAGACTTACCAAAATCATTTTGGGGGTACGCACTGGAGACTGCTGTTTACATTTTAAACAGAGTTCCATAAAAAACGGTTGATACCACTCCTTATGAGTTATTCTTTGGTAAGAGACCAAAGTTATCTCATTTTTTGGGGTTGTCCTGCTTTTGTTAAAAAGGTAATGTCAAACAAACTTGAAAGTAAGTCTGACAAATGTTTGTTTGTTGGATATCCAAAAGAATCGTTTGGATATTACTTCTATCTTCTTTCTGAAAATAAAGTTTTTATTTCAAAATATGCTGTCTTCTTAGAGAAGGAGCACATGTTCAAAGAAGATAGTGGGAGCAAGTTTGAACTTAGTGAAGTTTAAGAAGAGTAAACAAATATTGATCAACCATTTGAACCTGTATCTATTCAAATAGATGAACCTTCTAACACACAAGAGCTTCGTAGGTCAAGTAGGATACGAGTGGCACCTGAGAGATATGGATTTCTCATAAGTGACCATAATGACGTATTGCTCATAGATGACGATGAACCTACTACTTACGAGGATGTTCTGAATAGTTCAGAATTTGACAAATGGCTCGTAGCTATGAAGTCAGAGATGGATTCCATGTATAACAACCAAGTATGGACTTTGGTTGATCCACCTGAAGGAATCAAGCCTATAGGGTGTAAATGGGTTTTCAAAAAGAAAACTGACATGGATGGTAATGTGGTTACCTATAAGGCTCGCTTGGTAACAAAAAGTTATCGTCAACGACAAGGTATTGACTATGACGAAACTTTTTCACCAATCGCGATGTTGAAATCCATAAGAATACTCCTAGCCATTGCCGCTCATTACGATTATGAGGTCTGGCAAATGGATGTAAAAACAACTTTCCTTAATGGAAACCTGATTGAGGAAGTGTATATGACACAGCCTGAAGGTTTCATATCCAAAGATAGCACAAAGGTGTGCAAGTTGCAAAGGTCCATTTATGGACTTAAGCAAGCATCTAGGAGTTGGAATATCTGTTTTGATGAGATAATTAAAGATTTTGGTTTCATTCAAAACATGGATGAACCTTGTGCGTACAAGAAGGTTAGTGAGAGTAAAGTTGTTTTCCTATTGCTTTATGTAGATGACATATTGCTTATAGGAAATGATGTTTCCACTCTTCAATCAGTGAAGATTTGGTTGTCCAAGATGTTCTCCATGAAAGACCTTGGAGAAACAACCTATATTCTAGGAATAAAGATCTATAGAGATAGATCTAGAAGGTTGCTAGGTCTTTCACAGTCTATATACATAGACAAAGTGTTGAAAAGGTTCAGCATGGATCAATCCAAAAAAGGATTCTTACCTATGACACATGGTGTAAGCCTTTCAAAGTCGATGTCTCCAAAGACATAAGTTGAAAGGGATCACATGAGTAGAATTCCATATGCTTCGGCAATTGGGTCTATCATGTATGTAATGATATGTACTAGGCCCGATGTATCGTGTGCTCTTAGTTTGACGAGCAGATACCAATCTAATCCTGGAAAGGGTCACTGGGCGGCTGTAAAGAATATCCTTAAGTACTTACGAAGGACTAAGGATACATTCTTGATATATGGAGATGGTGATTTACAAGTAAGAGGGTATACTGATGCCAGCTTTTAGTCTAATAAGGATGACTTTAAATCACAATCTGGCTACGTATTTACATTAGGTGGTGGGGCAGTTAGTTGGAAGAGCTCCAAACAAGAGACTACTGCCGATTCGACTACTGAAGCAGAGTACATAGCAGCTTCTGAAGCAGCTAAAGAAGCAGTATGGATTAAGAAGTTCATCACTGAACTTGGAGTGGTGCTCAACATTGTTGATTCGATACCTTTGTATTGTGACAACAATGGAGCCATTGCACAGGCAAAGGAACCACGGTCTCATCAACGATCCAAGCATGTACTTAGACGCTATCATCTGATTAGAGAAATCATAGATAGAGGAGATGTAAAGATAGAGAGGATTCCCACGGATCAGAACATAGCTGATCCACTCACTAAAGTGCTTTCCCAGAAGAAACATGATAAATATGTTGAGTCATTTGGTATTCGATACATGAATGATTGGCTCTAGTGCAAGTGGGAGTTTGTTAGTGTTGTGCTCTAGAGGCAATCACTTGTGTCATGTATATTTCATATTAAATTAATAAGAGGCATTCTTTATCTTTCAGTTTAATTGTTATATCTAAACATGTGAACAAATCGTTAGATAAAGTCCCTAGTACAACACAGTGTTAAGGAAATCATGATAGAGATCATGATGTGATATTCCTACTATACTATGCAGTGTTTGTACTTAAATAATCCCTAGTCATAGTATTAATAAGATGGGACATTATTAATATGCCAAGACTGGCATATGTTATATCTCTTGATTGGATCAAGCGGTGGTTCTCATATCCATGAGTATTGGGATACTCAGGATTAACGTGTGGATGCTTGTTTTGGAACAAGTTCATTGGATGACCTAGCTACGAGATAATCACTTGGATAACTATTTAGTGCCAGTGATAGAATCTCATTATAGCAAGTGTGCAAGTATCCTTAGACTTGAGATCTCTAAGGTACTTTGTTTAATGAGCGTTGTACTTTGATTCTAATCTTTGGAGTCTTATCTAGGACTGCCTATGGGATGAATATTGGGTACAACGTAAAGTAAACGAAAGTAGTTGAGAAAGTCAATAAAGGATTCACCACTCCTAGTAGTAGGAGAGTATATCTCAAGGCCACTTGTAGAAATCATTACTGATGAAGTCATTGGCCAAGGCAACTATGTGATGAAAATGGTTCCAATTGATACACATATCGAGTAATGGATTTCTTGAACAAGTACTAAAAATTCGGGCCAGAATTAATAATATTCTGGAGGGAGTTGGCACTAATTCCATGCTCCAGACCGAATGAGATATTGTATGGTGAAAGGAGTTTATTGCACTGATAATTTGCTATTGAAAGGTTCATGTCAAGCCACTTGACTTTCTGGACTTTTGGGTGGTCAAGAGTCATTGCTAGATGTGGCTCTTGATATGCTAAATATGGATTTATTAATTAGAGAATTAATAAATTTAATCCTTTATTTTATTAAGGATTATTAATTCTAATATTGTTAGAATTAATTCATATTATGCTACCAATAAGACCAGGAAACCTAATGGGTCACACACAATAAAGGTTTGAATGCTCAAATATATTATTTGATAATATTGTGGGGTTGATTAAGAGAAGGGAATATATTTATAGGTGAATTATAAGTTTGTTATAATTCATGGGACCTAATTGTAATTAAGTAAACTTCAAGGACCAATTTGTTGACAATTGGACGTTGAAGGACTAAGTTGCAATTTACAGTAATTATAAATCTATAAATATAAGTAAACGGTTTCCTTAGGGTAAGAGACACAGACTATTCACGCAATAACAGAGAAACCGTTTCTCTGCCTCTCTCTTGATCAAACCGTAGACGTCTCTCTCTTATTAACAAACCCTAGCCTCCTAAATTCTACTAGCATAGAATTGTGAGATTGTGAGCGTTCGACCTTGTGTGGATTATCATTAGAGGGAGTTCTTTCTTAGACTTCAGTTGAGCTGCTGTGAACCGGTTTTGTGATCTGGATCGCGCCTGCGTTCTTGGAACAAGAAAATTTTAAATTCTGGCTTCAAGAGGTAATAAGCGTGATCTTCTCTTTTTCCTGTTTCTACTGCAAACCCGTGATCCATGGCTTGGATTTCTTGCTATTTTCCGCTGCGTTTAATCTGTTTAATTAATTTAGAAATCCTACAGTGTAGAGGTATAAATATTTCTTCTGCTATGCATTGTTTTTTATATGCTTCGATGTGCATGTTTTCAGCCGTTTTTACCTTCATTTTCTAGAAAAAATAATTTTTTCATCTCTACTGATTGAAATACTAGAATGAAAAGAAATAAAATATCCTTGATTAATCAATTTTGAAACTAAAATCAAATTCAATTTAAACTAGAAACATATAAAATATATTTTAAAACTAAAATCCTATTACAAAAAAAAAAAAAAAAGTTCCAAGTCTCCCACTGCTTTGGTCTACACTTGTGCTTTGTTGCCCACTCTCAGTCTATGCTCTTCTCTACTGAGTCGCCTTATCTTGCTAAATCCCTGTAAGAAGTTACCAATATAGTCAATGGCTCGGAAATCAACAATCCTAGTATATTATGATCCAAACATTAATATAGGCTCTAAAAGCAGTACTTGAAGAGGACTTAACCAAGAAGTCTGGATGAGCTTTCTTGAAGTGCCCCTTCTTGCCACACTTAAAACATTTGTCCTTGGGCTTGGCGTCAAGCTTGGACGGACTGGGCTTAGACTTCTTAGGATGGGTCCTTGCACTGTTCTAGGCCTTCTTCTCCTTGAACTTCCATTGGGCCCTAATTCTAGAAGATGAACCAGAACGAGTAACCAAAACTTTTTACGTAGGCTTTATGATTTTCTTATCAGCTTGGAGTTCTTTCATTAACTCAGTTAAAGACATACTCAATTTATTCATGTTATAATTTAACTTGAACTGATAATATGAATTTAGCAAAGTCTCAAGAACTATGTTAATTTGGCTCTCGGGATCGATTGTTGCCCCTAGGACCTCAGCCTCCTCGAAATGAGCAATTATCTTGAGTGTATGTTCGCGAACCGATGCCCCCTCAGCTATCTTAGTATTCATGATTGCCATAAGAGTTTCTTGCCTTGCGGGTCGATTCTTCTCAGCAAATATGGTGTGCAATGATACATCGATATCATAAGTAATAGGCATATTCTCGTGTTTAGACTGAAGAATATTAGACTTGGAAGCCAATATATAGCATCTAGCTATCTCATTAGCTTTCCTTCATGCCTTCTCTGTCTCACGATGTTGGTCATGGAACTCCTCAGCAATGAGTACTATGTTCAGATTCATTTTCCAATCCACCTAGTTAGGTCAAGTTAACTTATTATCCTTAAGAATAATGGATAAAAGACTGAAACTAGACATTTATATTGATTGGAAAAAATTTCATTTAGAAAAATGTTTTTTTTAGAAAAATATATAAAAATACACATTTAAAACATCATGTTATTTCCATGATGTTGCCAACCTATTAAAACTACTACCAAAAATATAAAAATTTTAGCTTTTAGAAAAATTGACAGAGTTTCATAGGATGGTTAACAATTTTCTAAGTTAAGTATGTAATCATCACAAATTAAACTTTCTTAATTGGTAATGATATAGAGATAGTTCCATTGATAGGATAATCACTACTCTCATCACTTACAAATAATCTAGTATGAATACATCCAATGATAGGTTGGCTGACATTAACACATATCCTAGGAATTTAATTATAATTCCCCCATTAATTCTAGATTCTAGTGGAAATCCATCCTATAGGGGGTCATGCTCAGAATGACATAAGAATAACCACAATCTCAAACAAGAATCCGTGTTGAAAGCCGTGGGCTCGTTGGAACCCCTCTCCCACTTAATCTTTTGAGAAAAATAGGTTTTTGAGAAAAACTCTTTCTTAAATTAAATATTTAGTTTTCATTAACTTTAGTAAAATTCCAATAATTCAACCATTATTCTCTATATCAAGGATAAAACCCTTTAAGAGAGTAAACCATGATTTTTAAGAGAGTAGACTATTTTTTTAGGAACTAAATTTAAAATACTTAAATTCAAATTATTCTTCATGTTAAGGATAAAACCATTTGGAAGAATAAATCATGAATTTTATTTTAAATTCCTTGGTTCCCTTTTAAAACATTTTTCTTGATTGTTTTATCTAGAGAAAAATTAACTTCTCACAAACTTGTGCATTTGATCACAAAATTAAATGAATAGTCATGCTCCCAAAAATAGACTTTTTACATCCTATTTCTATCATTTAATTCTTATGTGACCAAATAATGGATTAAAGATCATAATAACAAAATTAGAATGATCTTGTTTAATCCGAAGGTGGTTCCTCCATTACTAGTCATTTTCATACAAAAATATTTACCACCATAAATAAATCATTGTAAGAAAAATAACTCTGTGTGATATGGGACCCAAAAGAAAAGAAAATTTACAAGGAAAATTGGATGGAACACATTAGAAGCTTGAACCACACGAACTGTGATTTAACGGCCCAAAAAAAATTGCTCCTTGTTTGCTCCAAAAAAGCATCAACCTTTCTCCTTTTTTTTATATATATATAATTTTTTCCCATGGAATCTCAATGTTGCTCAAGTACCGATATTGTTACAAAAATTCCCATATATGAACTTAAATATAATATCAACTGCCTATGCCTTTCAAAACAAGGCGTACACAATTGTCTCCACACGCAAGACATATATATCTACCCATAACAAAAATCACGAGGGATTTGTACAGTCACAATTGTTGAAATTTTTAATTAGTAAATGAAGCACCTTTCTGGTTATTAATCCTAAACATGCTTCTAAATTATAACTATAGCTCTAATACTACTACAAGAAAATGATACATTGGTGACAAAATTTTTTAACTAGCTAAAGTTTTGTCACTAAAAGAACCCTTTAGCAAGAAAAATTTTTCTTCAGCAATAAAAACTTTTTGTCACTACTGATTTAAACCTTTGGTGACAAAATTTTTATTTCCTAACTAAAATTAATGGCTTTAGTTTGGAAATAAGTGTATTAGAGATGAAAATTTAAGTTTTCTTGCTAATGATGCATCATCAACGACAAAAATTCATTCCCTAGCTAACTTTTCCTCGCTAATAATGCATCATCAGTGACGAAAATTTATTTCATAACTAAAAATGTTAACTTTTGTCATTATTAACTATACTGTTAGCGACAAATTCATATTTGGCGACAAATTATTTATTTCCTAACTAAAATTAATGGCTTTAGTTTGGAAATAAGTATATTAGAGATGAAAATTTAAGTTTTCTTGCTAATGATGCAGCATCAGCGACAAAAATTCATTCCCTAGCTAAATTTTCCTCGCTAATAGTGCATCATCGGTGACGAAAATTTATTTCATAACTAAAAATGTTAACTTTTGTCATTATTAACTATACTGTTAGCGACAAAATTCATATTCCCTAGCTAAAACCTATCTTTAAATTTTTAAATATTTACAACATGGCCTAATTTTTTTTGTAAATTGGCCTTTAAATTTTCTATAATTACAAAATGACCTCAAAAATTGTAAATTGATCCCTAAATTTTAAAATATTTATAATATGACTCCAAAAAATTATAAATTCTTATCTAAAGTATTAAATATATAAAACATGACCCCCAAATCTTACAATTTACTCCTTAAATTTTGTAAAATTATAAAAGGATCAGAAAACATTTATAAATTGGTCAATAGGTTTTAGAATATTTAAAATATAATACCAAAAATTATACAAATTAGTCCCTAAATTTTTAAATACTTATAAAGGGGTATATTTTTTGCTGATTTATAGAAATTAAGCTAGATTATGTGGCAAAACATGTTCGATTACCTTCAAATTTGGTCATAATACTTTTCATAATAATTTCAATACATCTAATGGTTGAATTATTAATTCGATTTGTCTATCCCTGCAAATGTGTTAGATTTTTGGTATTTTTATAATGATTATGTAAGATTATGTGGTAAAATATATCTGATTACCTTCAAATTTAGTCATGATATGTTTTTTAGTAATTTTAACAAATCTGATGGTTGGATTGTTAATTTGATATGTCTATCTTTGTAAATGTGTTAGGTTTTGAGCATTTTTATAGAGATTATACTGATTAAGTAGAAAAACATATCCGATTATCTTCAAATTTGGTTATAGCACTTTTCATAACACTTTCAACAAATCTAATAGTTGGATTACTAAATTGGCATGCCTATCTTTGTATATATGTTAGGTTTTGGACATTTTAACAAAGGTTATGCTAGATTATGTGCTAATATATATTCTATAACCTTCAAATTTGGTCATAACACTTTCTATAGTAATCTCAATAAATCTAACGATTAGATAATTCATTTGATATGCCTAACTTTGTAAATGAGTTAGGTTTCGATCATTTTTATAGAGATTATGCAAGATTAAGTAGCAAAAACATATAAGACTATCTTTAAATTTGGTCATAACACTTTTCATAGAAATTTCAACAAATCTAACGCTTAGATCATTAGTTTGACGTGTCTATCTTTGTATATGTGTTAGGTTTTAGGCATTTTTACAGAGATTATACTAGATTATGTGCTAAAAAATATCCTATTCCTTAAAATTGGGTCATAACACTTTCTATAGTAATTTTAATAAATCTAACGGTTAGATCATTCATTTGATGCACCTATCTTGTATATGTGTTAGGTTTTATGCATTTTTATAGATATTATGTGAGTCTATGTGCAAAATATATCTAATTACCTTCCAATTTGGTCATAACACATTTTCATTGTAATTTTAACAAATATAATGATTGGATCATTAATTTGACGTGTGTATCTTTGTACATGTGTTAGGTTTTGGGTATTTTTTCAGAGATTATGCTAGATTATCTTGTTAGAGGCTAAAATCATCAGTATTTTTCTAGTTATTTGAGATTATTTTGTGATACATTTGTTGTAATAACTAGGAATATTCCTTCCTATTTGACATTTTTCTAGTAAAAGTGTTTTTGATGAATTTATGCAGATTTGAGTAGATTTTGTGTTGGGTATCTTAGGCTCGTATCTTATACGACGTAGCGGAAAATAAAACGAGATACCATCTCAGGATCTACATATGTGTGAAAAACAAGATATAAAGATAATAGAGGCAATAGCTTTTTACCTTTGTTTGATCGTCTGAAGAACAAAAAATTTCTTCTTCAAGTCGAGGCGCGATCCAGCAATCCTCTTGATCAAACTCCACGAGAGTTGAACATCTAACCACTATAATCACAGTGTGTGATTATCTCTAACAATAATCCACATAGAGGAATACTCAAGCACAAAGTTTTCTGTGCTAGCAGAAACACTAAGTGGCGGCTAGGGTTGTTTCTGAAGAACAATCATGAGAAAGAGAGAAGAAGAGAAGGTTGCTAGGGTTGGAGTTTTTCGTGTCTTACACAAAATCAGCTAGGGTTTCGAGTGTATCTCTATATCACACGAAAAATCCTGCTCAAAATATACTCCAATCTTAGAATTCTAAAACAGTTAGAATTCCCTAATTGTAATTGGAAACATCAAGTTCACACAATTATAATTTGGACCATTAATTATAACTAATTATAATTTAGCCACAACAACTTCTCTTTCTCGCAATTAACCCCACTATGCTATCAAATAACATCTTGAGTATATAATCCTCTATTGTGTGTGACCTATTAGGGTTTCCAGTCAATTGGTAGCGAACATGAATTAATCCAAACGTCTTTGAGATTAATAATCCATAATTAATTAGAATTAATCCTATTAATTCTAATCAGGATTGGTTTATTAATTCATCAATTAATAAACCTATATTCCCAAATCATGAACAGTATCTAGCAACACATCATGACCACCCAAGAGTCCAGGAAGTCAAGTGGCTTGATATGAACCCTTCAATAACAAACTTCAGTGCAATTAACTCCTTTCACCATACAATATCTCTTTCGGTTTAGAGTACAGAATTAGTGCCAACTCCCTCCAGAATTAATTCTGTCTCGAATACAATAGTACTTGTACTAGAAACCCACTACTCTAGATGTGTATCAATTGGAACTGTTTCCAATACACAGTCGCCTTGGCCAAGGACTTTTCGAGTAGTAATTCCTACAAGTGGCCGTGAGATATTCACACCTACTATTAGGAGTGGTGAATCTTTATTGACCATCTCAACTACTTTTGTTTACCTCACAATGTACCCAATATCCATCCCATAGATGGCCCTCGATTGAGCTCCAGAGATTGGGATCAAAGTACAATGCTCAGCAAACAAAGTACCTTGGAGATCTCAAGTCTAAAGATACTTGCACGTTTGCTATATTGAGATTATATCACTGGCACTAAATAGTTATCCATGTGATTATCTTATAGCTAGGTCATCGAATGAACATGTTCTATTAACAAGCAACCATGTGTTAACTTTGAGTATCTCAATACTCACGAATATGAGAAGCATCGCCTGATCAAATTAGGAAGTCTAACACATGCTAGTCTTAATGCATTAATGATGTCCTATCTTATTAATACTATGACTATGGACTATTTATGTACTAACACTATATAATGTAGTAGGAATCTCATATCATGATCTCCTTAACACAGTATTGTACTAAGGACTTAATCGAACAGTTATATTACTTAAAAGTATACAAAAGAAACTGTAAGATAAATAATGCCTTTTATTAAAATAAAATGTGTCATATAACAATGTACAAGTGATTGCCTCTAGGGCACAACACTAACATTTCGAGCAAAAAGTGAAGTATTCTAGAATGGATCTATCGTCAGGTCCAGATAATGCTCTAGGCGCTAGGTCTTCACTAGAAAAGAGGAAATTGAGTCCAAAAATAGATTAGAACCGTCACCAGGTGGCCCGACTATACTCGGCTCTAGGTACACTCTGGAAGGCGAAAATCATGTGCATGAATTTGGTATTTTCTAAAGGATTTTGGTATTTTCTGAATTTTACTCAGACTAGACTTCTCAAACAACGAATTTTGGTATCAACGAGGTTTATAAATACAAGAAAAACACATGAGAAATGTGTGATTTGAAGGATCCAAGCTAGCTTCTCAATCACCACTCAAATGAGCATTGTTCAAAAGAGGTTTTCAAGAGAAGAAGAAGGGCTTGCCTATGAGTTTTATCTTTTATCATTTGTTTACTTTCTTAGAACAATAATGTGCTTAATGTTTTGATTGTAATTGGATATTATTTTGGAGATTAAAGATTTTGAGTTAATTGGAACTTTTGATCAATTGATTTGTGTTCTTAGTATTTGATTACTTGTTTTTCTTACGGATTTGGTTGATTGATTTTTGTTATTGGCTTGCTTGAAAAAAAGGTTGACAATGACTTCAATTAATTAATTTCATATTTGTTATTTCTTAACTTACTTCAAAAAGAGGTTAATTGTTTAAAACATTAGTAATTAAAGGTTGGTTAATGATTGCTAGAATATGAATTTATTGACTAAATTTATATTTTAAATCACCTAGAATATAGGGGTTTATATGAGGATTGATTTTAATACATCTTTTGGGTAAGTTAGTCGAGACAAAATATATTCACTAATTTAACTAGAAGATAGTAATTCCATGGATTTCAAACGAAGTAGGTCTATATTAAATCCTTCATGATGCCAAGACGACAGTTAATTGTGATGAATGCTAATTGATTCAATTTTGTGTTTTCAAGATAATTGTCTAGTTACATGAATTTTTATCCTTGAGTTATATATATTTTTATCTTTATTTATTTTTCTTTTTTATTCTCTTATTTTATTGGCTAAACAATAAAGATTTAGGTAAACTAAAGTAGGAGCCTAGGTTCTTGTGGATTTGATACTTGCTATTCCCTATACTATGCGATGTGTATACTTGCCTGTATGTGTAGTTATAGTGGTTGTCATTTTAATTAAAACTTGAGTAATTGTGTTATTTGTTGGTAATATTTTCTATACTAAAAAACACGCATCATGTTTTGGCACCGTTGCCGGGGATGGGCACTATCGGAAACACTCGAGTCTTGTTGATTTAGCCATTGTTGTTTTTGTAAATATTACTAATTTTTGTGTTTTGGTAGTTTGTGAATATTTCTATTCTATTACTTTTGTTTTGTTTTTATTTTTATTTTTTATTTAATTTTTGTTTTTTTTGAGTGCAAGATATAAAACATTATCATAGACAATTATTCATGGGCATAGTGCCAGAGGAACTATAATAATGATACGTTGGCAAGTTTGCAAGCTCGGATTATCGCTTTTCGTGAGACATCACTTGAAGCTTCAATCAAATCCTTTGTTGCCAACACAAACACATCCATTTGGTGGCATGAAGAAGCATCCCAACGAATGAGCCACCAAGGAGCACAACTTGTCAAGTTGGTTAAAGATGCCATAAAGGCCCATACACTTGAACAAGAGAATCCACAAGGAAAGGAGATTAGATACGAGAAACAATTATCCAATGTGGAAAGGGAGGTATTCGATTCTTCTCTATGTGCTAATAATTCTAATATTTCTTTATCATATAATTTCCTAGATTTCTCTCAATTCTTGGAAAATAATGGTCCAAATGATGATGTGTTAAGCTTAATATGCCGCAAGGAGTTGGATCTTTCACTAATACATCATAAGATGCCCTTGGAGGATGTTGACAAATTTTACCCTTCACCCCATCCAAAGGGAGGTAACTTAGTTTTTGTAGACAATGCATTAAAAAGTAAGAATTTCTTGATCCCATCTTTTAAAACTTAAATGCTAAGTTTTAAGGGGAATTTTCATTATGACAAATCTTTTGAAGGGTTAAATGATGGTTTTATGTTTGATGCATTCTTTAGAGACCACGTGCACTTAAATGTTGACAAAAAATATTTGTGTGTCTAAAGGAATGCTAGATAATGAGGTTCGTGTGTTTTGTTTTACTAAGAAAAAATGTTTTCATGAACATGACCTTTATAAAAAACCTCCATTCTTTCTACATTCATCTTGCCTATTTTCTACTTTAAGCTTAAACTTCTTTGACAAAGGTTTGATAAGGAAGCATGATGAGTAGAAAAAGTTTGTATCCTTGTTTTCTGTTTGGAGTTGTTAGGTGTTATTTTCCCTAGTAATATGGAAAATATTTTCTATCTTAAGTGTGGGGGAGTGAGCCGTGTCTTTATTTTCTTTCTTAAGATTTTTAGTTTGTTTTCTTTTATTTAAGTGTGTTTTTCTTTTCTTATTATTTTTTGTGTGCTTTTATTTGTGTTTTCTTTTGTAGGTAGGAATAAAGTCCTCTTGGACAAACTTCTCTCTATTCCATGTTTTAATATTTATTGGAGCATTATTCTACTTGGGAAGTATTGCTTAACTTTATCCCTCCTTTATCATTTTTGATCCCATTGGAGATGCTTTAATGTGTTTATTTTTTGTCAATGAGGACATTATCTAGTTTAAGTATGGGGGAGTAGTTTAGTAATATTCTTGTCTAAGTTTTTATCAATGATCTTGGTGTTTTCTTGGTATCAAACAATTGTTGAAAAAATTAAAAATTTTGAAAATTTGGAAATATGGAGATTTTGGAGCTAAATTGAGCCTATTTGTCTATAATAGAGTTATGATTTTCTTACTAATTTTGGATATGGACTTGTCATTCATTATGGTTTGATTTTTATTAAAAGGTACATTTGTGTATTAAGTTGGATTTTTGCTAAGTCTTGAAAATTTAAGTTAACATTGGTTATATTTGGTATTTAAGTTTTGTTTTATTCTTTATGCTTGAATGTGGATGATATGATGAAATATGAGAAGAGTTGTTGATTAATTATTGTATTATGGATTTAAAATTTGCTTGACTTTGAGTTGTGAATAAGGAATGTGAAAAAAAAAATTGAGTGAAAAGGAAAAATGTGAGATGAAAAAAAATTGAGTTCAAAACAAATTGCTTTCATTTGTTGAGAGAGAGAGAGAGAGAGAGAGAGAGAGAGAGCTTTTGCTGAAAAGGGGGCCAATAGGGTGAGTGGAAGAGAAGAAACAAAGAAGAATCACACTCTCTTGAGGCTATCCTGAAAGTAGGAAGGTGAGGAAAGAAAAAAGAAAGAAAAAGAAAATTACTGAAAAAAAAATGATGATGACTATAAGGGGGCCAATGCAGCGTGTGAAGAGAAATCCACTTACTTGAGACTATCAATTCCCTATATTATTCAAAAAAAAATTAAGAGAAAAAAAAAGAGTGGAGTGATTTCTTGTTTCACTAACTTGAGTTGTGTAAATTTGAGTTTATAGTGTTGGAATTGGTTAAATGACATAACTTGTATGATTTATGTTATCTATGTTTTTGCTTGAGGAGTAGGATAATTTCTTGTCCTAGATATAAGCTTGTTTAACTTAACTTTGATGGCCTTGGGATTGTTTGATTTAATACATAAGTTTACAAAGTTTTGAATAGGTTAAACGAATGACAAATTTGTGTTTAAGGTTGGAAGAAGGTTATGTCTTCATTATGGATGAGTTTTCTAAGGAAAAATTTGCTAAATTATTCTAAATGCTTAGTGTCTAATTCTTGTTTGCTTGATGACAAGCAAATGTTCAAGTGTGGGGGTATATGATATGGGCTAAAATTACCAGTATTTTCCTAGTTATTTGAGGTTGTTTTGTAATACATTTATTGTAACAACTAGGCATATTCCTTCCTATTTAATATTTTGTTTGTAAAAAGTATTTTTAACGAATTTGTGTAGATTTGAGTAGATTTCGAGCAAAGAAAATGAAGGATTCCAGAATTGACCCGGCACCAGGTCCAGATAATGCACCAGGCACCAGGTCTGCACTGGAAAAGAGGAAATTGAGTCCAAAAATAGATTGGACCCGGTGCCAGGTGGCCTGACTGTACCCGACGCCAAATACACTCTGGAAGGTGAAAATCCTGTGCATTAATTTAGTATTTTCCAAAGGATTTTGGTATTTTCTGAATTCTATTCAGACTAGACTTCTCAAGTAACAAATTTTAGTATCAAGGAGGTTTATAAATCCAAGAGAAACACAAGAGAAATGTGTGATTTGAAGGATCTAAGTTAGCTACTCAATCATCACTCAAAGGAATATTGTTCAAAAGATGTTTTCAAGGGCAGAATAAGGGCTTGTCTATGAGTTCTATCTTTTACCCTTTGTTTATTTTTTTAGAATAATGATGTGCTTAATGTTTTGATTGTAATTGGATATTATTTTGGAGATTATTATTTTGAGTTAATTGGAACTTTTGATCAATTGATTTGTGTTCTTAGTATTTGATTACTTGTTTTTCTTACGGATTTGGTTTATTGATTTTTGTTATTGGCTTGCTTGAAAAAGAGGTTGGCAATGACTTCAATTAATTAATTTCATATTTATTATCTCCTAACTTGCTTGAAAAATGGGTTAATTATTTAGAACATTGGTAATCAAAGGTTGGTTAATGATTGCTAGAATATGGATTCATTTACTAATTTCATGTTTCAAATCACCTAGAATATAGGGGTTTATATGAGGATTGATTTTAATACATCTTTTGGATAAGTTAGTCGAGACAGAATATGTTCACTTATTTAACTAGAAGATAGTGATTCCATGGATTGAAAAGAATGTGGGTTTATATTAAATCTTTCATGATGCCAAGACGACAATTGATTGTGATGAATGCTAATTGATTCAATCTTGTGTTTTGAAGATAATTGTCTAGTTATATGAATTTTTATCCTTGAGTTATATCTAGTTTTATCTTTATTTTTTTATATTCTCTTCTTATTTTATTGGCTAAATAATAAAGATTTGGATAAATTAAGGTGGGATCCTATGTTCTCGTGGGTTCGATACTTACTATTCCCTATACTATACAATGAGTATCCTTGCCCGTATGTGTGATTTTACTAGTTGGCATTTTAATTAAATTTTTTGTTGGTAATATTTTCTACACTAAAAAACACGCATCACATAACACTTTTCATATTAATTTTGATAAATTTAATGGTTAGATCATTCATTTGATATACCTATCTTTGTAAATAGAGTAGGTTTTGAGCATTTTTATAGAGATTATGCTAGATTAAGTAGCAAAACATGTCTAATTATCTTTAAATTTAGTCATAACACTTTTCATAGTAATTTCAATAAATCAAACGGCTAGATCATTACTTTGAAGTGCCTATCTTTGTATATGTATTAGGTTTTTGGCAATTTTTACAGATATTAGTCAAGATTATGTACTAAAATATATTCTATTACCTTAAAATTTGGTCATACCATTTTTCATAGTAATTTCAGTAAATTATATGGTCTGATCGTTCATTTGATGCACCTATCTTTATATATGTGCTAGGTTTTGCGCATTTTTATAGATATTATGTAATAGTATGTGCAAAATATATCTAACTCCCTTCAAATTTGGTCATAATACTTTTCATAGCAAGTTTAACAAATCTAATGGTTGGATCATTAATTTGGCTTGTGTATCTTTGTATATCTGTTCGGTTTTGGGTATTTTTACAGAGATTATGCAAGATTATGTGCTAAAATATATCCTGTTTCCTTCAATTTTGGTCATAACACTTTGCGTAGTAATTTTAATAAATCTAACAGTTAGATCATTCATTTGATATGCTTATCTTTGTAAATGGATTAAGTTTTGAGCATTTTTATAGAGATTATGCTAGATTAAGTGGCAAAACATATCCGATTATCTTCAAATTTGGTCATAATACTTTTTATAGAAATTTCAACAAATCTAACGGCTTGATCATTAATTTAACATGCCTATCTTTGTATATGTGTTAGGTTTTGGGCACTTTTACAGAATACATGCAAGATTATGTACTAAAATTTATCATATTACCTTCAAATTCAGTCTAACACTTTCCAAAGTAATTCAAATAAATCTAACGGTTAGATCATTCATTTGATGCTCCTAGCTTTGTATATGTGTTAGTTTTGGGGCATTTTTAATGGATATCATGCGAGCGTATGTGCAAAATATATCTAATTACCTTCAAATTTGGTAATTACACTTTTCATAGTAATTTGGTTAGATCATTAATTTGACGTGCGTATCTTTGTATATGTATTAGGTTTAGCTATTTTTTTCAGAGATTATTTGTTAAAATATATATTATCGCCTTCAAATTTGATCATAACACTTTCCATATTAATTTTAATAAATCTAACGGTTAGATCTTCATTTGATATGTCCATCTTTGTAAATAGATTAGGTTTCGAGCATTTTTATAGAGATTATACTAGATTAAGAGGCAAAACATATCCAATTATCTTTAAATTTAGTAATTGATGCATAAATTTTAGGTGTATAAAAATTATCAAATTTAAATCCATCCCTTAGTCAAGTTTTAATTAAAATATTAATCCCAAAATACACATACAAGCAAGTATACTTATCGCAAGCATAATATAGAGAATTAACAAGTATCAATCCTCAAAAGAACAGGTAACACTAATCACTTTTCATTCATTGTTTAACCGACCAAACAAAGTGATAAAATAATAAAGATAAAAATAAAGAAAAATATATACAGCCTAAGGATGAAAGAATATGTAATTGGACAAATATTCTTGAAACACATGACTATGAACCACTTAACAATTATTACAATCAATTTTTATCTTGGCATCATGAATGATTTAATATAGACCTACTTCGTTTGCAATCTATAGAATCACTATCTTCTAGTTAAATTAGTAAACATATTCTGTCTTAACCAATTTATCCAAAAGATGCATTAAAATCAATCATCATATAAACCCTTATATTCTAGGTGATTTAAAATATGAAATTAGTTAATGAATTCATATTCTAGCAATCATCAACTAACTTTTGATTACCCAAGTTCTTAACAATTAACCCATTTTTCAAACAAGTTGAGAGATAACAAATATGAAATTAATTAATTGAAATTATTATCAAACAATTTTCAAGCAAGTTAATAACAAAAATCAACTAATCAACTTCATAAAAAAACAAGTAATCAAATACCAAGGAAAACAATTAGTTAATCAAAGAACTAAATTATTTCAAAATCATAAATCTAAAAATAATATCTAAATACAGTTAAAGAATTAAACTAATCATTGTTCAAGAAAAAGAAAACAAAGGAAAGAGGTAAATACTTATAGACAAGCCTTTCAATTTCTAATAAAAACTTCTTTCAAATCAATGCTCCTTGAATTATTTCTCTAGAGAAAATATTGGTGGTGCACTCTAAAAAATATATCTAATTCTCCACATTGAGCACACAACTATTGCTACGTAAATAGCCTTTATTTATAGGCTTACAAGTTTCCTAAAAATTCAAACTACAAAAAAAGTAGTTTCCTATTAGAAATATGGAATTAATTGAGAAAATCCACCGTATTAAACTAAAGCCGTTTCCTTTCCTATTGAATTTGAGCTGAAATTTTCTTTCTTGTTGCAATCGGCCTCACCCAAGCCGCTAAAGCCACCATTATTTTCTTCTTCTCAATGAATCGCGGAGCTAAGCCACTAAAGCTGCCCAAATTTCCTTTCTTTCATCCTCCCCATGATGTATTCTTTTTCCTTTTTATCTTTGTTTGTTTCTTTTGTTCAATGTCTCACCATGCTTTTTCTTTTTGCTTTTGATTTTTGGTTGAGCCACTGAGCCATCGAGCCATGGCTTTCTTTCTTGAAGCCTTTCACGATTTAATTGCTATTTATTTTCTTGTTTCCAATTTTGGTTTCCTCTGTTTTGCTTTTATTTTTTTTTTCTCTTTTGCTCTGTTCTCTTCTCCAGACTAGGACCAGCACCAAGTCCATCTTCTTGGCCTGGTGCTAGGTCTAAATTGTAAAATTATCTAATTAGCTCCTAATTCATCTATTTTTACATAAAATCACAGAAAAATATTTTTATAAGTGAAATATCAAATCGGAAGGAATATGACTAGTTATTGTATTAAAAGTGTCACAAAATATACTCAAATAACTAGGAATATATATATAAATTTAGGCTCTATTAGTCATAACACTTTTCATGGCAATTTTTTTAAAAATCTAATGGTTGGATCATTAATTTGACATGCCTATCTTTATATATGTGTTAGATTTTGGGTATTTTTTCATAGATTATGCGATAAAATATATCATATTATATTCAAATTTGGTCATAACACTTCCCAATGTAATTTTAATAAATTTTATCAGTTAGATCGTTCATTTGGTGCACCTCTCTTTGTATATATGTTAGGTTTTGCGCATTTTTATAGATATTATTTGAGTGTATGTGCAAAATATATTTAATCACCTTCAAATTCGGTCACAACTCTTTTATTTCAATTTTAACAAATCTAACTGTTGGATCATTAATTTGACGTGCGTATCATTATATATGTGTTATGTTTTAGATATTTTTACATAGATTGTGCTAAATTAGGTGTTAAAATATATCCTATTACCTTCAAATTTGGTCATAACACTTTTTATAGTAATTTTCATAAATCTAATGGTTAGATCTTTCGTTGAATATGCCTATCTTTATAAATGGATTAGGTTTCAAGTATATTTATAGAGATTATGCTAGATTAAGCAGCAAAACATATCTAATTATTTTTACATTTGGTCATAACACTTTTCATAGTAATTTCAACAATCTAACAGTTGGATAATTAATGTAACGTGCCTATCTTTTTGTGTGTGTGTGTGTGTGTGTGTGTGTGTATTAGGTTTTGGATATTTTTACAGAGATTATACTAGAATATACACTAAAATATATCCTATTACCTTCAAATTTGGTCATAATATATTTTTTAGTAAATTCAATAAATCTAACGGCTGGATCATTAATTTGATATGTCTATCCTTATAAATAGGTTAGGTTTTTGGTACTTTTATAATGATTATGCAAGATTAGGTGTTACGTTACATCTGATTACCTTCAAATTTGGTCATAATATGTTCTTTAGTAATTTTAATAAATTTTATGGTTGGATTGTTAATTTGTCATGCATATCTTTGTAAATGGGTTAGGTTTCAAGCATTTTTTAAAATATTATGCTAGATTAAGTAGAAAAACATATTCAATTATTTTTTGAATTTGGTCATAACACTTTTCAAAGCAAGTTCAACAAATCTAACGGTTGGATCATTAATTTGACGTTCGTATCTTTGTATATATGTTAGGTTTTGGGCATTGTAATAGAGATTATGCTAGATTATATGCTAAAATACATCCTATCACCTTCAAATTTGGTCATAACACTTTTCGTAATAATTTAAAAAACTCTAAAAGTTGGATCATTAATTTTATGTGCCAATCTGTGTTAGATTTTAGGCATTTTTATACATATAATGTTGCATTATGTGTTAAAATATATCTGATTATCTTCATATTCGGTATGACACTTTCCATAGTAGTTTTAATAAATCCAACGGTTGGATCATTAATTTAATATGCTTTATCTTTGTGTGTGTGTGTGTGTGTGTGTGTATGTGTGTGTGTATATACACATACCAGATACATACCAAATAAATATATAAATTTATATATGTATAAATAAATATATAAATATGTATGTATGTATGTATGTATGTATGTATGTATGTATGTATGTATGTATGTATGTATGTTTTTGTATGTATGTATGTGTGTGTGTGTGTGTGTGTGTGTGTGTGTGTGTGTGTGTGTGTGTGTGTGTGTGTGTGTGTGTGTGTGTGTGTGTGTGTGTGTGTGAAATCCCTCCTAAATCCAACCCTAGAGTAAGGGGGTCGGGATACATATCATATTATTTTGCATGAATATATATGTTTTTGAATGATTTTATGTGCTTTAGAATTGTGGATTATAGGTTAAAATGTTAGTTATGCTTATTGAGTAGGAGGGGTAAAATGGTAATTTTGCTTGAGGTTAAAATAGGAGGATAGCTTGGGGATTTCATAAGAAGAATATGTGGTTGAGAAAATAGGAACAAGAGTTAGTGTGGTTTAGTGGTTAGAGCTTGGTGAATTAATTTCTAAGGTCATGAGTTCAAATACCATCATTTAAGCTTTTGTCATGATTATCTTAACTAAGTTTGAATTTTTGTTTTCTTGCATTCCATGAAAATAGGAATGTTATCTTAGGGGAGACATGAAGAGAATGTCCTAATCTTGTCCTCGTGTCCTAAAAAGAATTCTAGAGGAATTCTTATCCTTTTTATTACCTCTAGTTTGTCTTAACATCTTTATAATTTAAATTCATTAAATCTCTTCTTTTGAACTCCAAAATTCTGTGATATTTCTTCACCTTGAATTTCGAAAATCAGCTGTGGAGGATGGGGAGTTGGCCGAAAATAGGAGGGGAAATAGGAAGGGGTTCCAAGAGAAATCAAACACCATGAAAGAACCTTCAAAAATTCACCTTCATGTTGTTCATGTTTTAGTGAAGGGAAATCTAGAAAATTTTCCAGAATTTTTGCAACCATTTCTTCAAAAATTCAGCCAGTAAACCTCTTCATTTTCTGCCAAGAAAATGGTCATTTCATGTGGCTTGAAGGCTGGAAAATCTGTGCAATTTTCGGACTGCACAAACTGTGCAAAACCAGAAAAAAATTTTGGACATTTCCGCAGCTTTCGACCAAGGAAATGAAGCTGTTTTACTTCATCTTCAAGCTAGCAAAACTCCTCTGTATTTCTCCAGGAAGAAGGCTGGAAAACCACCTTAGAAAGACCTTCAAATCCTCTCAAGAATCAGATGCAAATTGGGTTGAAGGAGTGCAGAAATTCTGCACAAACCTTCGAACCATTGGACAGCTTGAAACCAGAATTTCCCAGCTTTGCTTCCTTCAAGCCTAGGCCGAAAACCACCCTTCAACTTTTGCAACATTGATCCTTGATCAGCCATGGACTGAACACCATTAACCCCACACTTACCTTGAACTCTTGGACTCCATAACCACACCTCAAAACACTCCTAAGATCACTCCATTCAAACTCTTTTTGAACTTCAAAAAAATTCCAGCATTTCACTCCATTAAACCACTCTTGCATTAGGCTAACTAACCAGAATTTCCTCTGCCTTCATAGACTAAATTTCGGTTAGCTCTATAGCCTGCACAAGCTCCATTCATTCCATCGAAATCACCTTGATCAGCTGGCACCATTGAAGAGTGAAGAAACCTTCCTTGATCAAACACCATAGCTAACCACCTACCTTATCCAACTCCACAACTTTCTCCATTTGAATTTCAAATAAAATCTGATCAACCTCTCTCCTTCTTGCTGAAAACTGAAACTCCCATTCACCCTAGACCATTCGGCCAGCACCTTACCAAATTTCGTGCAGCAATCCTCTCAAACTCTCTCCATTTTCACCAAGAACACCAAGAACACACACTAAACTTCTTCAAGCCTAACCATACTCTAAACACCTCCAATCACTCTCAAATACTCTGGATCACTTCTATTTAATCCCTAAACTTCATTTCTACGATTTATAACACAAAACCTCTCAAACAAGAATTGTCAAACGATCGAAATTAGCCTTTTCTCTTGAAGGTCTCAAGAACATCAACAAGGTAAATCAAGAACAACCTTCTTGTTCATCATTTTTTCATTCAATTCTTAATATACCCTTCTAATTCTCTCTCTCTCTCTCTCTCTATCTCTCTCTCTCTCTCTCTACCGAAACGGTTGATCAACCATCAACCATGGCTGTTTCTCCGGTGGATCACTCAAGGCTCTCTATCGCGCGTGGACCTTCTTTTGTCTTCATCAAAGCAATTGACAATCAAGTATTTATTCTTAAATCCCTTCTTTTTAAATTCTGAAATCTTGTCTCCTAGGTGTTGATAGGGAGATAGAGTATGAATGGAGATTGAGTATATGCATGTGGATTAAGGGGATGGAGTTAAGACATGATGATTGTTGTATATGGCTAAGTTGTATGTGTTTTCTTTTTGAATCATTATATGTTCTTCGTGCTTAATGAATTTTATGGATGTTTGAAGCATGTTAGAGATCACGAGACCAAAGGTGATTAGGCTCTTATGTTTCTATTTTCCATTGAAGCCATTAATGATGATTATGCCTAGAGGGAAGTTAGCCTTGTGATAGTATGTGCTAAGTCAAGCATGTGGTCATGAATGGATTGGTTTATTATTTGATGTTGGAGAATGTGTTTATGAATCTTTTCTAGCAATAGGAAAATTATGGTGAAAGAATATTTTCTTGTTAAGTCTAGGTTATTTTTATTAACAAAATTTTATTACTTTAAATAGGATTACTACTATATTTTTCTCTATAAATTTGAAACTCTAGGAAGATTTGGATTGGTTTATTAATTAAAATATTAATATTTTCTTTATCAAATAGGTGAGATCTTTTGTTAAAAATAATATATATATATATATATAGTAATAAATCTTTTATAATAAATAAAATATTAGAATTAATGACCCTGTAGACCTTAGTTCAAACTTTTAACTATATTCCTAAATATTATTTATATTAAAATCTATTTGTTATTTATTAATTGAAAATTTCAAATAATTCATTTACTATTAATTTTATTTAATGCTAATTATTTATTATCTATTAAAAAATTAATTAAAAATTATGTGTAACTTATTATTTACTTATAATAAACCTATTTTAAAATTACCATTTATTAATACTATTAGGACTTAATATTATTTAAAATTCAAACCTTCTTTTATTTATTAGTAATAGCACTCAAGAATTATTAATTGAGTCTATAATTTATTAGAAATTATTTTAGAACCCCAAGTTATTTTAACTTATCAAACTGGACTTATTTTATAAAATTCTTTTTTTTAGCTAGCCTTAAAGCTTAGAGCAATAGGGTCGTGATGGTAATGGGTTGAATTAGGATTATTTTGTGTAAGTGAGTTTAGCTTGAATGTAACCTTATGTTTTGTGTTTACCCCAGGCGGGGTTAGGTCAGCCTTGGAAGACTTTTGAGTTTGAGTAAGCAAAGAACCAGGTAAGCTCCTGCATGGAATTTTGTGAAGACCAAAAATTACTGCGGCAAGTCAAATGCGATGTGTATGGACATTTATGTTGTGAAGGCAATTAAGGACTATTTTCCCTTTTATTTCCAGACAAACAATCATTTGAAAATTAAACAAGTAGTTTTACACAAAATGCTAAACCCTTTCTAAAACCCAACTTTGACAAGACTTTTAAAAACCCTTAATTGCTATTTCCAAATAAAGCGGATTATGATCAATTTTCTCCCAAGTGGGACAATCAATGTTGAGTACTCAATAAGGGTAGACCACCAGGACTAGTCTTTGAAGGGTTATGGTAAGTCTCTCAGTAGGTGGCCACCTCTGAGGGGTGAGTCCTGCCTGGATAGGATGCCAGTCCGGTAGGTCATACCGGTCCGAGCTAGCAAGTTTCAGTCCTATGGACTGTGTGTTCCGGAGTGGACAACCGGTAAGTTTGGGTGCATAGATGGAGGAGTATCTCACCCGGTAGGCCATACGCCTACCCTTTTGTCAGCTTGCACAAAGTGTGGCATTCTAACCGTTATTTAGTCATAGGGCCCAACGTGTGGTAACCCATGGCTACCCATTTGAGTGGTTGTATTTATTGTGCACATGTATGGTTTGAAAAGCGAAACGCCACTCCTTATTTTCAACACTTATTTATTGCTTGCCAGAACTTTTCCTTATGAAACTTCTACAACTTGCATACATGAATTATTTTACCTGAAACACTCAAAGCACACACGGGCTTACTGAGATTTTTATCTCACCACCTTTTATGCCATGTTTTCAGGAAGATCTTGCTGTGGAGGTCATTAGCTAGATTGTTGCCTATGCTTTGAAGACTCGTGTTATTTCCTTTATGTGGTGTTTTGAGAGATTGTTGCAAACAATTTATTTTGGATTTGTTCCAGTATTCATCTTTTGGGTTGTAATAAGTTTAATTTTAAAGTCTTTATTTTATTTTATTCTATGTGACCTAGTTATAAAGACCCCTTGTCTTCTGGATGGGGCGACATTCCCGGCCCTGATGGGCCTAGGTAGTGGGGTGTTACAATATATATATATATATTAATATATATTAAGATTTTATATTAATATATATTGTTAGCCCTAAGGGTATTCTCCTGTGTTTTAACTTATAACAGACATTGACGAGGACTAACTTGTGTGACTTACATGTGATAGGACATGTTTAACCTATTTCGTTCAAGGCATGCAAATAAGATTACTAACTAACTCTTAAGGAAATAGAATCCAAAGTGGTGATTGATTAAGTACATCTTCAATCTAAGAGCTCACAAGATCTTGAAGTCCTTGAGAAAGAACTTTAGACTAGGAATCGTTTGTTAAGGTATATTGTAAAAATTCTTGTGTCTTCTTTACCTTATGAGTCAATTTAGTTCTATTTTAAAGCACACAAGCAAAAAGATTTCAAAGTATTAAGTCATCAGAATTTTTGATTGAGTAGTTTGGATAATTCTGTATCTAAAAGCTTCGTCCAAAACTCTGTAAATAGTATATAAATGTTTCTACCTAGAATGTGACATTTTGGACTTACCTTTTGGATGCACCTTCGTTCGATTCTTGAGTCCAAAACTCTGGAAAATCTGATAGCATGAAACTAGCCATTTCTAGTCGTTGGAGCTTTACTTTTTGCTTCTATAAAAGCTTTCAAAACTTGATTTTAAAGCAAAAATTTATCCTATCTTTCTAAGAAACACTCTTACTCTCTAGAATACAAAAATCTCCCTTTTCATTAGTGCTTCAAAGTTAAATCGAATTGCTTCACAAAGGTAAAGGTTGTTGGTGCTCATTTGTTTGTACAATTCCTCAATAGTGTGAGATATTTCAAATTCATTTCCATAATCCTTCTTGTACGTTAAGGTTGTAGTGTAAAACCTATTTGGGGTGTGCCTTGATTTGTTGTTGATTGAGAGGTATAGGTAAAACCAAATGTGGTGATCCTCTTATGTAATTAGTGTAGAAAGACACCATTGAGTTGGCTGAGTTTATGGAAATCTATTTAAAATCCTTAAGTGTGAGCTTAAGGTAGTGGATGTAGATGTTGGAAGATCGAACCACTATAAATCTCGTGTTCATTCTCTTTGCATTTGATTTTGTCAGGTAGAGAACTCCCTTACTTAAATGTTCTCAATCATTCAAAAGAAATCTTTATGATTCTCACCAGCCCATCTTTAGTCTTATATTAATTTCATATCTCTTGTCTTATCTCGTTTAGACACTTCATTCAAATAGTTGTTGGCACCCTATAACTGTTCAGAAACTCATTTTTGCATATTCAGCTAATTTCTTGATCTAAAAAATAATTGGAGAATTTCGAAAATAGAATTTTTCAAAAGCATTTTAAATTTTCCAAAAATCTTATTCATCCCCTCTAAGGTTTTTCATTTGGTGTCAGAGACTTGGTCTACTCTTCTTCGGCTAAATAGCCTTGTAGAAAAGATCCTTATGGCAAATAACTCCTCTCTTCCCTATGTCGAAGGATCCTTAACAAATAGACCTCCTTTGTTCACTGGTAGTAATTATAGTTCCTGAAAAAATCGGATGAAGATTTATGTTTGCTCAATTAATTTTAAGCTGTGGAACTTAATTGAAAGAGGACCATATGTTCCTTCTAGAAGTGTTGAAGGTTGAATAGTTCTAAAATAGAGTGATGAATATGATGCTGAAGACAATACCAAATAACATTGAATTTTTCAGCTATGAATATTCTATATTGTGCCTGTGATGCCACTGAATATAACCGAGTAAGTGGCTATGATTCAACCTATGACATGTGAAGAATGCTTGAAGTAACCCATGAGGGGATAAATCAAGTGAAGGAGTCTAAGTTAGGACTTTTGATTCATGATTACGAATTATTCAATACGAAGCCAAATGATAGCATAATTGATATGTTTACTAGATTTACAAACATTACAAATGGACTTAAAGCTTATGGTAAAAGTTATTCCCTTGGTGAACAAAATAGAAAAATTCTAGATGCCTTGCTAAAAAGCTGGCAACCTAAAGCTTTAGCTGTGGAGGAATCAAAAGATTTGAAAACCTTACTGACTGAAGACCTAATTAGCTCTCTCCTAACTCATAAAATGAAACTTAAAAGGTTTCAAGAGTCTGAGGCCCATGACAAAGGCAAAAGTAGTCAATTTGATAGTGATGATGGAACTGATAGTGATGATGAAATTGAAGTTGATATCGAAGAGCTAGCCATGATTACAAAGAAATTTAGAAGAATGTTCAAAAAGGGAAACTTCAAAAGAGGAAAGAAATTCATGAAAAGGAAGGGACAAATCTCATCTTTTAAGCCTCAATGTTATGAATGCAAGAGTACAGAACACTTCATTGTTGACTGCCCAATAGCCAAAGAGAAAGAAGGCAAAATGTTCAAGAAGAAAAAGAAGGATCTAAAAAAAAAAAAAAAAGAAGGGAAAAGGATTAATAGGAACATCGGATCAAAATGAGTCCGAATATGAGGAAATTGGAGATTCTGAAAATGAAACTGCTAATATATACTTCATGATTCCACTTGCAATAATATTGATGATCCAAATGCTTTTTTTATTGATATGTTTCGTGAATTAAAAAGATTGTCAAGAAGAAACAAGAAAATGAAAGTGAAAACTGATTTCCTATCAAATGAGAATGACACTCTAATAAGTAAGAACAAAATTCTGTTCGACTCCATATGCTGCTTAAATATTGAAAAAGAAATTATTTCTACCCCCTTGAACTGTTCTGCTATTGAGAATAAATGTTTGTGTGATAAAATTTCATCTCTTGAAGTTATGATCTGTGAGTTTGATAATATGAAAAAAAAAGTTGATCTCACTACTTATATTAAAAAATTCACCGATAAACATCTTGGAGTTCAAAGGACGGCTAGAAATAGAAATGTCCTTGGCTATGGTAATATATACAAAACAGGAAAACATAAGTCTTATTTTGTGAAAGCAAGCTCCTCAAACAGAAATTACACTTGCTGTACTTATTGTGGAAAAAATAGACACAATGCATCTAGGTGTCATGCTAGGAAAAACATTGAGTTAGGAATGAATCTGATTGGAGAATTAAAAGAATCATCACTAACCCCTATGGACCTAAGAAGATATGGGGACAAAACATCACCCTCTTATCTCATGTATAGGTCCATTCACTGGAGAAAATGAGTTTCACAAAGTGGTTCTTGGATAGTGGATGCTCGTGTTACTGTTATACCCTAGAGGCAATTACTTGTACATTATATATGACATATTTTATGTTAATAAAAAAATGCATTATTTATCTTACAGTTTCTTTTGTTTACTTTTATGTAATATAACTATTAGATAAAGTCTCTAGTACAACACTGTGTTAAGGAAATCATGATAGAGATCGTGATATGAGATTCCTACTATACTGTATAGTGTTAGTACTTAAATAGTCCATAGTCATAGTATTAATAAGACAGGACATCATTAATGCGTTAAGACTAGCATGTGTTAGACTTCTTGATTTGATCAGGCGGTGATTCTCATATCCGTAAGTATTGAGATACTCAAAGTTAACACATGGATGCTTGTTAATGGAATAAGTACATTGGATGACCTAGTTTTGAGATAATCATATGGATAACTATTTAGTGCCAGTGATATAATCTCAATATAGTAAACGTGCAAGTATCCTTAGACTTGAGATTGCCAAGGTAATTTGTTTGCTGAGGTTTGTGCTTTGATTCCAATCTCTGGAGCTAGATCAAGGGCTGCCTATGGGATGGATATTAGGTACATTGTGAGGTAAACAAAAGTAGTTGAGATGGTCAATAAAGGATTCACCATTCCTAATAGTAGATGAGAATATTTCACAGCCACTTGTAGGAATTACAACTCAAGAAGTCCTTGGCCAAGGCGATTGTGTATTGGAAATAGTTCCAATTGATACACATCTAGAGTAGTGGGTTCCTGGTACAAGTACTATTGTATTCGGGTTAGAATTAATTCTAGAGGGAGTTGGCACTAATTCCATGTTCCAAACCGAATGAAATATTGTATGGTGAAAAGAGTTAATTGCATTATAGTTTGTTATTGAAGGGTTCATGTCAAGCCACTTAACTTTCTAGACTCTTGGGTGGTCATGATGTGTTGCTAGATACCGCTCATGATATGAGAATATGGGTTTATTAATTGATGAATTAATAAACTAATCTTGATTAGAATTGATATGATTAATTCTAATTAATTATAGATTATTAATCTCAAAGACGTTTGGATTAATTCATATTCGCTACCAATTGACTGGGAAACCTAATAGGTCACACACAATAGAGGATTATATACTCAAGATGTTATTTGATAACATAGTGGGTTAATTGCGAGGAAGAGAAGTTGTTATGGCCAAATTATAATTAGTCATAATTTATGGGCCAAACTATAATTATAAGAACTTGATAATTCCAATTACACTTAGGGAATTCTAATTGTTTTAGAATTCTCAGTTTTGGTAATTCTTTTCGTGACATATAGGATATGCACGAAACCCTAAATGGGTGAGAGTAATACACACGAAAACAAGGGCTTCCAAAACCTCTTCTCTTCTCTCTCTCGTCCTTCTTTTAAAGAAGAACAAACCCTAGCCGCCATTGTTTTTCTATTAGCATAGGAAATTTTGGTGCTTGAGTGTATCCTCTATGTGGATTTTTGCTAGAGATAATCACACAGTTTGATTATAGTGGTTGGACGTTCAACTCTCGCGGTGTTTGATCAAGAGGATTGCTGGAAAGCGCCTCGACTTGAAGAAGGAAAATTTTATTTTCCACACAATCAAAGAAAGGTAAAAAGCTGTTACTTTTGTTCTCTTTATGTCTTGTTTTCCACACATATGCGGATCCTGGGATGGTATCTTGTTTTAATTTTCTGTTGTGCCATATATGATATGCGTGAGAGATACACAACAGAGGTATCAGAGCTATGCTATGTGTGGATTGCAGACATTGTTTTTAGCATGAAAAGCTATTTTCATGAATTCGTGTTTGTCTTTGTTCGCTGTGAAAACTGTTTTCATTCGAGTCGAAATTATTTCGAGCATTGTGAGTTAGGTCCATTGCACAATATGATTGTGTAAAAGTTATAGCATATTTCGAAAGATGCTTTCTTTATGTGCTGCAAGTTTTTGCAGAGAAACGTTTTCTTGAACATGGTTGATTGCCTTCTGTTTCATCCTAATTTTCTATTTTGGTTTTGTTTAAACTAACAAATTAGTTGTTGTTTTGAGCTTTAAAATAGAAAATACTGTTGAGAATTGTTCTCACTAAAAAATTATAGAAGAAAAAAGCACAAGAAATTGTTTCTAAAAAATTTTCAAAAATCGCTGCCTTGTTCCCGATTACAGTTAGCGCCGGCTCCGGTTCCTAGCTGGCGCCGGTTCCGTGCTATTTTGCGAACGTCCAGAAATCGTTTCTGAAATTTTTTTTCCTTAAAACAAGACCGCAACTGACGCTGGCTCTGGCTTCCAAAACGGTGCCTGTTCTGCTCTGTTTGCGACGTTCCAGCTATTTAAAAAAAAAATTGGAATAGAATTTTGAAAGGAAAAAATCTCATTTGATGAGAGACGGGACCCAAAAGCATTTTCTCAAAATTAGATTTGAGACAAACAATTTTATTTTTCAAAATAATGATTTTGAAAAATCTAAAATTCATGTATTTTACTAAAATGGTGATTTTAGAATTTGGTTTTATTTTTCCAAAATAGTGATTTTGGAATAATAAAATTATATGTTTATTTCGTTTAAGCATAGTTAATGGTATGATGGATGGTTATGGACTAAAACTAATTATATCTGTTCATGCATTTTACAGTTTTAGTTTTTATGAAATAAGGCCTGCGTGTCCTGCCTTCTCTAGAATTCTTGTGTAATTCTCTTCTTATCTAATTCCCCTCGAATGTAACTCGAGGTTTTCTCACTTTAAGAAATTATGTAATTAGTTTACATAGGTTAGATAGGAGTAGAATTATTCTATTTTAGAGATGGCAACCAAAATAAGGCGAGAAGGTAAGACCTTCTACTTAAATCATGTATGAACACATAGGGTTAATTATATTAATTTCTTTTATGGCTCAAAGAAATTAATTTAGGATAAAGTCTATAACCATACCACGTAATCGCTTTATTACCATGATTATCAATTATGTGATTTATTGATTTTTATGCATGCCATTTATTGAAATCGCTAAAAGGAACAAATCCCTCAATTAATATTAAACCTAATTCCTTCCGTTAATATAGTAAGAATGAGAGTCCTTTTTCAAGACCAGGTTGTTGGGCAAACCCAAGCCTACTCGACATTGGGCATGTTCAAGCTATGGAATTAAATTCATTTGGAATTAAATTCTTGATTAATGGGTCAGGTTTAACTAAATTCTTTATCCCAGTTTGTTAAATTTAAGCATAAAGAAATTTAGAGGAAAAGTTGGGGATGCCCAAAAGGCTTTAAGATTAAAAGCTGTTAATCACCTAATGATCCGGTAGTTACATATGATGTAATTGGTATTGGATACCTACCAATGAATTCAAGGGTGGCTTGTTGGGCAAACCCAAGGTTATTCTTGAGGAATTTGGATACCGATCCATAGGGAAAGCTTCCAACGGGCTTTTCCAAATCAGTAAAAATGCTTTTAATTAAAATCCTAATTATTTGCATTTCTTGTGCATATACAAGTAGCTAATCCTCTCTATCTTTACATCTAGGACACTTGTATCATGTCAACAAACTTAAACCTATGTAGCATCTTAGAAACCAACAAATTAACCGAATCAAACTACCTCCACTAGTATAGAAATTTGACACCGTTCTCAAATAAGAAATATTACTCTACATGCTAGATGCTACTATTCTGCCACCACCAGCTCAAGATGCTTATGCTGATGAGCATGCTGTCCACAAAAGGCACAAGGAGGATAGTAATATAGCATCATATATTTTGCTGGCATCCATTACTCCCGAGTTGTAGAAACAGCACGAGCATATAGATGCTCAATTGATTATACTACATTTTCGAGAGCTGTTTGATGCCCAAGCCAGAACTGAGAGATACGAGATCTCAAAGCAACTATTCTGTTGCAAAATGGCAGAGGGTTCTTCTGTGGCCACTCATGGGCTGAAGATACTAGGCTTGATAGAGAAGCTTGGATCTCTCGGGTTTGTAATGGATCATGATTTAAGTGTTGACTTAATTCTACAGTCTTTACCTAATAGTTTCTCACAATTTGTGATTAACTATTAGATGAACAAGATTGAGTCCACCATTCCTGAGTTGATCAATCTTCTCAAAACTGCAGAGTCCTCTATGAAGAAGGATTCCAATGCAGTTTTGATGGTAGAATCTTCTTCTAAGAAGAAAGTTTAAAAGAAGAGGAAGGCTCCCATGAAGCCCAAAAGTGGTGTAAAGAAGAAGGACGCAGCTACTAAGGGCTCGTGCCATCATTGTGGGTAGATGGGCCACTAGAGGCGCAACTGCAAAGCCTACTTGGAGACCATCAAGGACAAGAAGCAGAAGGAGAAGCTTATAAGCACTTCTACTTTTACTCCGGGTATGTTTATGATTGAGATAAATACTGCCTTTGGAATTGAGATATGGTTATTAGATATCGGATGTGGATCTCATTAGTGCAATAACTTGTAGGGACTAAAGAGCAGTAGAAGGTTAGAGAAAGACGATGTGGATCTAGTATTGCAAATGGGGTAAAGGTTGCTGCACTTGCTGTACGGACATACGAGCTGAACCTTCCTTTAGGATTAATTCTAGAACTACAAAACTATTATTATGTACCAGTTTTAATGAAAAACATTATCTCAGTTGCATGTTTAGACTTAAATATATTTCATTTGATATTTAAGAATAAATGTTGTTCTTTTTTATTGAATAATATTCATTATGGTTCAGTAATTCTGGTTAATGGTATATATATTCTAGACTTGGATAATCTAGTTCTCAATATAAACAATAAGAAATCTAAAATGGATAACTCTAACACCTCTTACTTATTGCATTGTCGTTTGGGCCATGTAAACGAAAATCATGTTTCTAAGTTATACAAGCTTAGTGACTTAGGGTAATTTGATTATGAATCATATGGCACATGCAAATCTTGTTTACTAGGTAAAATGACTAAAACCCCTTTTTTAGGAAAAGGAGAATGGGCCAAAGAGTTATTAGAACTCATACATTCTGATGTATATGGCTCAATGTCAATACAAGCAAGTTGAGGTTATAACTATTTCATAACCTTTATCGATGATTTCTCACGATACGGGTATTTGTATTTAATGAAATATAAATCTGAGGCCTTTGAAAAGTTCAAAGACTTCAAGAATGAAATAGAGAAATAACTTGGCAAAAGTATTAAGACTTTAAGATCTGATCGAGAGGGAGAATACTTAAGCCAAGAGTTTCTGAGTTATCTTAGAGATAATGGGATATTATCTCAATGGACTCCACCACATACACCTCAACATAACGGTGTATCTAAGAGAAAGAATCGAACCCTTCTAAACATGCTATGGACCATGATGGCTTCTGCAGACCTACCAAAATCATTTTTGGGGCATGCACTAGAAACTTCTGTTTATATACTAAAAAGAGTTCCGAAAAAAACGATTGATTCTGCCCCATTTGAGATGTTCTTTCTCACTTGCGAGTATGGGGTTGTCCTATCTTTGTCAAAAGGCCACAGTCAGATAAACTTGATTATCAGTCTGACAAGTGTTTATTTGTGGGATATCCAAAAGAATCTTTCTGATATTACTTCTACCTACCCTCTGAAAATAAAGTGTTTGTTTTGAAGCATGCCATCTTCTTAGAAAAGGAGCACATGATCAAAGGGGACAGTGGGAGTAAAATTGAACTTAGTGAAGTTCAAGAAGATAAAAAAAACGAGGATCAACCGTCTGATCTCACATATATTGAGAGAATAGATGAACCTTCTACTACACAAGATCCTTGTAGATCTAGTAGGATACGTGTGACACCTGAGAGATATGAATTTCTCATTAGTAACCACAATAACGTATTGCTCATAGAAGAAGATGAGCTTACTACCTACACGGATGTTCTGAATAGTTCAGAATCTGGCAAATGGCTTAAGGCCATGAAGTCAGAGATGGATTCCATGTATGACAACCAAGTATGGACTTTGGTTGATCCACCCAATGGAATTAAACCTATTGGGTGGAAATGGATTTTCAAGAAGAAAACGGATATGGATGGTAACTCAGTTACCTATAAAGCATGTCTAGTGGCGAAAGGTTATCGTCAACAACATGGTATTAGCTATGATGAAACCTTATCACCAGTAGCCATGTTAAAATCCATCAGGATACTCCTAGCCATTGCTGCTCATTATGATTATGAAATTTGGCAAATGGATGTGAAAATAGCTTTTCTAAATAGAAATCTAACTGAGAAAGTGTATATAACACAACGTAAGGGTTTCACATCCAATGATAGCATAAAGGTGTGCAAGCTGCAAAGGTCTATTAATGGACTTAAGCAGGCTTCTAGGAGTTGAAACATCCATTTTGATGAAATAATCAAAGAGTTTAGTTTCATTCAAAACATTGATGAGCCTTGTGTATATAAGAAGGTTAGTGGGAGTGTAAACGTTTTCTTATTAGTTTATGTAGATGACATATTGCTAATAGGAAACAAAATACCTGTCTTGCAAATGGTTAAAATTTGGTTGTCCAAACAATTCTCCATGAAAGACTTTGGAGAAGTAACCTATATTCTTGGAATAAGGATATGTAGAGATAGATCCAAAAGGTTGTTAGGTATTTCACAGTCTACATACATAGATAAAGTGCTAAAGAGGATTAGTATGGATTAATCCAAAAAGGGATTCTTACCCATGTTATATGGTGTAAGCCTTTCAAAGTCCATGTCTCCCAAGACACAAGTTGAAAGGGATCAGATGAGTAAGATTCCATATGCTTTGACAGTTGGATCTATTATGTACGCTATGATATGTACTAGGCCCGATGTATCTTGTGCTCTCAGTTTAATGAGCAGATACCAATCTCACCCTGGTGAGGGTCATTGGACAGCTGTAAAGAACATCCTTAAGTACTTACGAAGGACTAAGGATGTGTTTTTAGTATATGGAGAAGGTGATTTGAAAATAAACGGGTATATTGAGGCCAGTTTTCAATCTGACAAAGATGATTTCAAATCACAATCTTGCTACGTGTTTACATTGTGTGGAGGGGCAATAAGTTGAAAGAGTTCCAAACAAGAGACTATTGCCGACTCTACGACAGAAGCTGAGTACATAGATGCTTTTGAAGTAGCTAAGGAGGCTATTTAGATCAAGAAATTCGTGACGGAACTGGGTGTGGTTCCTAGCGTTGTTGGTCCAATAACATTGTATTGTGATAACAACGGAGCCATTGCACAAGCAAAGGAGCCACAGACTCACCAACGATCCAAACACATATTACGATGCAATCATCTAATCCGAGAAATCATAGATAGGAATGATGTAAAGATAGAGAGAGTTCCCACGGGTGAGAACATAGCTGACCTGCTTACAAAAGCACTATCCCAAAAGAAACATGATTGTCATGTTGAGTCATTCGGTATTAGATACATGAGTGATTAGCTCTAGTGCAAGTGGGAGTTTGTTAGCGTTATGCCCTAGAGACAATCACTTGTACATTGTATATAACACATTTTATTTTAATAAAAAAGGCATTATTTATCTTATAGTTTCTTTTGTTTACTTTTATATAATATAACTGTTAGATAAAGTCCCTAGTACAACACTATGTTAAGAAAATTATGATAGAGATTATGATATGAGATTCCTACTACAATGTATAGTGTTAGTATTTAAATAGTCCCTAGTCATAGTATTAATGAGATAAGACATCATTAATGCGTTAAAACTAGCATGTGTTAGACTTCCTGATTTGATCAGACAGTGGTTCTCATATCCGTGAGTATTGAGATACTCAAAGTTAACACATGGATGCTTATTAATGGAACAAGTACATTGGATGACCTAACTTTGAGATAATCACATGAATAACTATTTAGTGCCAGTGATATAATCTTAATATAGCAAACGTGCAAGTATCCTTAGACTTGAGATCTTTAAGGTAATTTGTTTGCTGAGCTTTGTGCTTTGATTCCTATCTCTAGAGCCAGATCGAGAGCCGCCTATAGGATGGATATTAGATGCATTGCGAGGTAAACGAAAGTAGTGGTGAGGGTCAATAAATGATTCACCACTCCTAATAGTAGGGGCAAATATCTCATGGCCATTTGGAGGAATTACTACTCAAGAAGTCCTTGGCCAAGGTGATTGTGTATTGGAAACAGTTCCAATTGATACACATCTAGAGTAGTGGGTTCCTGGTACAAGTACTATTGTATTCAGGCCAGAATTAATTCTAGAGAGAGTTAGTGCTAATTCCGTACTCTAAACCGAATGAGATATTGTATGGTGAAAGGAGTTAATTACACTGTAGTTTGTTATTAAAAGGTTCATGTCAAGCCACTTGACTTCCTGGACTATTGGGTGGTCATGATCTGTTGTTAGATACCGCTTATGATCTGGGAATATGGGTTTATTAATTGATGAATTAATAAACTAATCTTGATTAGAATTGATATGATTAATTCTAATTAATTATGGATATTAATCTAAAAAAATATTTGGATTAATTCATGTTCACTACCAATTGACTGGGAAACCTAATAGGTCACACACAATAGAGGATTATATACTCAAGATGTTATTTGATAATATAGTGGGGTTAATTGCGAGGAAGAGAAGTTGTTATGGCCAAATTATAATTAGTCATAATTTATGGGCCAAATTGTAATTATGAGAACTTGATAATTCCAATTACAATTAGGGAATTCTAATTGTTTTAGAATTCTCAGTTTTGGTAATTCTTTTCGTGCCATATAGGATATGCACGAAACCCTAAGGGGTGGGAGCAATACACATGAAAACAAGGGCTTCCAAAACCTCTTATCTTCTCTCTCTCTCTTGTCCTTTTTTTGAAGAAGAACAAACCCTAGCAGCCATTGTTTTTCTGCTAGCACAAGAAATTTTGGTGCTTGAGTGTATCCTCTATGTTGATTTCTATTAGAGATAATCACACACTTTGATTATAGTGGTTGGATGTTCAATTCTCGTGGTGTTTGATCAAGAGGATTGCTAGATCGTGCCTTGACTTGAAGAAGAAAAATTTTGTTTTCCACACGATCAAAGAATGGTAAAAAGCTGTTACCTTTGTTTTCTTTATGTCTTGTTTTCCACACATATGCGAATCCTAGGATGGTATCTCATTTTAATTTTCCACTGCGCCATATATGATATGCGTGAGAGATACGCAACAGCTCAAGACACATGACCAGAAATGTAGCCCTATTAGAAGATATTCAAGCTAAAATGATGGGTTCGTTACGTTTGGAGATAAAAAGAAAGGAAAGATACTTGGCATAGGTAATATTGGTAAAGAATCTTCAACCATTATCAAACAAGTATTATTGATTGATGGTCTGAAATACAACTTATTTTCCATTAGCCAACTATGTGACAATAGTTGCAAAGTCATATTTTGAGAAAGATTCTTACTTTATTATGGACAACTTAGATAATATAATTATTTTTGTTGCTAGCCATGTTGGGAATGTATATGTATTTTATTTGGATGATCTTATGGCTCATGAAATTAGGTGTCTCTTCGTGCATGATAATGATGGCTATGTTTTTGGCATAAAAAACTAGACCATGTATCATTTGATTTGCTAAACAAATTGTCGTCAAATTTGTAATGCATGCCAATTTGGAAAATAGATCAAAACCTTTTTTAAGCCCAAGAAAATGATTTCCTCATCAAAACCTCTTGAATTAATATATATGAATTTGTTTGGGCCGTTGAGGACCACTAGCGTTGGTGGTAAGAGGTATGCTTATGTTCTAGTAGATGATTTTTCAAGGTTTACTTGGACTTTGTTTTTTGGACAAAAAGATGAGGCGTTTTCTAAAATTTCCAAACTATTCAATCATGTCCAAAACTCTATTGGAAGTAAATTGATTTCTATTAGGAGTGATAATAGTAGAGAATTTTGCAACAACTAGTTTACACATTTTTGTGATGAAAATGGAGTTTTTCACGACTTTTTAGCTGCTAAAACCCCTTAACAAAATGTTGTTGTTGAAAGGAAAAATAGAACCTTGCAAGAAATGTCTAGATCCATGATTTTTAAAAACTCTCTTCCAAAATACTTTTAGGTTGAAACTATCAATACAATGTGTTACATTGTTAATCGAGTGATGTTGAAACCCTTATTAGAAAAAACACCATTTGAGCTTATGTTTGACAAAACTCCATCAATTTTCTATTTTAAAGTATTTGGCTACAAATGTTTTGTTCTTAATATCCGAGGTAATCCTGAAAATTTTCATAGCAAATTCGATGAGGCTATATTCCTTGGATATTCTTCCAATAAAAAGGCATATAGAGTATACAACAAGAGAACTCTATGTGTGAAAGAATCCGTACATGTTGCCTTTGATGAATCTAAATTTATACATCAAGAAAATATGATGATGATGATGTAGGGATTTCAAAAGAAAAAGGCAAAGAACAGCTCAAAGCACCATCGCTAGACATTCATTCTAAAGAAGAGGAATTGAAAGAGCAATAAGCTGAATAAAGCAAGCAAGAAATTGAAGAGCTCACTGATCAAGGGCTACCAAGAGATTGGAAGTATAAAACTGGTCATCCGAAAGAGCAAATTATTAATGATCCTAGCTGTGGAGTCAAAACTAGTCGGTATTTTGTGTGAAATCCCAACTAAAACCAACCATAGAGTAAGGAAGTTGGGATGCATATCATATTTTATTGCATGCATAAATATATTTTTATATGATTTTATGTGCCTTAGATATGTGATTTATAGTCTAGATGGCTTAATTATAGTTATTGAGTAAGAAGGGCAAAATGATAATTTTGCTTGAGGAAGAAATAGGGAGATAGCTTGAGGATTAAAGAGGAAAAATATTTGGGAGAGAAGATAAGAATAAGAGTTGTTGTGGTTTAGTGGTTAGAGCTTTGGAATAAATCCTTGAGGTCTTGAGTTCAAATTCCATCATTGGAGTTTTGATATGATTAAATTTTATTTTTGTTTAGGAAGGCTATATTTCGGCCCTTGCATGCTTTAGGGAAAAGTAGGAGTGTTGTCCTAGGGGAGACATGATAGGAATATCCTAATCCTACTCTTGTGCCCTACAAAAATTTCTAAGGGATTCATACCCTTCTTGATCTCTAGCTTTCCGTACTACTTAATCAATTAGGTTGTTCCATTTATCTAAGCCAATTTTATTTCCAGAAAAGTTCTGTGGCTTTGAAGGTTCGAAAATGTCTAAGTGTGAGGTATCTTATTGACCAAAAATGGGGAAGAGTTATGAAAGGTTCCCAAGAAAATTAATCTCCATGGTTGAACCTCCAAAACTCTAACCTATGTGTGTTCATTTTCTTCATGTAGTAATCTGGAAATTTTTCCAGCTTCTTGATCAGTCCAATTGTCAAAAATTTCAGCCATATTTCCTCCCAAATACTGCCAGAAAAATGACCAATTCACTCAGCTTGAAGACTGAAAATTCCAGCAAAAACTGAGCTGCACAAAAACTGTGCAAACCAGGAAAATTTTCTAGATAGTTTTCGCAGCTTGGTGAGCCAAAAACCAAGCTGTTTCTTCCAGATTTTCAACCAGCAATTCAACCTTATTTTTCCTCCATAAAGAAGGCTGGAAACCAGACTTAAAGAACCTCCCAATATCCCTTCAAACCTACAGCAAATCGGATGAACCAGAAATTTCCAGCAAGCTTGCGAAAAACTGATCAGAATTTCCAGCTTTGTTCCTTCTTCACTCTTATCCGAAACTCATCCCATTTTTTTTGTACAAACTCACCTTGATAATCCATGAACTGAGCTTCATCCTCTTCTCCAATGTTCTACACGAAAAACAGCTCCATGGCTGCTCCTAAAACCTCTCCATCAATCACTACAATCAATCCATTAATTGAAGTCCAAAATTTCAGCAAAATATTCCAGCAACCTTCCATGAAGTAAGCCTCAAATAAACAAAAAATTCCTTCACCATTGTACACCATATTTTGACCACTCTAAAGCTCTTTCAAGCATAATTCATCTCAGCAGAAACCCCAACCAATCAGCCGACCATTGAAGCTTCCAAAAGCTCTCCATCAACCAAGATCTTCTTACCATATTTGTTTCCAAAATTGATTCCCTAAAATATTCCTTTTGAATTTCAAACAACCAGCTTTCCTTTTCCTCTCAAATCTAAAAATCCAATTACCAAAATCCTCCCAAACTAGTCGGCCACTCTTTCCAACAGAATTTCGGCCAGCTCTCTCTCTATTCTCTCCAATCTCTCCAAACCTCCAAGAACACCTACTACCATTCTCACGCCTAAGGCCACTCAAAACCACTTCAATCTTCTCCAAAAACTCCAGATTATACCTACTCATTCTCGTGAATCCATTCCTACAATTTTTAACATTAAACATTGAAATCAAAGTCTCACTTTTGGATAAAAAATCAGAATTTTCTTGAAGGCTCAAGAATATTTTCAAGGTAAGCATGAACAAAAATCATCTCCATCTTCGACCTTGATGAGTATATACTAATGAACTATCTCTCTCTCTCTCTCTCTCTCTCTCTCTCTCTCTCTCTCGGCCGAATGGTTACTTCCACCATGGCCATTTTTCTTCTTCTCCTTGGATGGATCAAGCCTTCCTAGTGAGAGGATTCTCTTGAATCGACTTCAAAGTAGTCATCATTCAAGTAAGCTTCTTCCATCTTCTCTTTAAATCCTAGATTCATGTTTCTTGGATGTAGTTGGATGAGGATAGGATATAATTTGAGATTGATCATGTGTTTTGTGATGGAGTTGGGATTAAAGCATAAGAATGAATGTGTTTGTATGATGGAGATGGGATTGATGCATGAGATGATTTGTCTTGATTGAATGTATGGCGTTTTTAGGGTTTGTTGTGTGCCTTCATGTCGTGAGTAGTATGAATGATCAAGCATGTTAGAGATTATGTCACCTTTTGGTGAATAGGGTTTATGTTCATGTATTCTTGTTAAGGCCAAGAATATGATTATGTTAGTGGAGTTTGAATCATGTGTTGGTAGATTTGGATCTATGTTTTTATTCATGATTTGGATGTTGTGTTCATTAGTATAGAATGTATGTTCATGATTATGGTTAGCAATAGGCATTATGATCATGACCTTGTTGTCCCTAAGCTAATTTTATTTCATCAATAAAAGGATCAATACTATAATTTCTTCTAGTAATTTCGAAAACCCTAGGAAAATGTGGATTTGAACTATTATATAAAATAATGATATTTTAGTCAAATAAATGATAGCTTTTATTAAAGAAATAAAATATATAGACAATAGTAATATCAAATAAAGCATTTTATATAAATAATCATAATAGGCAAAATATTAATTTTGTAAGTCTTATATTCATAAATGCTATTAAAATTTATTTATTATCTTTTAATCAAAACCTATTAAAATTTACTTACAACTAATTTTAGTTACCAATTATTTTCTAACAATTAATTATTAATAAATTATTATTTTAAATAATACCATCTAGGGCCTAGGACCCTTCATCAAATAAATCCTAATTTATTTATAGCAAGATTTAAACCTACAACTTATTAATATCTAATTCACAAACCCTAGTTATTTTAATATCAAACTAGATTTATCTTACAAACCCTTTATTTATTATCTAGCCTTCAAGCTTGGGACATTAGGGTCATGATTGTAGTAAGTTGAACTAGGATTATTTGTGAAAGTGAATTTTGGCTTGAGTTTAATTATGGCTTATATTTACCCCAGGCGGGGTTAGGCCAGTTGTTGGAGATCTTTATTTTATCTCGAGCAAAGGATCAGGTATGCTCCTGCATAAAACTTGTTTGTTGTAAAAGGTTACTATGGCAAGCTAGAAACGAAGTTTGTGAGCACTGATTTGGTAAAGGCAATTATGGACAGTTTCCTTTCTTATTTCAGTCACACCAATTATTTGAAAATCAACAAGTAGTTTTACTCAAACACCAAACTATTTCTAGAACTAATATTTGACAAAGACTTTGGAAACCCTTGGTTGCCATTTTCAAGTAAAGCTATGTTTTATCAGTTTTCTCCCAAGTGGGATGAACTACGTTGAGTACTTAATGACGGTAGGCTAGTAGTACTAGTTTTGAAGAGCAAGAGAGAGTCTTCGGCAGGAGGCCACCTCCAGAAGATAAACTCAACTTAGAGAAACGTCAATACTACTTAATCATGCCGGTCCGAGCTAGCAGTTTCAGTCATGCGGACTGTGTGTTGCCGGAGTGGACAACCAGTGTTTTTGGGTGTAGAGAAGGAGGAGAATATTACCTGGTAGGCCGATCACCTACCTTTTTGTCAGTCTGCACAAAGTGTGGCATTCTGACCGTTGTATGGTTATGGGGCCTAACGTGTGGTAACCCATGGCCGCCCTTTTGAGTGGTTGATTTTATTGTACCTGTATGGTTGGAAAAACTAAAACGCCACTCTTGCTTTTGAACATTATTTATTGCTTGCTAGTATTTTTCTTATGAAATTCTTACACTTTGCATTCACGAACTATTTTTACTGAACACTCAAAGCACACATGGACTTACTGAGATTTTTTTATCTCATCACCCTTTTACCATGATTTCAGGTCGATGCTGCTGTGAGGATGTGTAGCTAGTTATTGCCTGCTTTGGAAGATTTTTGTTATTTATTTTTATGCAATGCTTTGGGAGTTGAGAGTGAAAATTTTTTATTTTGGATTTGTCTTGAATTTTTGGATTGTAATAAGTTTTAATTTTAAAGTATTATTTTATTTTGATTGTGTGACCTAGTTATAAAGACCCCTTGTCCTTTGGACGGGGCGACATCCCCGGCCCTGTTGGGCATAGGTAGTGGGGGGTTACATTTTGTAGACAATTTTACTTTACTTTCTAGTATTGAACCTAATTGTATTGATATGGCCTTGCATAATGATTTTTAGATACTAGCTATGCAAGAAGAGCTGAACCAATTTGAGAGAAATCAAGTTTGGAAACTCGTCCTTAGACCACTTAATCATCCGATTATTGGTACCAAGTGGGTTTTCAGAAATAAACTTGATGAAAATGGAGTGGTAATTAGAAATAAAGCTAGACTTATTGCCCAATGATTCAATCAAGAAGATTGTATTGACTATGACGAGACATTTGCTCCCGTTGCTAGATTAGAGTCTATAAGAAAGCTCCTTGCCTTTGCATATTTGAAAAATTTCATGCTTTATCAAATGGATGTTAAAATTGTATTTTTGAATGGTTTTATTGAAAAGGAGGTATATGTAGAACAACCTCTAGGTTTTATTCATGAGTACTTTTCAAATAACATTTTCAAACTCTTAAAGGCTCTCTATGGTTTAAAACAAGCCCCACGAGCTTGGTATGAAAGGCTTATTGGATTCTTACTCTCAAAAACGTTTTTCAAGAGGCTTGATTAATACTACACTATTTATTAAGTCAGAAAATTTTGATGATCTTCCCATTGTCCAAATTTATGTTGATGATATCATTTTTAGTGCTACTAATGAATCCATGTGTAGCTATTTGCTAAGACTATGCAGCAAGAATTTGAGATGAGCATGATAGGAGAACTCAACCTTTTCAATGAACTGCAAATTAAACAAACTAAGGATAAAATTTTTCAAAATCAAGTAAAGTACACTAAGGAACTGCTCAAAAGATTTGGCATGAACGAAACCAAAGAAATTAGTACACCTATGAACACTTCTCTAAATCTTTACAAGGATGAAAATGATAAGAATGTGGACGAATCAAAATATAGAGGTATGATTAGAAGTTTATTATGTCTTACTGCTAGCCGACCAGATATTATGTTTTCAGTGTGTTTTTGTGCAACATTTCAATCTTGCCTAAAAGAATCTCACTTATGTATCGTGAAATGCATCCTTAGTTATCTGGTTGGAACATATGATTATGGTTTATGGTATCCTCGTACTAACACATTTGATCTTATAGGCTATACTGATGTAGATTGTACAGGCTGTAAAGTTGAACGGAAAAGCACTAGCGGGCACTGTCAATTTCTCAGACATTCTTTAGTGTCATGGTATAGCAAGAAATAAGCTTGTGTATTCTTATCCACAATTGAGGTTGAATACATTGCAGCATGAAGCTTGATTTGGTCTCAATTTTGATTGCGTACCTATATTATGTGATAATACAAGTGCAATCAATTTAACAAAAAATTATATTCAACATTCTAGGACTAAGTATATTGAGGTTAAGCATCATTTTATTAGAGATCATATGCTCAAAGGTGATGTTTGTGTAGAATATATCCCCACAAATGAACAACTTGCAGATATATTTACAAAACCCTTGGCTGAAGAAAGATTCTTTTTTTTTTTTAGAAAAGGATTAGGCATCAGAAAAATTGCTGACTAAAGTTTTGTTAAGAAAATTTGACCATCTATTTTTGTAGGTCTTTAAAGAAACATAATTTTAGTAGGAGATTTTGGATGTAGTATTTCAAAGAGTAAATCCAAAACTCATCTTCTAAAACTCTTACTTTAAGGAGTTCCTTTTTGGGTGAAGCTTGAATCTAAAATGAAAACAACTTGATGCTTTGTATATTCTTCAAGAATAACTGCTTCTAGATTAGTCTTTTTAAAATTTAAATAAATAGTGCTATTTTCAAGATAGCTTTAGAAATCCCTGATGAAAAGCCTTTTTCCAATGTACTTGAATGTACTTATCCTCGCAACCTCCTAGGAAATCAGAAAAAGCTTTTCTCTCTCTTCTCTCTCTCTCTCTCGGATTTTGAAATCAACTTCATCCTTCTTTCAATTTTTTCTAGTTTCTCTCTGAACAACCGAAAGCTCAAGCCTTTACCTTCTGATCACAATTGTAAAATCCCCAAAATTAACTAAGCCCAGGCAAAAAAAAGCCCAAAAAATCACTCCATCAATGAAGCAGAAATCGGCTACTGAGACTAAATCAACTGCAAAAGAAAAAGGAAAGGAAATCGTTCCCAAACTCACGGCTTCACAGACCAGTTCTTCAAAATCATCTTCGGAACAGAAAAGTTTTGAGACCTAGGTACCTCGCTTTTTAGACTCTAAAAGTGAATCTAATTTTAATGAATGGGTTTCAAGAAACTGAACTGTGATTGTTGGTTATTGCACAAATCTAGAATCTTTTCTGAATTAGACAAATGTGTTGAATATGTTTGAGTCACTTGGGTGGAGAGCCCTGTTATCTGTTGATGAAAAGTTGTTTACTACTCTCGTATGGGAATTTTATGCTAATCTGAGAAAAAGGCCGATTAGAGGAGACTAAAGGGGGTTTTATGGTTCGGTGGTACACTTCAAGGGATGGGGGTAAGAACTTTGAGTTTGATCATTGCCTGTTGAATAGAATATGTGATGTCAGAGATGGCAGGATTCAATATTTTTAACTGAAGAAGTTTCCAGAAGGAACTGATCTGTTTGATTTAGGGAGGTTTGAACATACATTTACTAGCAGGAAGAGTTTTAAGAACTTGAGTGATAGGAACATGAAGTGGTTGAATGGACCGGGTAGGATTCTGCACCACATGGTTTCAACCATGGTGGTTGCAAGTTTTGGTCACAAAACTTCTATCAACATTATGCAAATGGTGATCATGTTGGTGCTCTTTGAAAATAGGCCAATAAGTTTTAGGTATCTTGTTTGCTAAATTAATGATACAAATAAGGAATACCTCCAGCAAAGTCCTGCCTTATGGAAACTTATTAACTAAAGTATTCAGACACTTTAGTGTTGATCTAAGTTTTGTCACCTGTTCTTCTTCCAAGATGAATGTGTACAGCTTTGAGTCGTTCGAGAGGATGGGATATATAAGAACGGATAATGAGTGGAAGTTGCTCTGAGATGCAGCTATTGATGAAAAAGAAAAGTTGTTTAAGGTAAAGGCCGAAGGCAAGACTACCCAATCTGCCAAAGTAAAGAGAAAAGTTGAGTTAGAAACTTAAGAAGAATCCTTTACCAATGGCAAATAGAGAACTCTGGACACAAATCAGAGTATTCTGGAAGTATTCAATTTGCTGGCTATTAAGGTGGACAGCCTCATTTCAGAAATTAAGATTCTTGGAAATAGGCTAGTTGCAGTAGAAGAGAAGGATAAAAAGGATGAAACAATGCCTATTACATCAACACCACCCCAAGAAAAATTAACTAAAGAACAAATTGCCATTGAAGAAGAAGAAGATGCTATGAAGGAGAAGTAGGATGAAGAAATGATAGCCACTGAATGAGAAAGGTAGACATCTGTATATCAGGAAGAATCTGCACCCCCTGCCCCTACTGAAATCCCTGTCTCCTCTGGAAAAAGGTAGAAGTATATCGTCGTAAAGAGGAAGTCCAGCCGAATTGCTGGATAGCATTCAAAAAAGGGTGTCGGGTCCAATCTAGAGACTATCCATATTTCCTGAGTGATCACCTCTGCGAACTGTTTCCATGACATCCTCTTCTTACAAAAGTTTTACTGATGTTCTATTGATAATTGCCTTTTTTTTAATTTTTGCACCAGTCTTTGAACAATTTCAATTCTGCATATCTCTTGTTCTATTTGTTATATATATATATATATATATATATATATATATATCTCCATTATTTGCATTCTAACAAATTTCTTTGCTATCTTTATTCTCCTTATTCTCTACTTCTTCTTTTTCTTATTGATGATAAAAGGGGAGAAAAATATAGATTATGGACTAGATATTGTGGATATATGATAATATTCTGGATATATTGTGGGTATACAGACTTGTTAGTGTGTGATGTTGTGAATAGACTGTGGATATATATTGTGAAAATATACAGCTTGTGAGCGATTGTATGATGATGGGAATTCTGAATATATACTAGTTGTATATAATGCAATGTCCGTATATGATCATAGCTTAAAGATATAGGCATTTTAATGGAGTCTATATTGAGATATCGTTGTTGTTGAAGTTAAAGGAGATTGAAATATGTATGAGTCCATTGTGTTTTTTAACAATTTGATTTTTGGTTAACCGAAAAATCTGTTTTGGAAATGATTATGATATGCTCTATATTAAAAATCTTGGATTATGAGGATATTTATATCTATAGCTTTGATTGTTCAGAAACATTTTCCTTGAAGTTTGAAATGTCTTGAGAAAACTAGGCTAGATCAAAATCTTTGAAAATATTTTACCTGCACATACACAAGGGGAGGTTTGGACTCACATTTCTTCGATCCAAGTCTTGCCCAAAAATAGGTTCTAAAAAGGGTAGTTTCTGTCTAATTTTACTCTATTTTGGACACATGCTTTGGACATCTAAAACCTTAAGTCCAAAAGTCCCTTAGTCTCACTTCTCCTAGTTTGGATGCACATTTTAGAAGTCCAAAATTTTAAATCCAATCTTACTCTCAAATCACACTCTATGACTTCATATCCTATGTTCATATATGGACATATTAAGGGGGAACACTTCATCTTATGATTTATATTCTATACCTCCTTGTGTATATAGTCATACATTCTTTTATTGTAACTATTCTCTTAAGGGATAGTCGTGTGATGGAAGGAAGGAAGACATGGAGGTTGGTTGGGCCATAGGCTCATTGAGCCATGTTTATGAGTACATGCTTTAAATATTTATCTTAATCTCATAAGCACTCTTTCAGTTCTATAATAAGCAATTTCATTTCAATGAAAAAATATTCTTATTTCTCTTGGTCTAACTTATCATCTGTACTGTACATATCATTATTGTTACATCACAATCCCATCAAGTTTGTCATCACTCAAAAAAAGGGAGATTTTTAGCACTAATGGCATTCTCCTATGCTTACAGACATTGATGAGGAAGACTAACTTGTGTGACTTACATGTGATAGGATATGTTTGACCCAGTTCTTCCAAGGTATGCAAATAAAATTGCTAAGCAGCTCTAAAGGAAATGGAATCCAAAGTGGTGATTGATCAAGTACATCTTCAACCTAAGAACTCACAAGATCTTGAAGTCCTTGAGAAAGAACTTTAGACTAGGAATAAATTGTTAAGGTATATTGTATAAATTCCTGTGTCTTCTTTACCTTATGGTCAATTTAGTTTTATTTTGAAGCACAAAAGTAAAAAGATTTCAAAGTATTAAAGCATTAGAATTTTTGATTAAGTAGTTTGGATGACTCTGCATCCAAAAGCTTTGTCCAAAACTCTATGAACAGTGTCTAAATATTTCTTCCTAGAAAAGTGCTATTTTGGACTTACTATTTGGATGCACCTTCGTCCAATTCTATAGTTAAAACTTTGGAAAATCTGACAGCGTGAAACTAGCCGTTTCTAGTCGTTGGAGATTTACTTTTTGCTTCTATAAAAGCATTCAAAACTCAATTTTAAAGCAGATTTGTGTCCTATCTTTCTAAGGAACACTTTTACTCTCTAGAATACAAAAATCTCCCTTTTCATTAGTGTTTTAAAGTAAAATCAAATTGCTTCACAAAGGTAAGGGTTGTTGGTGCTCGTTTGTCTATACAATTGCTCAATAGTGTGAGCTATTTCAAATTCATTTCCATAATCCTTCTTGTACATTAAGGTTGTGGTATAAAACCCATTTGGGGTGAGCCTTAATTTGTTGTTGATTAAGAGGTTTATGTAAAATCAAGTATGGTGATCCTCTTATGTAATTGGTGTAGAAAGACACCATTGAGTTGGCTGAGGTTATGGAAATTTGTTTAAAATCTTTAAGTATGAGCTTAAGGTAGTGGATATAGATGTTGGAAGATTGAACCACTATAAATCTCGTGTTCATTCTCTTTACATTTGATTTTGTCAGGTAGAGAACTTCCTTGCTTAAATGTTCTTAATCATTCAAAAGAAATCTTTATGATTCTCACCAACCCATCTTCATTTTTGTACTAATTGCACATCTCTTGTCTCATCTCATTCAAACACTTCATTCAAATAGTTGTTGGTTCCCTATAACTGCTCAGAAACTCCTTTCTACATATTTAGCTAATTTCTCGATCTGAAAAATAATTGGAGAATTTCGAAAATAGAATTTTTGAAAAGTATTTTAAATTTGCCAAAAACCTTATTCACCATCCTCTAAGGTTTTTCATATATATAATATTTATATTATTAAAAGATATTAATTATTAATATATATACATATGTATGTATATGTGTATATATATATATATTAACATTCAAAAATAGTGATATATTATATATATATATATTAATATGTTATATATAATATATATATATACATATATTACAATATATTTTAATTATATATATGTATATCAATCTATATGTAAGTATTGAAGGTTAAATATAGCAAATTGGAACACAAAAGTAGTGAAATATACACAACGGAAGAGGTTATATACCTTTGCATTTTCTTATAATTGGCTGTGTTTGGTTCAATTAAAATGGCACAGACGGTGTGCTAGAAGTCCTTGCTCTCGATGATTGCTTCGGTGATGATTCTGGTCATTGTCCAGCTAGTTGACAGCTCCTTCTCTTTCACGCGAGGCTCACAATCATCCGGTATATGACACTGCCTAAATCCAGCCAGTGAAAGTTATAGGCTAAGGGATTGGTCTTTTACTTTTGTTAATTAATTGCTACAGAGCAATCATCAAACAAAGACATCTTATTTTCTTCTGTTTGAGAACAAAACTGAGAGAGAAAAACAAAAGGAAGTGATGGCCAGGTCTTTTGTTTCAGAATGATGTTCTGTCTCTATTAGGAGTTCTTCCTTGGTATATGAATCCCTGACAGCACAACAACTTCCCGTGCTATCCCATAGATATCGGTCGATATCTATTTGGTAATTTAAAATACCTTAAACTAGCCGTATAACATTGAAGACCCATACCCGTTTAACCCTTATTAGACTAGGATTAAAACATGGACCTTCGGTCCATCTTATTAGGCTAACTTAAATTAATTAACTAGACCAGGATTAATTAAAACCCAACAGGCAATTAATTAATTCACCCAAAATGGACAAAATATTTTCTCAAGCCTTTTACCTAATCCAGACTAGGCCAACCTTAATTACTCAATTTGGGTTCTAGCCTTGAATAATTAATTGAACAACTGAGCCAAGCCAACAAATAAATCTCTCTGTGGACCTTTTATTTTATTCTAGCCCAATAACTATATTTAAGACTATTTCCTTAGCATAAAATTAATTAGGACTTACGGGTTATATCGGGGACCAAAAAACACATCGACTTGGCTACTAAAATGATCAAAATACCCCCACTATAAAATAACTATATTTTACATTTTAAATATTTCCTAATATCACCATAATAAAATTTTGACCTGAAGGACAATGCTGCGTTAGCGAGTCTCCGACCTACAGGTGTAATGACAAAGATATCCATCTACATAACGCCGTATATTTATAGAGAAAGAGTGTACTAACAGCTCTCCAAATGACATCTATCATTCTTAGATGTCTAGTCCAATGATCCATGACTTCTAGGAATGTTTTCACTTTCCAAGAGAGCTATTCTAAAGTAAACATCCAAGTGATGTTTCTCAGGGCCCTTGATATTTAGATCATTTGAATAGTCACAAGGGACGATATAGTATAGAAACTATCTTGTATAAGTCTATTTTGACTAACTAGTCACATATACCCAATATATATATATATATATATATATATATATATTAGTCCTACAAATAGAACTTTAACTATAGTACACCAAAGTGTACTCTCGTAGCTTCACCAAACCACCAACTCGTATTCAAGCCATAGGGTATAAGTCCACACTGTAGTAGTAGTAGTCTAGGTGTTAACCAATATAGTGCTTTTTTTAGAAACTATTCCTATAGGTCTAGTTCTGTATATTTGAAATACACTAATTATAAAGTGAGAGAACTACTCACTGGTTAAAAATAAGCTATTCTCCATTGGGAATTCATAACACAATAACCTTGGCATGATGAGATTCCCATTCTCATCATCCAGTTAAGAAGAACAATTTATGTATTAAGTAAAATGTGATCTATACCTTTTTGTGAAAGACCCCCATTCACATGGATCACTTACTTAAACATAATGGGTCTTTTCCAGCAAAAACGTTTACAAAATAAAATGCGAAAACACAAACAATTAATGAGAATAGAACTTTTATTAATTTAATCTAAATTATATTAGAAATATAGTCATAGTAGGCATGCAATCTAACAATCTCCTACTTGCACTCTAAGATTATGTAAGTCCTTAGGTGCCTACCCTTATGGTGTCTAAGTTTCTTTTGAAGACTCTATCAGCCAAAGGCTTGGTGAATAGATTAGCTAGTGATGCGTGTTTTTTAGTGTAGAAAATATCACCAACAAATTACACAATTAATCAAGTTGTAATTAAATTGCCAACCACTACGACCACACATACGAGCAAGTATATCCACCGTATAGTATAGGGACTTGCAAGTATCGAGTCCACGATAACTTAGGCTTCCACCTTACTTTACCCAAATCTTCATTGTTTAGCCTATAAAATAAGAAGATAACAAAAATGAAAACAAATAAAGATAAAAATAGATATAACTCAATGATGCACATATATGCAACTAGATAATTATCTTGAAAATATAATATTGAATCACTTAGCATTTATCACAATCAATTGTCATCTTGGCATCATGAAGGAACTTAAGTAAAATCCAATCGTTTCCCAAGTTATGAACTTACTTATGTAGATTCCATTTATTTCTCAATCCATGGAATCATAATGCTTGAATAATTTAGCAGATTTTCCAATCAAACCAAAGCAACCAAAAGATGCATTAAACTCATACCTTATAAACATAAACTTATCCAATGACCATATGCTCTAGGTGAAATCAACCAATCTTTGATCACTTTAGCTCTTTAATCTTAACTTCGTTTCCCAAGTCCATTAAGATCTAACAAATATGAAATCAATGCAATAAACTTCGAACATTATTTCTCAAATCAATAAGAAAACGTATCAATAACCAATGATAACAAGTAATCAAATACTAAGGGTAACAATAGATTGATCAAAATCCTAATTAACTCAAAATCATAATCTCCTAAATATTATCCAATTACTATCAAAACATTAAGTACATCATTGTTCTAGAAAAGAAAACAAAAGATAAAAGATAGAACTCATAGACAAGCCATTCTTCTTCTCTTGAAAACCTAAGAAGCTAGCTTGGATCCTTCAAATCACATATTTGTCTTATGCTTTTCTTGTTTAAATATGCCTTTAAGAGGCTAAAATTCATTCCCTAAGAGTCCTAGGCTGAGTAGAGATTGGAAATTACCAAAACTCTTGGAAAATTACTAAATGTGCACAAAAATTAGAAAACCCACCAACATTGTACAGCATGGAGCTGGCGTCGGCTGTCCTATGCAGATCTGGCGCCGATTGTGCTCTATTTGCCTGATGTCGCTTTGTTTTTTTTTTCCCTAGATTTTCAGTCCCTTCCAGAATGGGGCTAGCACCCTTGCCAGTCGTGCACTGCAATGGAAACGGGTTTTCTCGTTTTTTCATCGTTTTTACAATAAAAATTCAAAACACATTTTTAAGGGTAAAATATCAAATATGAAGGAATATGTCTAGTTATTATAACAAATGTATTACCAAACACCCTCAAATAACTAGGAAAATATAGATGAATTTGGCCCCTATCACATACCCCCACACTTGAACTTTTGCTTGTTCTCAAGCAAATAAGAATTAGACACTAAGCAAATGGCCTAAGATAAAATAATTTTTCAACTTATCCTTAGCAAATTCGTCAATAATAAAGGAATAATCTTTTTCCAACCTCAAATACAAACTTGTCATTCATCAACCCTTTTAAACTATTTCAAACTTATGTATTAAATCAAATAATCTCAAGACCATCAACGTTAAGTTAAACAAGCGTATATCTAGTACAAGAAAATTATCCAACTCCTCAAGCAAAAACACCGATAACATAAATTGTACAAGTCAAGCCATTTAATCAATTCAAGTATTATAAACTCAAATTTACACAACTCAAGTTAATGAAATAAGAAAAACACTCTACTCTCTTTTTTTCAATGACTTAGGGAATTGATAGCCTCAACTGAATGGATTTCTCTTCACTCATCGTATTGGTCCCCTTATAGCCATTATCTTTTTTTTTTTTCTTTTTCCTCATTCTTTTCAACATTTTCTTTCTTTGCTTTTTCTTGCCTTTTTCCCTTTTTACCTTTAGGATAGCCTCAATGGAGTGCATCGAACAATACTTGCTACTTCACTCCATATTAACCCCCTTTTCAGCAAAAGGTCATCAAAGATTAAAAATAAGAGCATTTTTTTTTTTCAATTCAATTCTTTTTTTTTATCACATAACAATAATTTTTTTTCACTCATTGTTCTTTCAACTCACATTTTTGTCTTTTCACTCAATTTTTTTTATTTCTTCACATTCTTTATTCACAACTCAAAGTTAAGTAAACTTTAAATCTATAATACAAGAAGTAATCAATCAACAACTCTTCCTATATTTCATCAGATCATCCACATTCAAACTTAAAGAATAAAGCAAAACTCAAACACTAAATATAACTAAGGTTAAATTAAAATTTCAAGACTTAGCAAAATCTTACTTAATATACAAGTTGACTTTTTAATAAAAATCCAACCATAATAAATGACAAATCTATGGCTAGAGATAAAAAGAAAATCAGAACTTCATATAGACAAATAAGCTCAATTTTGCTCTAAATCTCCAAACTTTTAAATTTTCAAAATTTTCAACAAAATTATTTTTCAAATTTTTTTGAAGTAGCTTAATAGCAAGAAAATACCAAGATGATTGATAAAAAACTTTGACAAAGAATTACTAAACCACTCCCCCACACTTAAATTGGATAATGTCCTTATTGGCAAAAAATAAATACAATAAAGCACTCCAAAGGGATGTAAAAATAATAAGGGAGGTAGAAGGTTAAGCAATACTCTCCAAGTGCAATAAAGCTCCAATAGATGCCGAAATGTGGAATAGAGAGAAGGGCTTGTCCAAGAAACAATTGTTCAACCCAGCAAAATAAAACACTCCTAAAAGAACAAAGAAAAGAATAACCAAAATAAAACATAAGAAAGACTAATAAAACTCCTAAGAAGAACCACAATTACTCACTCCCTATACTTATACTAGAAAAGATTTTCCTTATTTGGGAGAGGAAAAAGACATCTAACAATATAATAAAATAAAATAAAACAAAGATACAACTCTTTCCACTTATCATGCTTTCTCACACCCTTGCTGAAGAAGTTTAAACTCAAAGTAGAAAATAGGCAAGATTAATGTAGAAAGAAAGGAGGTTTTTGAAAAATGTCATGTTTATGAAAATAATTTTCTCAGTAAAACAAAACACATGAATATAGATTCTTTGGTTAATTTCATGCTTTACATCACCTAGAATATAGTAATTTATATGAGGATTGATTTTAATGCATCTTTTGAGTAAGACTGGTGAGATAGAATATATCCATTAAGTTACCTAAAAGATAGGGAATCACGAATTGCAAACGAAGTGGTTCTAATTTAATTCTTCATGATGGAAATATAATAATGAATTGAGAGAATTGCTAGTCAATCATTATTGTGTATTTCTATCTAGTTACATGTTTTTTCTCCTTGTTCTTACTCCTTGATTATCCTTGTGACTTTTTTGTGTGACTTGATCTTCTCTAGAATTTGGGTTAGTCTTTTATTTACTTCACTTCTTATTTTATTGGTTAAACAATAAAAAAATGGTTAAAGTAAGGTTGGAGTCTAACTTCTCATGGATTCGATACTTGCTATTCCCTACACTATATGATGGATATACTTGCCCGTATGTGTGGTTTTAGCGATTAACATTTTAATTAAAACTTGATTGATTGTGGACTTTGTTGATAATATTTTCTACATTAAAAAACATGCATCAAGTACATAATCAAGTAGCATAATTCTGACATTAGTTCTAGCTTATTTCTCATGATCAGTACATAAGCTGGACAACCCCATATCCTAAGATGGTTCAGACTTTGCTTACGCCCAGTCCACATCTCATAGGGCGTTTTAGGTACAGCCTTGAAAGTCACTAAGTTTAGAATATATGTCGTTGTTTCTAGGGCATATTCCCAAAAAGAAATTGGAAGAGTAGCATGAGACATCATGCTCTGGACCATTTCCATCAATATCTTATTCCTTCTCTCAACTACTCGGTTTTGTTGGGGTGTCTTTGGCACAAATAGTTGGGATATTATCCCATGATGTACTATGTAGTCCTTGAATTTACCGAGGAGGTACTTTCTACCACTATTCGATCATAAGGTTTTGATCAGTTTAACTATTCAATGATCCACTTCAGCCTTAAACTCTTTGAACTTGTCAAATGAGTCAGATTTATGCCTCATCAGGTAAACATAACCATACATTATACAATTATCCGTAAAAGTGATGAAGTACTATAACCCTCATCTCACTGGTGTAGACAAAGGACCACACACATCAGTATGAACAAGGCTCAATATCTCATTGGCTCTATCTGCCTTTGGGTAAATGACCTTTTGGTCATCTTTCCAATAAGACAGGATTCATATTCATGCCAACTTTTCGATCTCAGTTAGCCCAAAGGCCTACCATAGATTAACCTCTGAATCCTGGTTGGGTTAATATGATCCAACTTTAGATGCCAAGGATATGAGTCATTGGCATTGGTCTTTCTCTTCTTACTTAAAGGTTTACTTTAAGCATTATTTATTTGATTGTTTATGAGGTTTATGAAGAACAAATTGCCATATATGGGCTCAATATATAAAACTTCTCCAATTCTAATGATAGTAATACTAGAATAGAAAGAAACAGAATAACCATGATTTATTAATTTTACAACCAAAATCAAATTCTATCTAAACCCAGGGACATCTAAAACATCCTTCAAAATGACTGATCGATTATAATAAAAAAGAAGTTCCAGCTCTCCTACTGCTTGGGCCCATACTTGTCCTCCATTTTTCATGTGTAGTCCATGTTCGCCCTTTTGGAGTCTTTTTATCTTCCTAAACCCCTGCAAGGAGTTACATATATGATCAATGGCTCCAGAATCAATAATCCACGTGAAAGTTGATCTAACCATTGATATAGATTCTAGATAACAAACATTATCTACAGAGTTTTTCTTAGCCTAAAGATTTGGACACTCATTTTTCTAGTGTCCCTTCTTTACACATTTGAAGCACTTACCATTGGGTTTGTTTTTGGGTTAGGCCGCTGCATTACCCTTCTTCTTCTTTAACTTTCTGGGCTTGGGCCCAGTTCTTGAAGAAGAAGCCTTAGCTAGAATAGCCCATGATTGTAGCTTCATAACCTTCTTTGCCACCTAGAGCTCTTTCATTAACTTCATTAAACTTATGTTTAACTTTTTTATGTTGTAGTTCAACTTGAACTGAGTAAAAAAGCTTGGCAAAGATTCGAGAACCATATCCACTTAGCTCTCGGGGTCAATCACAGCCCTAAGACTTCTGCTTCCTAAAAAGCAGCAATCATAGTGTGCATATGCTCCCTGACTGGTGCTCCCTCAACCACTTGGTGTTGATGATCATTCTAAGAGCCTCCTGCCTCTTAGGCCGGCTCTTATCTACCAATATCGTAGCTAATGACGTGATAATGTCATAAGCAGTGATCGTGTACTCGTGCTTAGACTAGAGCACATTAGACATGGAGGCCAACATGTAGCAGCAAGCCATCTTGTTGACCTTCTTCTATGCCTTTTCAATCTCTTGCTCCTCTTTGGTGACCCCTCCCCGATAACAAGGCAGGTTTTGTTGGATTGTATGCCCTCTTAGACTAGGTTTCTGATGTAAAATCGAATATTTTAATAAAAGAATTTATTTTCAGAAATTGTTTGTGAATTTATTTTTTGTTTGTGCATGATTTTCGTTTGGAACAGACTCATTGTGTTTAAATAAGTGATCCATGTGAATGGTGGTCTTTCACAGTAAGGTATGGATCATGGGTTATTTAATACATAAACATTTGTTCTTAGCCTATTGATGAGATTGGGAACCTCATCATGTTTAGGTTATTATGTTATAAATTCCAAATGGGGAATGGCTTACCTTTAGCCAGTGAGTAGTCCGCTCACTTCATAACATAAGCGTATTTCGAATACGTAGAACAGGACCTGTAGTAGTGGTTTCTCAAAGTACTATATGGTAGAAACGTAGACTACTACCGCTACAGCGTGGACTAGTACTCTACGACTTGAGTATGAGTTGGTGGTCTAGCGAAGCTAGAAGCATATACTTTGATTTGCTGTAGTTGAGGTTCTATCGTAGGGCCAATATACTTGCACGTTGGGTATGTGTGACTAGTTAGTTAAGACAGACTTATACAAGATAGTTTCTGCACTATATCGCCCATTGTGGTTGTCTGAATGGTCTAAATTATCCAGGGCCCTGGGAAACATGACTTGGATGATTGCTTTAAGGTAGCTCCCTTAGAAAGCGGAAACACTCCAGGAAGTCGTGGACCATTGGACTAGAAGCCTAAGGATGGCAGATGTCATTTAGGGGGGTGTTAGTACACTTCTTCCTCTCTAAATGTACGACGATGTTAGAGGGGTATTTTAGTCATTTCACCTGTAGGTCGGAGACTTTGCGAATGCAGCATTGTCCTTGGGGTCGATATTTCCTTATGGTGATATTAGGAAATATTTAAAATGCAAAATACAGCTAATTATATAGTAGGCGTATTTTGGTCATTTTAGCAGCCAAGGCGATGTGTCTTTTTGGTCCTCGGAATAGCCCGTAAGTCCTAACTAATTTTGGGTTGAGGAATTGGTCTCAGTTGAAGAGGATTTTATTTTATTTTATTTTATTCAGGAAGTCTAATTTATTATTGGACTGGAATAAAATAAATAAATAAAAATAGGAGCTGAGAGAAAATTATTTATCTAGTTTATTTGGTTAATTAATTATTCAGGGCCTAGGTCCAGTATGAATAATTAAGAAATTAACCTGGGCTTAAACTAGGGAAAATAATTATTGTTTAATTATTTATTGGGTTATTTATATAGGCCCAAGAAATAAATAATTAAAGATTAATTATTTTGGTTCATTTGGGCTCATTAATTATTTATTGGGTTATTTATATAAGCCCAGGAAATAAATAATTAATGTTTATTATTTTGGGCCTTTTGGGTCCAAGAAAAATAATAAATATTTATCTGGCCCAATAGCTTGGACCTTAGGGTTTTTTCTAGATATGGTTAAGAGGAGTTTAGGGTTAGGCTAAACTAATTCTCAGGATAACATCCGGGTGTTTTGAAATCCCTGGGATATGTTTATCAGATAATGAGAGACCTAATTTTGGCCAACTAATAAACAACTCTCTGGAAAAAGAAAAACCTAAGTTTTCCCTACCAAACAGAGACTCACGTCGTCTCTCTCTCTGCTCTCTCTCACGTTTCTTCTTCTTGGTTTCTCCTTGGACTTTGCTAACCAATAGCAGGTAAACCAAGGAGAATTGAGACGCTTCCTCTTCACCATAGTGTTCACCGACTACAGGTTAGGCAGAGGAATATCCCGAGTGCTAGAAAGCTTGGCATTGATGCAAACAAGGCGAAGTAGAAGACTAGCGGGTGTTCAACCGGGAGCTTCTTCAAGTGGGCAAAGCGAGGCGATTCCAGTCGTTCAATCCGCTCCTACTCAACCTAGAAGGGTTAAGGAGCGCAAATGTATGATCTTCACGCTTCCGCATGGCCTTTATGGCTCGCGTTAATTTTTCTCTCTGCTTTTTTTTTCCGTCCATGGCTCCCCTGTTTCTGCGTTCCCTCAATGTGGTATCAGAGACAGGTTTTTGATCAATATAGGGAGCATGGTAGTTAATAAAATTGGAGAAGATGATTATACATGTGATCCTTCGCTGTTTTGGTATGGGATAGGTGGATTTGTAAGCTTCACAGTGGAAGCATAGGCATCTCTGTAATTTTTTGGCTTTGATGTTTTAATCGTGTAAACCCAATTTAAATGGGTATAGGCGGTTGTGTTTTTATATTGGATGTTTTTTGTAAGTAAAAATGTCCAACGAAGCCAAATAAATAAGCAAAAATTGAAGAAGAGAAGGTTCTGCAATTTTCGCGCGAGAGAGAAAGAAAAACGAAGAAGAAAACTGTTCCTAAGCCGTGTGAGCCGAGCCGCTGCCGACATTGTGACTGAAGCCGCGCTGTTCACGCCTTGGAGCCGAGCCGATTTGGAGGAAAATTGAGCCGATTTCGTTGCTCAATTGCAACTTCAATTTGCGCGGGTCGAGCGGCGGTATCGGGCGAGTACGCGGGTCGGCAGTAGAGGAGAACCGGGCGTGGGCGCGGGGCACTCGGGCGGGCGGGTCGCGGCTTGGCGGGTTGACGCAGCGTCTGATCTGGTGCGGCTGGTGCACCGGGGGGCGCGGTGGACCACAGGCCATGCGGGGCGCGGATCCGGTGCGGTGGGTTCAGTGGACCGCCAGTGATTTTTGCAAATTTTTTTAATTTTTTTTCCTTTTCCGTTTTGGGTCCCATACCAGGCGAAGTTAATATTTTTGCAATATTTATATTCTTGGAATATATTTGCATGAAAAATATTAGTAAGGAATTTTAGGATTAAAAAAGATAATTAATTAATTAATTAATGTGTTTAATTCTATTATTTGGGCACTTAGGTTTAAAAAATAGAAAAGCATGAAAACGTTTATTGTTTTCTAGCATGCTATTTTTTTATGTACCTATGTGTGCTTTTTCTCAAAGACCGAAGTCTTTGGGACCTTTTGTTTTTGGCAAGGAAAAGTATTTTTCTTTAAAAACTAAATGGTTATTTTAATTGGTACAAAAATTAATCCTTGAATATTTTCTCAGAGGATTTAATCCTTGACATAGAAAATATATTGGATTTAGATATTTTTGTAAATTAAAATGGAGAGCCATTTTGTTTTGTTTTGGACTAGAAAAATGATTTTGCCAAATAAGCTTGAGACCAAAGTCTCTAGAAAGTTTTAATTGGAAAAATTTTGAAATCATTAAGTTTTAACTTAAATAAAATTAGTCCATGGAGAAAATCTCTCAAAGGATATAAGCCTTGACATAGAGATTTTGTTGGACTTAGATATTTTAATTTTTTGAGTTAAGGAAAAACTTAATGGAAATTTCAAAATGATATTTTCCAGAAAACCTTTATTTTAAAAGATTAAGTGGGAGAGGGGTTCCAACGGCCCCACGGCTTCCATCACGGTCCTCATTAGAGATCGTGGATCCCCTTGCGTCACCCTGGGAGTGAACCCGTATAGGATGGGGATACCACAAGGATCTAGATCTAATAGAAGGATGTAATTAATAACCCGGGGCACGGACTATGATCGGCCAGCCCACGTTGGAGGTTATAGTGCGAGGTATGTCCATAGGAAATGAGAGGAAACGGCCATCCCACGATGGAGTTATCCTCTAGATCATTACCTAGAAGGGAAATTAATTTGTGGTGGTTAATACACTTAGCTTAGGAAACTGTTAATCTTCCCAAGAAGCTATGTCAGTTTTCCTAAGAGCCAAATTATTTTCAGTGCACAAATTTTATTTTGTTTTCACAAACTAAATTCTTTCTTTTATTTTTGATTTTCAAAAATGGTGGGAGGTTCTTTTAGTCCATTGGCCGTTATTCTCAGGGAGAATAAGCTAACGGGTCCAAACTATGTGGACTGGAAAAGGAACCTGGACATAATACTCACAGCCGAGGAGTATAAGTATGTCCTTTACGAAACCTACCCTATTATCGGGGAAGGTTCCACCGCTGAAGAGCGAGAGGCTGAAAAGGCATGGAAGAAAGCTGACGAAATGGCACGTTGCTATATGTTAGCTTCCATGTCTAATGTGCTCCAGTCAAAACACGAACACATGGCTTCTGCATATGACATAAGTCAATCATTGGCAACTATGTTCGCAGACAAGAGCCAGCCCGCAAGGCAGGAGGCTCTTCGAACTATTGTGAACACTAAGATGGCTGAGGGAGCATCAGTCCGAGAGCAAATGCTCAAGATGATTGCTGCTTTCGAGGAGGCAGAAATCTTAGGGGCTGTCATTGACCCCGAGAGCCAAGTGGACATGGTTCTCGAATCTCTACCGGGCTTTTTCACTCAGTTCAAGTTAAACTATAACATGAACAAGTTGAACATGAGTTTAACTGAACTGATGAAGGAGCTCCAGATGGCGGAGAAGGTCATGAAGCCGCAATCTAAGGCCATGATTGCTAAGGCCTCTTCTTCAAGAACTGAGCCTAAGCCCAGAAAGTTCAAGAGGAAGAAGGGGAATGCAGCAGCCCAGCCCAAGAACCAGCCCAAGGACAAACCAAAGGGTAAGTGCTTCAAGTGTGGAAAGAAGGGACACTGGAAAAAAGAGTGTCCAGATCTTCAGGCCAAGAAAAACCCCACAGGTAATGTTTACTATCTAGAGTCCATATCAATGGTAGGATCAACTTCCACTTGGATTGTTGATTCAGGAGCCATTAATCATATCTGTAACTCCTTGCAGGGGTTTAGGAAGATAAGAAGACTCAAGAAAGGCGAACATGGGCTTCGAGTGGGGAATGGAGCACAAGTCTGGGCCCTTGCAGTGGGAGAGCTGGATCTCATTTTTTATTGTAATAAGATAGTGGTTTTAAAAGACATTTTATATGTACCTGGTTTTCGTTAGAATTTGATTTCAGTTGCAAAACTTATTAATCAAGGATATTCTGTATCTTTCCATTCTAGTATTTTTATCAGTAGAGATGGAAAAATTTTATGTACTGGGCACATGTATGAAAATTTGTTCTTTTTAAACCCTATTAACAAACAATCAAATAATGCTCAGTCTGAACCTTTAACTAAGAAGAGAAAGACCAATATCAATGATTCATACCTTTGGTATCTGAGGTTAGGTCATATTAACTCAACCAGGATTCAGAGGCTAATCCATGATGGGCCTTTGGGCTCATTGAGATTGGAAAGTTGGCCTCAGTGTGAATCCTGCCTGATGGGAAAAATGACCAAAAGGACTTTTACACCAAAGGCGGATAGAGCCAAGGAGGTGTTAAGTCTTGTTCACACTGATGTGTGTGGTCCTTTGTTTACACCAGCTAGAGGAGGTTTTGAGTACTTCATCACGTTCACGGATGATTGTACGAGGTATGGTTACATTTACCTGATGAGATGCAAGTCTGACTCTTTTGACAAGTTCAAAGAGTTTAAGGCTGAAGTGGAGCGTTGGACAGGTAAATTAATCAAAACCTTACGATCGGATCGTGGTGGAGAGTACCTCCTAGGTGAATTCTAGGACTACATGGTACATCATAGGATGGTATCCCAGCTCTCTGCGCCGGGAACCCCCTAGCAGAACGGAGTAGCTGAGAGAAGGAACAGGACGTTGATGGAAATGGTCCGAAGCATGATGTCTCATGCTACTCTTCCAGTATCCTTCTGGGGATATGCCCTGGAAACAGCGGCATATATTCTGAACTTGGTGCCTTCCAAGTCAGTACCTAGGACTCCCTATGAGATATGGACTGGGCGTAAGCCAAGTCTGAATCATCTCAGGATTTGGGGATGTCCAGCTTATGTACTGATCAAGGGAGACAAGTTGGAACCAAGATCAGAATTATGCTATTTTGTTGGGTATCCAAAAGGGACAAAAGGAGGCTACTTTTATCATCCTAAGGAGCAGAAGGTATTAGTCAGTACCAATGTTAGATACTTGGAAGATGATGAAAGTACTTCCACTAAAGGTTCAACGAGGTTGGAACTGCAGAAGAAGTTATCTATGGAATCAACTTCTTCTGACCCAATTTTGGAACAAGAAGAGGCACAGCCTCAAGAGCCTGTGCAAATGGAGCCTCGTCGTAGTGGGATAGTGTCTAGGGTTCCGGATAGATGAACTGGAGAAGCCTTTGAGCTGGTCTCCGACCATCAGGAACAAGACCCCGCTAGATATGAGGAGGCTATTGCTGATGCCGATGCAAATCTGTGGCATGAAGTAATGAAAGCCGAGATTGAGTCTATGTATCTCAATCAGGTTTGGGATCTTGTAGCTTCACCTGAAGGGATAAAACCCATTGGGTGCAAGTGGGTATACAAGAGGAAGAGAGGAGCGGATGGGAAGGTGAAAACCTTCAAAGCTAGGCTTGTGGCGAAAGGGTATACTCAGAAAGAAGGTATCGACTATGAGGAAACCTTTTCCCCGGTAGCCATGCTTAAATCCATCCGCATCCTCCTTGCCATCGCCTGTCACTATGACTACGAGATATGGCAAATGGATATCAAGAAGGCATTCTTGAATGGCCATCTTAGCGAAGACATCTATATGTCCCAACCGGAAGGCTTCATTGCTGAAGGCCAGGAACACAAGGTTTGCAAGCTTAAGAAGTCCATTTATGGACTTAAGCAGGCATCAAGAGCATGGAATATTCGTTTTGATGAGACTGTAAAGTCTTATGATTTTATTCAAAACGAAGATGAACCATACGTGTACAGAAACTTGAAGGCATTAATGTGGTTTTTCTTGTCCTGTATGTGGATGACATTCTACTCATTGGAAATGATGTAGAGACATTGTCATCTACAAATGTTTTGCTGTCTAGTCAATTCAGTATGAAGGACTTGGGAGAAGCCAGCTACATTCTCGGGATTAGGCTTCTTAGAAATAGGAAGCAGAGAATGTTAGGATTATCCCAAGCGACATACATTGACAAGATGTTGGCCAAGTACAACATGGACTCATGCAAGGGAGCTCTAATCCCTTGCAGACATGGGTTGTCATTTTCTTCGAAGGACTGTCCTAGGTCTCAAGAAGAAAAGGACAGAATGAGTAGGATTCCCTACGCTTCAGCTGTGGGAAGTCTCATGTACGCCATGCTTGTGTACTAGGCCGGATATCCGCTTTGCCGTGGGCTTAGTTAGCGGATATCGATCAAACCCGGGGAGGTTCATTGGCAAGTCAGTAAGCATATTCTTAAGTACCTCAAGGGAACGAGAGATTATATGTCTGGTTTACGGTGGCGATGATTTAGTTCCTACAGGATACACGGACTCAGACTTCCAGGCAGATAAGGATGAGAGAAAATCCACTAGTGGATATGTCTTCACCTTGTCTGGAGGAGCAATTTCATGGAGGAGTATTAAGCAGTCTTGTATTGCTGACTCAACCATGGAAGCTGAGTATGTGGCAGCTTCGGAGGCATCCAAGGAAGCAGTCTGGCTCCGGAAGTATCTTTCAGAACTTGGAGTCGTACCACATATGGACAGGCCAGTTGTGATGTATTGCGACAACACTGGAGAAGTATCGTAATCTAAGGAGCCTCCGAACCACATGAAGGGGAAACACATCGAGCGAAAGTACCACTTAATCCGGGATTTCATCCAGAGACGGGAAGTCGTGGTGGAGCATATTACCTCAGATAACAATCTAGCAGATCCATTCACCAAGCCTTTGGCTGAGAGAGTCTTCAAGAGACAATTAGACGCCATAGGGGTGGGCACCTATGGACTTACCTAGTCTTAGAGTGCAAGTGAGAGATTGTTGGATTGTATGCCCTCTTAGACTAGGTTTTTGATGTAAAATTGAATATTTTAATAAAAGAATTTATTTTCAGAAATTGTTTGTGAATTTATTTTTTGTTTGTGCATGATTTTCGTTTGGAACAGACCCATTGTGTTTAAATAAGTGATCCATGTGAATGGTGGTCTTTCACAGTAGTAGTTTCTCAAAGTACTATATGGTAGAAACCTAGACTACTACTGCTATAGCGTGGACTAATACTCTACGACTTGAGTATGAGTTGGTGGTCTGGCACAGTTGGAAGCATATTCTTTGATTTGCTATAGTTGAGGTTCTATCGTAGGGCCAATATACTTGCATGTTGGCTATGTGTGACTAGTTAGTTAAGACAGACTTGTACAAGATAGTTTATGCACTATATCGCCCCTTGTTGTTGTCCGAATGGTCTGAAATGTCCAGGGCCCTGGGAAACATGACTTGGATGTTTGTTTTAGGGTAGCTCCCTTGGAAAGCAGAAACACTTCAGGAAGTCGTGGATCATTGGACTAGAAGCCTAAGGATGGCAGATGTCATTTAGGGGGGTGTTAGTACACTTCTTCCTCTCTAAATGTACGACGATGTTAGAGGGGTATTTTAGTCATTTCACCTGTAGGTCGGAGACTTTGCGAATGCAGCATTGTCCTTGGGGTCAATATTTCCTTATGGTGATATTAGGAAATATTTAAAATGCAAAATACAGCTAATTATATAGTAGGCGTATTTTGGTCATTTTAGCAGCCAAGGCGATGTGTCTTTTTGGTCCTCGGAATAGCCCGTAAGTCCTAACTAATTTTGGGTTGAGGAATTGGTCTCAGTTGAAGAGGATTTTATTTTATTTTATTTTATTTTATTTTATTCAGGAAGTCTAATTTATTATTGGACTGGAATAAAATAAATAAATAAATAAAAATAGGAGCTGAGAGAAAATTATTTATCTAGTTTATTTGGTTAATTAATTATTCAGGGCCTAGGTCCAGTATGAATAATTAAGAAATTAACCTGGGCTTAAACTAGGGAAAATAATTGTTGTTTAATTATTTATTGGGTTATTTATATAGGCCCAAGAAATAAATAATTAAAGATTAATTATTTTAGTTCATTTGGGCTCATTAATTATTTATTGGGTTATTTATATAAGCCCAGGAAATAAATAATTAATGTTTATTATTTTGGGCCTTTTGGGTCCAAGAAAAATAATAAATATTTATCTGGCCCAATAGCTTGGACCTTAGGGTTTTTTCCAGATATGGTTAAGAGGAGTTTAGGGTTAGGCTAAACTAATTCTCAGGATAACATCCGGGTGTTTTGAAATCCCTGGGATATGTTTATCAGATAATGAGAGACCTAATTTTAGCCAACTAATAAACAACTCTCTGGAAAAAGAAAAACCTAAGTTTTCCCTACCAAACAGAGACTCACGTCGTCTCTCTCTCTGCTCTCTCTCACGTTTCTTCTTCTTGGTTTCTCCTTGACTTTGCTAACCAATAACAGGTAAACCAAGGAGAATTGAGATGCTTCCTCTTCACCATAGTGTTCACCGACTAGAGGTTAGGCAGAGGAATATCCCGAGTGCTGGAAAGCTTGGCATTGATGCAAACAAGGCGAAGTAGAAGGCTAGCGGGTGTTCAACCGGGAGCTTCTTCAAGTGGGCGAAGCGAGGCGATTGCAGTCATTCAATCCGCTCCTACTCAACCTAGAAGGGTTAAGGAGCGTAAATGTATGATCTTCACGCTTCCGCATGACTTTTATGGCTCGCGTTAATTTTTCTCTCTGTTTTTTTTTTTTTCCGTCCATGGCTCCCCTGTTTCTGCGTTCCCTCAGGTTTTATATAGGACATACTTATACCTCGTTAAGAACTTAATGATTTCAAAATTTTCCTTCTAAAACTTTAAAAAGACTTTTGTCTCAAGTTTTATTTGACAAAAAATAATTTTCCTTGCAAAACAAATTAAAATGGTTGTCCCTTTTAACTTACAAAAATATATAAATCTAAAATATTCTCTATGTCAAGGATAAAATCCTTTAAGGGAATAACCAAGGATTAATTTTTACTTTTAAGCTAAAATAACCATTTAATTTTGAGAAAAATGTTTTTCATTGTCATAAAATCCCAAAAACCGTGGTCTTTGAGAAAACGTGCACATAGGTTGCTAAAAGAAAATAGCATACTAGAAAACTGTAAATGTTTTTATACTTTTCTATTTCTTTAATCTAAGTGTCCAAATAAAGATTTAAACGCACTAATTAATTAATTTTGTTTAATTCTAAATTTATTACTATTATTTTTCATGCAAAATATTCCAAGAATATTTGCTACACAAAAATAATAACTTTGTCTAGTATGGGACCCAAAATGAAAAAGAAACATTGCATGAAATTATAAGGAAAAAATAAAATTTTCTCCTATGGTCTTCATGCACCCATTGCACTGAATCAATAGCTGCAAACTGGACTCGCGAACTGCACCGAACCATGACCCAAATAACTGAAATTAGATTAGACGCAACTCGACACTAAAAGTGCCTTGAGCTACTGTAACACCCTTACTAAAAGTAACAGCGGAAGCATACCAACCGGTGTCGCCCCGTCCAGTTACCCAGACAATGGGTCTTTATAATGAAAAATCAAAGAGAGTATATAAGGTCCAGACTCATACAAACATCCTATACAGATGGTCATATATATTTGAGAGAGTGTGTGTGTGTGTGTATGTGTATGTATACACAACAGAGAATCTCATACATGTAATCTCTATACTACATAAAAAAAAATGCATAATGAAAAGAGAAAATGTTCGGACCTAGGCTGCTATCACTGTAGTATCGTTATTCTATCTATAGGACTACTCAACTCTGGATCCTATAAAAGAGTAAGATAACAGACGCGTGTGAGTGAAAAATCACTCAGTGAGTCCTGTGTGTGCTAGTGCTTTATTCGAGAAACTAAGTATATAAAACCTTCGTGGAAAAGCAATTTATTTTCATACTGGAAACAACTCTAAAACTCTCTAAAAAAGAGTTTATTCATAACTCAATCATTTTTGAAAAAATTATGTTTCAATTTCAAATTATTGCCCAGATTTTCCAAATCACAGGCACTTCTCCAACATAAGATCGGCCTGTATGCAAAGCTCACAAGGTTTCGCCTTCGGTGCCACGTATTATTGTACTTAGACCGCAGCCTACAACACTCAACCATGCATCACCAAAAAATAAGTACACCTCAGTGTACCACTGAGAATAAATAATAGGTATACTGCAGCATAGCAAGTGTACCGCAACACATTCTTGTCACCATAAGCCAGGGGTCCAATCCTAACATCAATCACCATTGAGGCGGCAAGGAGTCAAACGCTATCGAGTGTCCTTGCCCGACATTTAGCGAGTGACTAAAAAATAAGGTGTGCCCGCAGACACGGTAAATGGCAGGTGCTAAATGGCTAGCCAGGACGATTCATCTCAATGTTCTATATTTCCCTGTTTGGAGTAATACAAACCCCAGAACTAGCTCAGTTATTTGGGGTCATCTATTTCTAACATGAGCTAGTACAAATATCAAAGTTCTTACTGAGTATTCAACGTTACCAATACAAATCTCTACTGACTGATCAGGCCAAAAGGTTATTTATTCCCACAGGATTTTCAAAACAAACATTTTTGGGGCAAAATATCCTTTTCAAAAAATTGATTCCACTGGCTTGAAGTCAGATAATTATTCCCATAGGCTCCGTAAGGCCAATCAATTCATTCCATAGGCACATTAGGCCAATAAAGTAATTTTCAAGATCAAAATGTTGTTTTCCAAAAGTCAATCTCATATCGAGAGATCATTTTTCAATACCGTGTCAAAATATGGTAAAGAGTTCTTTTCACACATTAAAACAAGTTTCTAAGAGTGTTCGGGTCATTTTTCCCATACTTGATCACAAAAGTCATTTCTAATGATATTCAGGTCGTTTCACCTGTAACCGATTCTAAAAGACTTTCTGAGAGTATTCGGGTAATTTTACCCTTATCCGATTTGAGAAATGTTCACAAAAGCTCCAATAAGGATATTTCAATCATTTACTGAATACCCAATTCCAAAAATTTTCATAAAACATTCCAATAAGGACATTTGGATCATTTCCAAATATCCAATTCCAAAAGAAACTCATTTAAAGAAATCCAGAATTCTAAACCTAAAGGGGATTAAATTCAAAGTTTCTAAACATGTTTCCATAAAATGTTCTAATAAAGGCATTCTAGTCAATTTATGAATGCTCAAATAAAAAAATTTATCATTTTCTAAAAATCCCAAGCGTTTAATCCTAAAAGGATTAAATTCACAAAATTCATGCTTTAAGATTCGTTAAGGTTTCCAAGCCAATTATGAAGTTCATTCAAGCCCAGAATGACATAAAATAAGTCTTGCTCAGATAAACCTTAAATACATTCAGGAATTTGCAAAACGGTATAAAATATATCATTTCATGGAAAAATAAAGCGTTCTAGCTTTCAAAAGGTTTTAGAAGTCAAAAGGACTCACATCGTGTCCTAATTAAACTTTTCCCATTCACGGAAGTTTGACCACCATTTTCAACACATTGTTGACCATTTACCGACAAACCTACATTAAACATCGTTTTTAGATTTAGTCTTGTTTGGTCAAAAAGAAGCCGACGGTTACCCAACATCTAACCGACGGTCAGCCGTCGTTCAAAAAAATGCACGACAGCTGTTTGCTTCATTTTTCCATCATTTGTTCAATTATTTCATTTTCTTTTTTCCATATCCTTCCTCCTTTCATGAACAAGGAATTATGTTCATGTTTCCCATTCATTTCTATTAGTGTTGTGCCCTAGAGGTAATCACTTGTATATTGTATATGATATATTTTCTTTTAATAAAAGGCATTATTTATGTTACAGTTTCTTTTGTTTACTTTAAGTAATATAACTATACGATAAATTCCCTTGTACAATACTGTGTTAAGAAAATCATGATAGAGATCATGATATGAGATTTCTACTACACTGGATGGTGTTGGTACTTAAATAGTCCCTAGTCATAGTATTAATGAGACAAGACATCATTAATGCATTAAGACTAGCATGTGTTAGACTTCCTAATTTGATCAGGCAGTATTTCTCATAATCGTGAGTATTGAGATACTCAAAGTTAACACATGAATACTTGTTAATGGAACAAGTTCATTAGATGACCTAACTTTGAGATAACCACATGGATAACTATTTAGTGCCAGTGATATAATCTCAATTTAGCAAATGTGCAAGTATCCTTAGACTTGAGATCTCCAAGGTACTTTATTTGCTGAGCCTTGTACTTTGATTCCAATCTCCGAAGTTCAATCGAGGGCCGCCTATGGGATGGATATTGGGTATATTGTGAGGTAAACGAAAATAGTTGAGAGGGTCAATAAAGGATTCACCACTCCTAATAGTAGGGGCGAATATCTCACGGCCACTTGTAGGAATTACTACTCGGAAAGTCTTTGGCCATGGCAATTGTGTATTGGAAATAGTTCCAATTGATACACATCTAGAATAGTGGGTTCCTGGTACAAGTACTATTGTATTCGGGCCAGAATTATTTCTGGAGGTAGTTGGCACTAATTTCGTACTCCAAACCGAATGAGATATTGTATGGTGAAAGGAGTTAATTGCACTGAAGTTTGTTATTGAAGGGTTCATGTCAAGCCACTTGAATTCCTGGACTCTTAGGTGGTCATGATGTGTTGCTAGATACCGCACATGATATGGAAATATGGGTTTATTAATTAATGAATTAATAAACCAATCCTGATTATAATTAATATGATTAATTCTAATTAATTATGGATTATTAATCTCAAAGATGTTTAGATTAATTCATGTTCTTTACCAATTGACTGGGAAACCTAATAGGTTACACACAATGGAGGATTATACACTTAAGATGTTATTTGATAACATAGTGGGGTTAATTGAGAGAAGGAGAAGTTATTGTGGATAAATTATAATTAGTTATAATTTGTGGCCCAAGTTGTAATTGTGAGAACTTGATGTTTCCAATTACAATTAGGGAATTCTAATAGTATTAGAATTCTCAGTTTTGGGAAGGGAATTTCGTGTGATATATAGTAGATATAACACACAAAAATCCTAGCTAATGAGATACACGAAATCCCTAGCCAAGTCACACATTTTTCCCTTCTTCTCTCTGCCTCTCGTTTTGCTAAAAACAAGAGAACCCTGGCCGCCATTATTGTTTCTGCTAGCATAGGAAATTTTGGTGCTTGAGTGTATCCTATGTGTGGATTACTATTAGAGATAATCACACATTGTGATTATAGTGGTTAGACATTCAACTCATGTGGAGGTTGATCACGAGGATTGCTGGATCGTGCCTCAACTCGAAGAAGAAAATTTTGTTCTTCAGACGATCACCTAAAGGTAAAAAGTTGTTACCTTTAGTCTCCTTATGTCTTGTTTTCCACACATAGATGGGTCCTGGGAGGGTATCTCGTTTTATTTTCCACTGTGCCGCTCTGATACGAGCCTGAGATACCCAACAATTTCGTCCAAAAATCATATAATTAATCATTCTTAAGTTCATCCATTTTCAAACTAATTTCTGGAATTTCACTACTTGACACACGATTTTGTTTTGCATATAACTTTCAATCCACAACTTCGATTGGGCTCTATGATATATCAAAACTACTGTAAGACTCTTAACTTTAATTTTGTATAAGTGCTTTCCTGAGTTCAAGTGTCGGTGACACAGTACAGAGGCAAAAACTGCCCCAGTAGTTTGCCTAATCTCAACCATTCATGTTTTCTTTTGCTATCCTTTAAATTAACACCATGACAACATTAAATTCAGAAAATTTCCCTTCAACTTATCTTTGATCCTTCAATTTTCAGATTCTAGCAACACATGGAAGCCATGTTTATTCAACACAACTTCACTTCTTTCAATAAAAAAAGCTAACATAATTAATCCTTCTAACTAATTAACAATCATTTTCGTTGCACTTTGATCCTTATTTCATCAACCAAGATCAACCTTGAAAGATATCTAAAAACCCATTCCTTCATCACACAAAACAACATCCATAAGTCTTCTAGGCAGCCGACACACATAAAAATATAAAAATTTCATCAACAATGTTTATAAACCCTAGCTTTTGATCTAAAATCAAGACATGAAAACCATATTTTCATGTTAAAATTAATATCATAATGATCACCATTCACCCAACAACAACTTTAATTCAAGCAAGGTAGGGTTTTACCTTGTATTTAGAGCTCTTTGGTGTGATTTACTCCAAGAAACTCTCAAGAACTCACACACTTCACCATGAACACACACTATATACTTTTTTCTTTCTTTTTGCTATTTACTTTTGATTTCTTTTCTCTTATTTTTCTCCCCTTGAGGCTGTCAATTTTTTTCTGGCTATATAACAGCCTTCCCACTACCATTTCTCATCAGTTTTTGGCCAATGAATTTTTAATTTAATTAATTATATGGTGGAATTCATGTAGGTGTGTTCCAATCACAATTTTACACACCATTTTCCTTGATTTTTCTTCCTTAATTTTTCTATTCTTTTCACTCTTGTGGCTACCAATTTTCAGCCATTCTACTGCCATTTCCATGTCAAAATATTGGCCAAATAAATTTATCAAGGCATTAATTGAAGGGCTCCACAAGTGATGTGTTCCAATCATAATTAAACACATCATTCTTCAATTTATTTTATAATTCCTTAATTCCATGTATCTTGCATGAATTCTTCATGAAACCTCTTATAAGTTGACACATGTTCATGGCTACCAATCACAAAATGCCACACGTCTAAATTTTCGGTCGCATTTTTCATTTTTCCTTAGAAATGACCAAAATCGGGTCCGAAATAAAAAAAAATATTTTACTTTACCATTTAACTCCAAAAATTTCACTGAATCTATTGGTAATACTCAAATTCTTCAATTCTTTCTTATTTTGGTTAAATTCATGGTCAAAGTCATAGGCGCGGTCAAAATAACAAAAATGTCCACGATAACCCGAATAACAAGATACACACCAAAACGTGCGTTTAATCTCACTGTTCAATTTCCCTTCTCAGTGTACCTCCAAAATTTTATTTTATTAACAATAGTAGCCTTCTGAAGATTTAGGATACGGGTAGAACAAATCCAATAATTACATCCAGATCCTGACAAAATATTATTATACCAAAATATTTCATTATACTGATCATCTCTTGTTCTGGCCATTGATACAAATTTTCATCCTATTACAAGTAGTAGCTAATCAAGGTTTAAAATACAGAGTATTACATTCTCCTCTCCTTACAAAAATTTCGTCCTCGAAATTGGCTTATACTTGGAATAATTCTAGATATTCTTACAACATCTTTTCTTCCATTTTCCCAAGTCGCGTCTTGCACTAGATGATGATTCCACAACACGTTTACAAGTGGAATTTTCTTATTCCATAACTCCTTTTCAGCATACTCCAAGATCTTAATAGTCTTTTCCTTATACTTCAACCTTAGACACATCTCAATAGGCTTTCATTCAAAGTGCGTGTAGGATCAGCTACATGCTTCCGAAGTTGGGAGACATAAAACACATTTTGAATACCTTGAAGCTCTACTGGTAACTCCAATCGATTAGCCACCTTCCCAATCCTCTTGACAATAGGGAATGGTTCAACGTATATAGGTGCTAACTTCTTCTCTTGTTCTTTGATTCCCAATTATCATTGTGGAGTCAACTTCAAGAATACACTATCTCCTTCTACAAATTCCAAATCTCTCCTATGTCGATCTGTATAACTTTTATGTCCACTCTAAGCTGCCTCCAACTTGGTTTCGATCATCTTCACAGCCGGTTGAACTTTTTTTAAGATCAAAAGCATCTTGTTCACCTATTTTCCAACTTAAACTTTCCCAATACAACGGGGATTGACATTTCCTTCCATATAAAACTTTAAATAGAGCCATTCCAATTGTTGATTGATAACTATTATTGTATGCAAATTCTGTATACGCCAAATTATTAATCCACTTAGTTCTAAAATCCAAAGCGCGAGTCCACAACATGTCTTCCAAAACTCTATTCACTCGTTCAGTCTGTCCATCCGTTTATGGGTGCACTGCTGTTCTGAACATCAATGCTGTCCCACACCTCTGTTGCATTTAGTCCAAAACTTTGAAATAAATCTAGGATCTCAATCTGACACAATACTAGAGGGTATTCCATGTAGTCTGATTACTTCCTCTATATAAATCTTACTTAACTTCTCTAAAGAATCTCGTTGGTTAATGGAATGAAATGAGCAGACTAAGTCAGTTGATCCACTATTACCCATATAGTATCTTACTGTCCTACTACCATGGGTAATCCTATATTTCATCACATTTCCATGATGAAGTAGGTAATGGCTGAATAACCCTCTATGCCATTGTTGATCGGCTTTCACCTGCTGACAAATTAAATATCGAGCTACAAAGTCTGAAATGTCCTTCAAGTTTAAATTACAGGTTAATACATTCTCCCCTCCTTACAAAAATTTCGTCATCAAAATTGGCTTATACTTGGAATAGTTCTAGATATTCTTTCAACATCTTTGCTTCTATTTTCCCAAGTCACATCTTGCATCGGATGATGATTCCACAACATGTTTACAAGTGAAATTTTCTTATTCCGTAACTCCTTTTCAGCATACTCCAAGATCTTGATAGGCTTTTCCTTATACTTCAACCTTGGATTCATCCCAATAGGCGTTCCTTTAAAGTATGTGTAGGATCAGCTACATACTTCCGAAGTTGGGAGACAGGAAACATGTTATGAATACCTTGAAGCTCTACTGGTAACTCTAATCAATTAGCCACCTTCCCAATCCTCTCGACAATAGGGAATGGTCTAGCATACCTAGGTGCCAACTTTTTCTCTTGTCTTTTGATTCCCAATTGTCATTGTGGAGTCAGCATCAAGAATACACTATCTCCTTCTACAAATTCCAAATCTCTCCTACATCAATCCACATAACTTTTCTGTCTACTCTAAGATGCCTCCAACTTGGTTTTGATCATCTTCACAGCTGGTTAAAATTTTGTTAAGATCAAAAGCATCCTATTCACCCATTTTACAACCTAAACTTTCCCAATAAAACGGGGACTAACATTTCCTTCCATATAAAACTTTAAACAAAGCCATTCCAATTGTTGATTGATAACTATTATTCTATGTGAATTCTGTATATGCCAAATTATTAATCTACTTAGTTCCAAAATCCAAAGTGCAAGCCCACAACATATCTTCTAAAACTCTATTCATTTGTTCAGTCTGTCCACCTGTTTGTAGGTGCACTGCTGTGCTGAACATCAATGTTGTCCCATACCTCTATTGCAGTTCAGTCCAAAACTTCGAAGTAAATCTAGGATCTCAATTTGACACAATACTAGAGGGTATTCCAATAGTCTGATTACTTCCTTCATATAAATCTTACTTAACTTCTCTAAAGAATCTCGTTGGTTAATGGGAATGAAATGAGTAGACTTAGTTAGTTGATCCACTATTACCCATATAGTATCTCGCTGTCCTAGTACCATGGGTAATCCTATAATGAAATCCATAGCAATTTTATCCTATTTCCACGATGGAGTAGGTAATGGCTAAATAATCCTCCAGGCCGTTGCTGATCGGCTTTCACCTACTGACAAATTAAATATCGAGCTATAAATTCTGAAAAGTCCTTCTTCATACCAATCCACCAATAATGCCATTTCAAGACCTAATACATCTTTACGGCTTCTGGATGGATGGTATACTTACTCTAATGTGCTTCCATTAAGATATCTTATCTCATTATAGATTGTTTCGGAGTACAATATCAATCTCGATAGCATATAATACCACCATTATCCTTTCGAAACTCATCTCCTCCTTTATTTGCCTCCTTTTGTGCCAACTTTTGCAAGTCTTCATCTTTATCTTGCTCTCCCTTCAATTGTTTCAAGAAAGCAGGTTGAATGAAGATATTACTCATCCTAATTTCTTCGTCTACTACAAAGGCTTCTAATTCTGGAATTCATAACATCTAAAGAGCTAATAAATTCACCTTCCTACTAAGGGCATCTGCTACTATGTTTGCTTTTCTAGGATGATATCTAATTGGACACCAAAATTCTTCCAAAAATTTCATCCACCTACGTTGCCTCATGTTTAAATTCTTTTGAGTAAAAACACATTTCAAATTTTTATAGTCAGTAAAGACTTCAAAATCAGCTCCATATAAGTAATGCCTCCATTTTTTAAGGACAAACACAATAGCTACTAACTAAAAGTCATATGTAAGGTAATTCTCCTTATGGGGTTTCAATTTCCTAGAGACATAAGTTATCACCTTTTTCTCTTACATCAATACTCCTCCCATCCTTCCTTCGATGCATCTATGTACATCTCATAAGGTTTGTCCATTATCGATAATGCCAAAACAAAGGTAGAACTTAACATTTTCTTCAGTTTCTGAAAACTTCTCTCACACTTTTCGGTCCAAAAATAAGGAACTTTCTTTTAGGTGAGTCCAGTCAAAAGTGAAGCTATCTTAGAAAATTCCTCAATAAACCTTCGGTAATATCCTTCTAATACTAAAAAACTTCGTATTTCAGTTGGAGTCTCGTGACATTTCAAGTTGGTTACCGCTTCAACTTTTGCAGGATCTATTGTAATCCTGTCTTTAGATATCACGTGTCCTTAGAATGCTACTTCTTGTAGCTAAAATTCACACTTACTGAATTTTGCATATAATTTAGCCTCCTTTAACTTCTCCAATACTTTCCAAAAGTGTTGTTCATATTCTTGAGGATCCTTAAAATACACCAGGATATTATCTACGAATATAACCACAAAACTATCTAAGTAACGCTAAAAGGTTTGGTGCATCAAATCCATGAAAATAGCAGGTGTATTGGTAACACCAAAGGGCATCACTACTAAATCAAAATGTCAATATCGTGTTTTAAATGCAGTTTTCGGTACATCATCTTCTCAAATCTGAACTCGGTAACATCCTTACCTTATGTCTAACTTCGAAAAACATCATGCTCCTTGTAAATGATTAAACAATTCATCAACCATAGGCAATAGATATTTAATCTTTACCGTCATTGCATTCAACCCTCGATAATCTATACACATCCGAACTAACCCATCTTTCTTCTTAACAAACAATACAGGTGCTCCTCAAGGTAAAGCACTAGGCCGAATGAATCCTTACTTCATTAATTCCTATAATTGTTTCTTGAACTCCTGTAATTCTATAGGTGACATTCTATAATGAGTTCTTGAAACTGGTTCTACCAATGGCACTAAATCAATAAAAAAACTCTACTTCTCTATCCAGTGGTAACTCTATTAATTTTGCCAAAAAAAATATCTAAATAATCATTCACCATAGGGACATCTTCAGGTTTCTTAACCTTTCCTAGCTTATTAATTACACGTATCCAGTATACCCTTTCCTAATTATCTTTCGGGCCTTAAGTCCCGATATAAAAGCATTACTCTTTCTTCCAGCCTTGCCTACAAGTTCCAATATAGGTTTCCTAGGCTGATGTAATTGTACTACCTTATGTCTACAGTTAACTTAAGCATGATGCTGAGATAGCTAGTCCAAACCCAAGATAGCATCATAGTCCCCTATGGGTAAACATATCAAATCTCCTCCCAGAATTTCATTCTCTACCAAAATCTTCCGTCCCTGATGTATTTTCTCACTATTTATTTACTTTCCCAATAGGGTATTAACAATCATTTCATATGAAGTTTATATTGGGTATCTCAAGCTCGTATTCTATATGGCGCAGTGGAAAATAAACGAGATACCATCCCAAGACTTGCCTATGTGTGGAAAACAAGACATAAATATAATAAAGATAACAGCCTTTTACCTTTATTTGATCGTCCGAAGAACAAAATTTCTTCTTCAAGTCGAGGTGCGATCCAGCAATCCTCTTGTGCAAACTCCACGTGGGTTGAACGTCTAACCACTATAATCACAATGTGTGATTATCTCTAACAGTAATCCACACAGAGGAATACTCAAGTACCAAAATTTCATGTGCTAGCAAAAAAATAAGGCGGCTAAGGTTATTTTGCTTTTCCAGGAAAAACGTGAAAAAGAGGAAGAACAAGTTGTTGTTTTCGTGTGTCTCTTAGCTAGGGTTTTTGTGTGTTACATCTATTATATGTTACACGAAAATTTTTTCTCCCAAAACTGAGAATTCTAATCCTATTAGAATTCCCTAATTATAATTAGAAACATCAAGTTCTCACAATTACAACTTGGACCACAAATTATAATTAGTTACAATTTGTCCACAACAACTTCTCTTTCTCTCAATCAATCCCACTATGTTATCAAATAACATCTTGCGTATATAATCCTCTACTGTGTGTGACCTATTAGGTTTCCCAATCAATTGGTAGAAAACATGAATTAATCCAAATGTCTTTGAGATTAATAATCCATAATTAATTAGAATTAATCCTATTAATTCTAATCAGGATTGGTTTATTAATTCATCAATTAATAAACCTATATTCCCAGATCATGAGTGGTAGCTAGCAACACATCATGACCACCCAAGAGTCCAGGAAGTCAAGTGGCTTGATATGAACCCTTCAATAACAAACTTCAGTGCAATTAACTCCTTTCACTATACAATATCTCATTCGGTTTGCAGTACAGAATTAGTACCAACTCCCTCCAGAATTAATTCTGGCCCGAATACAATAGTACTTGTACCAGGAATCCACTACTCTAGATGTGTATCATTGGAACTGTTTTCAATACACATTCACCTTGGCCAAGGACTTTCTGAATAGTAATTCCTACAAGTGGCCGTGAGATATTCGTCCCTACTATTAGGAGTGGTGAATCCCTTATTGACCCTCTCAACTACTTGCGTTTACCTCACAATGTACCCAATATCCATCCCATAAGTGGCCCTAGATCGAGCTCCAGAGATTGGAATCAAAGTACAAAGCTCAACAAATAAAATAACTTGGAGATCTCAAGTCTATGGATACTTGCACATTTGCTATATTGAGATTATATCACTGGCACTAAATAGTTATCTATGTGATTATCTCAAAGCTAGGTCATCTAATGAGCTTATTCCATTAACAAGCATCCATGTGTTAACTTTGAGTATCTCAATACTCACGGATATGAGAACCACCGCCTGATCAAATCAGGAAGTGTAACACATGCTAATCTTAATGCATTAATGATGTCCTGTCTCATTGATACTATGACTAGGGATTGTTTAAGTACTAACACCATCCAGTGTAGTAGGAATCTCATATCATGATCTCTATCATGATTACCTTAACACAGTGTTGTACTATGGACTTTATCGAACAGTTGTATTACTTAAAGTAAACAAAAGAAACTGTAAGATAAATAATACTTTTTTATTAAATAAAATGTGTCATATACAATGTACAAATATTGCCTCTAGGGCACAACACTAACAGCTTCTTCCCCTTCAATCCCTATAGTCTCAGAAAATGAATTGGCAACAAAAGAATGCATAGAACTGAGATCTACTAATACTTTAGCATCATGATAAAAAAATAAGAAATGTACCTTCCACTACTGTGGCATGGTTATCTGTCTTTTCCAATGCAACCACTCGAGCATTCACTTGTGGCTTGGCAGGTCCGGTTCCAGAGGTAGAAGCTTGTCTTGGGTTCCCTCTTCCTAGTCCTAATCTCCGGGTCGACCCCATCTTCCTATCCTTCAAGGGTGAGGACAATTGAAACTCTTATGTTCTACCTCACCACAATTAAAGCATTTAAAAGAGGGTTATCCTTCAGTCGGACCTCCCCTCCTCTGCATTTTTCCTTTCTTTTGCCGTTGGGGTTCTCTAGACAATTTCTGACTCATAGCCCGAAATCCACTTCGATTCCTCTCACCTACCTATTCAATGTCAGCTATCTCTACTGTAATATTTTAACTAGTGGGAGCCATGCTTTTCAGTACGCTTTTCAATTTCGGTCGTAGACCTTTCACGAAACGTCTAATCCTATCTGCCTCTGAATGGACTAGAAGTGGGTAATATTTTGATGGTCTAGTGAATTCTATGGCATATTACCCCTTAGTACGACCTCCTTGTCAAAAAACCTAAAACCCGTCCTCCCTCCTTTCCACCACCTAACTGGGGATAAACTCCTTCTTCAAACTAGCCTTGAAATCCTTCCACTTTTACTCTCGTTGGTTCATTTCTCTTGCCACCAATCTTGGGCAGGTCCTTTTTAATTAAAATGTAGCAAGTTGTACTTTCCTCTGCTCTAAATAATTCAGAGCTGCAAAAAATCTTCTCCATTTGTTAGATCTAATTTTTGGCCACTTGTTCTGAATCAGGTCACCCTTGAAATTGCGGAAGATGAAATTTCAAAAAGTGCTCAAGAGCTCGGTCTGATTCGAATTCATTTTTTTGACTTTCCTTACTCATACTCTCATTCATTCTAGTATTCTCATTTGCTCTAGTGGCAGTCTCAATCAACTGTTGAATAGTATCAACCATTTTCTGGAAAGTTTGAAACATAGAGTGGTCCAAAATTGTAAGTTGAGAACTGTCCACATGCAGTTCCTCCATTGTTGGCTCAGGGTGATTCTGAGTAATTCATGACGATCATCCGGGAGTTCTTTTAAGAGGCATCTTGCCCTTATCATTCTTATCCGTCCTATCTACATAATGAAAAAGTTCTATTAGGTCCTATGACGATACCACAATTCTATAATACTAGGCTCTGATACCAATTGTAGCACCCCTACTAAAAGTAACAGCAGAAGCATACCAACTGGGTGTCGTCCCATCCAGTTACCTAGATATGGGGTCTTTATAACGAAAAACGAAAGAGAGTATACAAGGTCCAGACTCATACAAATATCCTATACTGATGGTTACATGCACCCGCGCGCGCACGCACACACACACACACACCACACATATATACATACATACAACAGAGAATCTCATACATATAATCTCTATACTACATCAGTAAAAGTGCATAATCTAAAGAGAAAATGTCTGGACCTAGGCTGCTATCACTATAGTATCATTCTTCTATCTGTAGGACTACTCAACTCTGAATCCTACAAAAGAGTAAGATAAAAGACACGTATGAGTGAAAAATCACTCAGTGAGTCCCATGCGTGCTAGTGCTTTATTCAAGAAACCGAGTATATAAAACCTTCGTGGAAAAGCATTTCATTTTCATACTGGAAACAACTCTAAAACTCTCTAAAGAAGAGTTTTAGAACTTAATCATTTTTGAAAAACTGTATTTTGATTTCAAATTATTGCCTCGATTTTCCAAATCATGGCACTTCGCCAACAGAAGGTCAGCTAGTATGCAAAGCTCACAAGACTTCGCCTTTGGTGCCACGTATCATAATACTTAGACCACAGCCTACAACACTCAATCGTGTATCGCTAGAAAATAAGTACACCGCAGCGTACTACTGAGAAAAAATAATAGGTATACTGTAGCATATTCTTGCTACCATAAGCCAAGGGTCCTAATTTTGACGTCAATCACCATCGAAATGGTAAGGAATCAAAAGCTACCGAGTGTACCTGCCCAGCATTTAGCGAATGACTCAAAAATAATGTGTGCCTATAAACGCATCAAATTCCTGGTGCTAAACAGCTGGCCAGGATGACTCATCTTAATGTTCTGTCGCCCTGTTTGGAGTAAGACAAACCCCAAACTAGGTAGGTTACTTGGGGTCATATATCTCTAACATGAGTTAGTACAAAGATCAAAGTCCTTACTGAGTAGTTAACGTTACCAATACCAACCCCTACTAACTGATCAAGCCAGCGGGTTATTTGTTCCTACAGGATTTTCAAAACAAATATTTTTAAGACAAAATATAATTTTTCAGGAATTGATCCTACTGACTAGCAAGCCAGATAATTATTCCCACAGGCTCCGCAGGGCCAATTAATTTATTCCAAAGGCACATCAGGCTAATAAAGTAATTTTTGGGATCAAAATGTCATTTTCCAAAAGTTAATATCCTATCGAGAGATCATTTTCTAAAACCGTGTTGAAACAAGTTAAATAGTTCTTTTCACACATTAAAACAAGTTTCCAAGAGCATTCGGGTCGTTTTGCCCGTACTTGATCACATAACTCATTTCCAAGGGTATTCGGGTTGTTTCTCCCGTACCCAATTCCAAAAGACTTTCCAAGGGTATTCAGGTTATTTTAACTTTACCCGATTTGAAACGTATTCACAAAAGTTCTAATAAGGATATTTCGGTTATTTACGAAATACCTGATTCCAAAGGTTTTCATAAAATATTCCAATAAGGACATTTGGATCATTTCCAAATACCCGATTCTAAAAGGAACTTATTTCAAGAAATCCAGAATTCTAATCCTAAAGGGGATTAAATTCAAAGTTTCCAAACATGTTTCCATAAAATATTCTAATAAGGGCATTCTTGTCAATTTGTGAAAATCTAAATTCCAAAATTTTACCATTTTTCTAAAATCCCAAGCATTTAATCCCAAAAGGATTAAATTCACAAAATTCATATTTTAAATATCCGTTAAGATTTCCAAGCCAATTATAAAGTTTATTCGAGCCCAAAATGGCATAAAATAAGTCTTTCTTAGGGATTTCCAAACGATATAAAACATAGCATTTCTTGAAAAAATAAAACGTACTAGCTTTCAAAAGGTTTTAGAAGTCAAAGGGACTCATCTCGTGTCCTAATTAAACTTTTCTCATTCAGGCTGGTCGATCACTGTTTTCAATGTATCGTTAGCCGTTTAACCAAAAACCTACATCAAACATCGTTTTTAGGTTTAGTCATGTTTCGTCAAAAAATAGCCGACGGTTAACCAACGTCCAACCAACGGTCAGCTGTCATTCAAGAAAACGCACGACGGTTGTTCATGTCGCTTTTCCGTCGTTTGTTCAATTGTTTTATTTTCATTTTTCCACACCCTTCCTCTCTTCATGAGCAAGGAATTATGTTCATGTTTCCCATTCATTTCATCCAAAAATCATATAATTAATCATTCTTAAGTTCATCCATTTTCAAACTAATTTCTGGAATTTCACTGCTTGACACATAATTTTGTTTTGCACATAACTTTCAATCCACATCTCCGATTGGACTCTACGATATATCAAAATGACCGTAAGACTCTTAACTTTAATTTAGTATAAGTCCTTTCCTAAGTTCAAGTGTCCGTGACACAGTACAGAGGCAAAAACATCCCTCGTAGTTTGCCTAATCTCAACCATTCATGTTATCTTTTGCAATCCTTTAACCTTTAACACCTTGACAACATTAAATTCAGTCAATTTTCCCTTCATATCATCTTTGATCCTTCAATTTTCAGATTCCAACAACTCATGAAAGCCATGTTTATTCAACACAACTTCACTTCTTTCAATCAAAAGCTAACATAATTAATCTTTCCACTTTGATCCTTATTTCATCAACCAAGATCAACCTTGCAAGCTACTGTGAAAACCCATTCCTTCATTGCACAAAACAACATCCATAAAAATTCTAGGCAGCCGACACACATAGACACATAAAAAGTTCATCAACAAAGTTTATAAATCCTAGTTTTTTATCCAAAATCAAGACATGAAAATCATGTTTTCATGTTAAAATTGATATCATAATGATCACCATTCACCCTAATTCAAGCAAGGTAGGGTTTTACCTTGTATTTAGAGCTCTTTGCTGTGATTTACTCCAAGAACCTCTCAAGAACCTATCAAGAACTCACACACTTCACAAAGAACACACACTGGCTACCTTTTTCTTTCTTTTTGCTATTTTCTTTTGATTTCTTTTCTCTTGTTTTTCTCCCCATGAGGCTGCCGAATTTTTCTGTCTGTAGAACAGCCTTCCTACCACCATTTCTCATCAGATTTTGGCCAAGGAATTTTTAATTCAATTAATTATATGGTGGAATTCATGTAGGTGTATTCCAATCACAATTTTTGTAGATACCAGATGAATCAACAAGTTATCAGAAATTTTCTTCCTTAATTTTTCTCTTCTTTTCACTCTTGTGGCTGCCAATTTTCAGCCATTCCACCACCATCTCCATGTCAAAAATTGGTCAAATAAATTCCTCAAGGCATTAATTGAAGAGCTCCACAAGTGATGTGTTCCAATCATAATTAAACACATCATTCTTCTATTTACTTTATAATTCCTTAATTTTATGTATCATGCCTGAATTCTTTATGCAACCTCTCATAAGTTGACACATGTTCATGGCTACCAATCACAAAAATGCCACACGTCCAAACTTTCAATCGCATTTTCAATTCTTCCTCAAAAATGACAAAAATTGGGTTCGAAATGGAAAAATATTTTACTTTACCATTCAACTCCAAAAACTCTACTGAATCCATTGGTAATACTCAAATTCTTCAATTCTCTCTTATTTTGGTCAAATTCGTTGTCAAAGTTATGGGCGTGGTCAAAATGACAAAAATACCCACGATAACCCGAATGACAGTATTCACACCAAAACGTGTGTTTTATCTCACTGTTCAATTTCTTCAATGTACCCCAAAATTCTTATTTTATTAACAATAGTAGCCATTTGAAGATTTAGGGTACGGGTAGAACAAGTCCAATAATTACATCTAGGTCTCGACAAAATATTATCATACCAAAATATTCACTTCATTATACTGATCATCTTTTGTTCTGGCCATTGATACAAATTTTCATCCTATTACAAGTAGCAGCCAATCAAGGTTTAAAATACAGGGTATTATAGCCGCGGCACCATCTGACCACGGCTTGGGCTACGACTCAGAAACATACCTGTTGTAGATGGCTTCATGGATGCCATATGCGGCTTTGAGATGTTTTGTCTCTATATCAATGGCCTGATGCTATGCATCCTAGCCTAGCATCTTCTTCTTCTCCATTTTTTCTGCTGCGTTTTCTTCTGATTTTCTTTTGTAATCTTCACAGCAGTATTACAGAGTCGAATTTGTTTATATAATCAAACCAAAATAAATTGAAACAACCACTTATGACCTTAAAACACTGGGCTTACATGATCACTATGAAAGCAATTAAATTGTAGTGTTCCTATGTTTCCATTCGCAAAGCTTACAGATGATATATCCCATATTAGTAAAGAACGAAGGATCACAGGTATGATATCAAACAACCATTGTCCAGTTTTATTTACTAACATGCTTCCTACATTTTCTATTATACTAACATGCTCTGATACTAATTGAAGGTTAAATATCGCAAACATGAACATGGAAGCAATAAAAAATACGCAACGAAAGAGGTTATATACCTTTGCATTTTCTTATAATTGGCTGTGTTTATTTCGATTGAATAGGTATAGATGGTGTGCCAGAAGTTCCTGTTCTCAATGATTGCTCTAGTGATGATTCCAGTTACTGTCGAGCAAGTAGACAGCTCATTCTCTTTCACGCGAGGCTCTCAAGTATTTGGTATATAACACTGCCTAAATTCATCTAGTGAAAGCTTATAGGCTAAGGGATTGGTCTTTTGCTTTTGTTGATCAATTGCTACAGAGCAATCATCAAACAAAGACATCTTCTCTTATTTTGTTAGAGAACATAACTGAGAGAGAAAAACAAAAAGAATTGGCAGCTAGGTCTTCTTTCTGAGAATGATTTTCTATCTTTGTTAGGAGTTCATCCTTGGTATATGAAACTCTGATAGTAGAACAACCTTCTATGCTATCTCAAAGATGTCGGGCAATATCTATTTGAAAATTTAAAATGCCTTAAACTAGCTGCCTAACACCAAAGACCCACACCTGTTTATTAACCCCTATTAGACTAGGATTAAAATATGGACCTTTGGTCCATCTCATTAGGCTAACTTAAATTAATTAACTGGACCAGGATTAATTGAAACCCAACAGGTAATTAATTAATTAGCCCAAAATGGACCAAAACATTTTTTCAAGCCTTTTACCTAATTCAGACCTGGCCAATCTTAATTACTCAATCTGGGCTCTAACCCAGAATAACTAATTAACCAACTGAACGAGGCCAACAAATAAATTTCTCTTTGAACCCTTTATTTTATTCTAGCCTAATAAATAAATTAAGCTACCTGAATAAAATAAAATTCATTTTATTTAAGATCATTTCCTTAGCCCGAAAGTAATTAGGGCTTACGAGCTATATCAGGGACTAAAAGAAGCATCGACTTAGCTACTAAAATGACTAAAATATCCCTACTATAGAAATTTTTGTATTTTACATTTTAAATATTTCTTAATATCACTATAAGAAGATATTAACCCCAAGGACAATGTTGCATTAGCCAAGTCTCCGACCTATAGGTATGATGACAAATATACCCCTCTACATAATGTCGTATATTTAGAGAGGAAGAGTGTACTAACACCTCTTTAAATGACATTGACTATCCTTAGACCTCTAATCCAATGATTCATGATTTCTTGGAATGTTCCCACTTTCCAAAGGAGCTATCTTAAAATAAATATCCAAGTCTTGTTTCCTAGTGCCCTAGATATTTAGATCATTTGAACAATCATAAGAGGCGATATAGCATATAAGCTATCTTGTACAAGTCTGTCTTGACTAATTAGTCAAACATACCCAACATACAAGTATATTAGTCCTACAATAGAATCTCAACTATAGTACACTAAAGTATACACTCCTAGCTTTGCCAGACCACAAACCCGTACTCAAGTCATAGGGTATAAGTCCACACTATAGTAGTAGTAGTCTAGGTTTCTATCAATATAGTATATTTAGAAACCACTACTACAGGTCCGGTTGTATGTATTCAAAATATACTTATGTTATGAAGTGAGAGGACTATTCAGTGGCTAAAGATAAGTCATTCCCTATTTGGAATTTATAACACAATAACCTTAGCATGATGAGATTCCCACTCTCATCATCTGGTTAAGAACAATAGTTTATATGTTAGGTAACCCATGATCTATACCTTATGTGAAAGTCCTCCATTTATATAGATCACTTGCTTAAGCACAATAGGTCTTTTCTAGCAATATCATGTATAAAATAAAATGCGAAAACATAAACAATTAAAGAGAATAAAACTTTTATTAATTTAATCGACATTACATCATAACTACAGTCTTAGTGGGCATACAAGCCAACATGTATATATATGTATATAAATATATATTTATTAACATATTAAAAATGTATAGTAAGATATATTTTTGTATGTATGTATGTGTGTGTGTGTGTGTATATTTTTATAATGTAATAATATATATCTATGTATATATGTATATCTTTATATATTTTTTTGGTATATATTTAGTGTGTGTATATAAATATATTATTAAAAGATATTAATTATTAATTGATAGGGGCTAAAATCATCACTATTTTTCTAATTATTTGAGGATATTTTGTGATACATTTATTGTAATAACTAGGCATATTCTTTTACATTTGATATTTTACCCTTGGAAAGGCGTTTTGGAATTTTATCGTAGAAAACGATGAACCAATGACAAAATTGTCGCCGTCCGTGACCCACGGAACCGACACTAACCCAGATCTGGAAAATAGGGGATATCTTCATCAAAATAACAAAGGATGGCTAGCACTGGCTGTGACCCTCCAAGCCGGCGCTGGCTCCGCTCTGGTCCATGTCGATGTGCTTCCAAATTTTTGTGCTGATTTGGCAATTTTCAAGAGTTTTGATATTTTCTAATCTCTACTCAACTAAAAACTCTTAGGGGATGAATTTTAGCATCTTGGAAGCCTATTTAAACAAGAAAAACACAAGACAAAAGAGTGAATTCAAGGATCAAATAAAAAAATTACTCATTAAAGGAGGAATTCATCAAATTAAAGAGGATTATTCAAGAGAGTTTTCAAAGGAGAAGAAGGAGGTTTGTCTATGAGTGCTTTCTTTTACCCTTTTGTTTTTCTTAAACAATTATGTACTTAATATTTTCATTATACTTTAACATTGTTTTTAGGATTCATGATTTATTAGTTATTTTAATCTTTTGATTAATTGATTATTGTTCTTGGTATTTGATTACTTGTTTGGCTTACAGAGTTAGTTGGTTGATTTTTGTTATTAACTTGCTTGAAAAAATGGTTGGTAATAAATTCAATTAATTAATTTCATATTTGATATCTTTTAACTTACTTAAAAAAAAGGTTAATTGTTAAGAACTTAGGTAATCAAAGGTTGGTTGATGATTTTTAGAATATAGATTCATTGACTAATTTTATATTTTAAATCACTTATAATGTAGGAGTTTATGTGAGGATTGGTTTTACTGCATCTTTTGGGTAAATTAGTTAAGATAGAATATGTTCACTTGTTTAACTAGAAGGTAATGATTCCATAGATTGCAAACAAAGTGGATCTATATTAAATTCTTCATGAGACCAAGATAATAATTGATTGTGATATTGGCTAAGTAATTCATTATCATGTTGCCAAAAGTTTTTGTCTAAATTGCATATTTTGACATCCTTGAGTTGTACATATTTCTTTATTTTTCATTTTATTTCTTATCACTTTTTTAGGTCGGTTAAACAATGAATGAAAAGTGATTAGTGTGTACTAGTTCCTTTGAGGATCGATACTCGTTAATTTTCCTATGTTGTGCTTGTGATGAGTATACTTACTTGTATGTGTGTTTTAGGATTAATGTTCTAATTAAAACTTAACTAAGGGATGAATTTAAATTTGATGATTTTTATGCACAAAAAATTTGTGCATAAAGTTTTTGGCATTACTGCAAGGGAACAATTTCATAAAAGCTTGGATTTTATTGATTTAATGATATTTATATGTTTATATGTCTATATGTAACTATATAAATATGTATATATGTTCCTTGTATGAATAGGTGCCATAATTTAGTTTCTTGTATAGTTGTTGTAATTTCTCTAACTTTATTTGTGAATAAGTACCTTAACTAACTAACTAACTAACTTGATTTAATATTGCACTGTTATATAGAGTACTAACAATGTACTTTATGTAGGTGAGATGGCCAATTGGAACATGGAATGGTATTCTAACATGTCTCAAGAGATGACATCTTAACCATCCAACTTCACTACCTTAGAAGGGGTATTGGGAAAATTTGCCACCTATGTAACCAAATGCTTTCACGAGATAGATGAGACATTTGGAAAATTTGAGAAAATGATTAGAAACATGGAAAGGCAAATTTGGGTTTTAACAGATCAAGTGATAAAGTCACCATTAGGGGTAGAAACATAGCATAATTCAGCTGCCATTACATTATGAAGTGGTAAGGAGCTATCCGATCCTTGCACGAAACCGGTACCATATTTAGAAGATGGACCGGAACCAATCTCTTTGAGTGAACCTTTTGAAAAATAACCTAAAAAAATCAGATTTTCAGGCATCAGTACCTTACCCCACTCATATGCAAAAAGTAAGAAAATATGCACAATTTGACAAGTTTTTAGAAACATTCAAACAACTGCACATAAATATCCCACTCAGTGAGGCTTTGATACACATGCCCAAATATACAAAGTTCCTCAAAAGCATGGTTGTCAACAAAAAGAGGTTGGAGGAATTGTCCACTGTGGTTTTAAATGAAGAATGCTCAGCTATCTTGCAAGACCAACAGACTTTGCCACGAAAAGAAAATGATCTAGAGAGTTTTTCTATTCTTTGTCTTGTTGGTACTCTTACATTTTGTAATGCATTAGCAGACTTAGGTGCTAATCTTTTACCATATAAAACTTTAAAAAAGATAGGCCTAGGTGAGCCTAAGCCCACTAGGATAAGTATTCAACTTGCGGATAGATCTATCAAATATCCTAGAGGAATAGGAAAAGATGTATTGATTAAAGTGGATAGATTTATATTTCCTATGGATTTTATTATTCTTGATATGAATGAAGATTCTAAAGTTCCTTTAATCCTAGGTTGACCTTTTCTAGCAACTGCCAAAGCATTAATTAATGTTTATGGGGGAAAGTTGACACCTAGGGTTGGGGATGAAGAAGTTATTATCAAAATCTATAAAAACATGCAACATCCTATTTCTTATGATGATTCTTGTTTAAGGATTGATATTCTGGATGAACCTATCTTTGATTTTATGCAGGAATCATATGTCAAATGCTATATGGACTTAATGGAACAATCTATTGCATATTTGGAAAAGTCAAATGAAGGCCATGAGTTGGGAGAATTTAAGGAAATTGAAAAAAACAGTTTGGGAAGGATGAAATCATTCATTAAGGAACCACCAGAATTGGACTTAAAAAACATCCCTGAGCACTTGGAATATGCATTTTTGGATAAAGGAGAAAAATTACCAGTGATCATAGCAAAAGACCTTACCTGTGATAATAAGACTAAATTGGTAATTCCATTAGGAAAATATAAGGGAGTTATTGTATGAAAAATCACAGACATTAAGGGAATTAGCCCTTCTTTTTGTACTCACAAAATTTTTTTGGAAGAAGGAGTCAAACCTGTGGTGCAACCCTGACGTAGGTTGAACCTAAATATAAGTGATGTGGTAAAATGTGAGGTGATTAAACTCTTAGACTCCGGCATCATTTATCTTATTTCTGATAATATTTAGGTGAGTTCAACACAAGTGGTACAAAGAAGAGAGGAAGGACTGTGGGCCCAAATAAAAAAAAATGAGTTGATTCCAATGAGATTGGTAACCAATTGGAGGGTTTGCATTGATTATAGAATATTGAATGAGGCAACTAGAATTGACCATTTTCCTCTCCTTTTCATTGACCAAATGTTAGAAAGGTTAGTCGGACATGAGTTTTATTGTTTTTTAGATGGTTTTTCCGGGTACTTTCAAATTCCCATAGCACCGGAAGATCATGAGAAGACCACCTTTACATGCCCTTTGAGTGCTTTTGCGTATCGATATATGCCTTTTGGTATTTGCAATAGTCCTAGAATTTTCCAAAGATGTATGATGGCTATTTTTGAAGGGCTTTTGGGAGACATAATGGAGGTTTTTATGGATGATTTTTCTGTTTTTGGTGAATATTTTGACTGGTGTTTGGCCAATTTGGAAAAGGTGCTTCAAAGGTGTAAAGAGACCAACCTCATGCTTAATTGAGAAAAATGCCACTTCATGGTGCAAGAAGGTATAGTATTAGGGCATATGATTTCACAGAAAGGTATTGAGATAGATATAGCAAAAATTGGGGCAATTGAAAAACTCCCTCTTCCTACTTCTGTGAAGGCTATTCGAAGTTTTCTTGGTCATGCCAGTTTTTATAGGAGTTCATCTTAGATTTCTCAAAAATTTCTAAACCTCTTACCTCTTTACTTGAAAAGGTGCTATTTTTAATTTTGATGAAAAATGTTACAATGCTTTCAATGTGCTTAAAAAGAAATTGATTAATTCTCCTATTTTAATTGCACTAGATTGGTCTCTTCCTTTTGAATTAATGTGTGATTCAAGTTATTATGCAGTAGGCGCAGTGCTTGGACAAATAAAGAATAAGCATTTTTCAACTAATTTACTATGCAAGCAAAATTGTTACGGCAGCACAGGAGAATTACACTACAACAAAGAAAGAATTTCTTGCAATAGTATTTGCTTTCAATAAATTCAGTTCTTATCTTGTTTTGTCCAAAGTCATTATGTATACGGACCATTTTGCCCTTAAATTCCTACTAATCAAGCATGATTCCAAACAAAGATTAATAAGATGGGTTTTGTTGTTGTAGGAGTTTGACTTAGAAATTAGGGACAAAAATGGAGTTGAAAATTTAGTTGCAAATTACTTATCTAGGTTGGAAAATCCCAACCTAGAACCCGTGGCCGAAAAAGACATTAATGACTCCTTTCCGAATGAACAACTTCTACTTGTTGACGGCAAGATTTCTCAAACACCTTAGCCTGCAGATTTTTCTAATTAATTGGTTGCAAGAATTATTTCGGAAGATTTCACTATGCAACAAAAGAAGAAATTCTTCTCCGAGGTAAAGTATTATTTTTGCGAAGATCCCTACTTGTTTCGGTGTTGTGCGGATCAAATCATTCGAAGATGTGTGGATTCTGTAAAAAGTACAAACATCTTAAACATTGTCATGAAGGACCCCACAGGAGGCCACTATTAAGCTAACAACACCGCAAGAAAGATGCTTGAGTCTAGATTTTATTAGCCTACACTATTCAAGGACTCTCACAGGTTTGTTCAAAATTGTGATAGGTGCTAACGTACATGTAACATTTCTAAATCTAATGAGTTGCCCTTACAAATTTTTCAAACTTGTGAATTTTTTTATTATTGAGGAATTGATTCTATGGGCCCTTTTCCTAATTCTTTAGGTAACAAATACATCTTAGTTGCGGTTGAATATGTATCTAAGTGGGTTGAGGCACAAGCCTTGCCTACTAATAATGCTCGGGTTGTGGTTAAATTTCTTTAAAAAATTTCACCTGGTTTGGAGTGCCTAAGGTACTCATTATGATAGGAGAACCTACTTTTGTAATGCCCAATTAGATAAAGTTCTCAAACATTTAGGGGTTACTCATAAGTTTGCTACCCCTTATTACCCCCAAACAAGTGGCCAAGTTGAGGTGGTTAAGAGAGAATTTAAAAGAATTTTGAAAAAAGTGGTTAATCATACGCGAAAGGATTGGAGTTTGAAACTAGATGATACACTTTGGGCCTATAGGATTGCTTCTAAAACTCCTCTTGGTACTATCCCTTATCTATTGATATATGAAAAATCTTGTCATTTACCTATAGAAACTGAACACAAAGCTTATTGGGCTATCAAACTTGTTAACTTTGATCTTAAGCTTATTGGACATTCTAGGTTACTTCACTTGAATGCATTGGATGAATTGAACATGGCTGCATATGATAATTCTCTAATCTACAAAGAACTGGTAAAACGGTGGCATAACAAACATATTCCTCAATCCCAGGCATTTAAAGAAGGTGATCAAGTATTGTTGTTTAATTCTCACTTACGACTATTTCCGGGTAAGGTAAAATCAAGATGGTCAGGGTCGTATGTTGTGACTAAGTTTTTTTCCTTTTAGTACTCTTGAAGTCTCTCACTAGGTTAATGGTACGTTCAAGGTTAATGGAAATAGGGTGAAGCATTATTTTGGTGAAACTTTTAACACCTTGGATCATATGGATATTTTCCTCTATGATCCATGATACCTTTCTTAGGATTGTTTTTTAATTGCTTTGTTTCTTTTATTTCATTTTATTTTGTTCTTATTTTTATTTTTGTAGATTTATGTTTTCTTATTTTTGTTTCTTTTAAGTTAGATACTCTTTTAACGTCTCTAATGACTACTTCTTGTGATGAATTCCAATATGTTGAAATTTAAGTGTAATGGAAGTATTTTCTTTCCTCCATTCCTCCTCTTTATTTATTTTGGTCTCCTTGGCTTTGCTTTTATTGTTATATTTTTGCCATTGAGGACAGTGTCCAGTTTAAGTGTGGGGGGAGAGTTTAGGTATATTGAAAATATTTTCCATATATTTTTCAAATTTTTTTTGTGGTTTTCATTGTTCAACAATGTTTAATTCTTTTTCTTACTTGGATATGAATTTATGTCATTTATTTCGTGGATTTTTAATGAAATTATTTTATTGAATAGGATATTGTCAAGACTTGAGAATTTGGGTTAATATTATGCATTGGTGTTTGAATACTATTTGACTTATCTAGTTTGAATATGGAGAATATGATGAATGTGGGAAAGTTTTGTTGGCTCTTGTATTATGAGTTTAAATTTTGATTAGCTTTGAGTTATGATAAGGAATGTGAGGAGATAAAAGATCTTTGAAAGGAAAAATTGTGGAAAATTTTTGTGAGTTGAAAAAAATTGAGCAAAATAAGTTGAATGTTATTTCCTCTTCGAATATGAAAAAGTATTGTTTTTACTTGATTATGGGGGCCAATACGGATAGTGAAAAGAAATCCACCTTCTTAAAGCTATGACCTTCATAAAAAAGAGGTCAAATGTTGAAAAAATGATGAGTGATGACTATAAAGGGACCAATACGGTGTGTGAAGAGAATTCTCTAAGTCATTGAAAAAATAGGGAGAAAAAAAATTGGAGTGCTTTCCTTATATCATGACTTAAGTGGTGCAATTTTCAGATTTATAATGCTTGAGTTGGTAGATAGCTTGTCTTGTGTGATTCATGTTTTCTATATTTTTACGTGAAGGGTGAAATAATTTTCTTAGACTATGGTATACAGTTGATTAATTTGACTTCAAGCGTTTTGTGATGTCTTGTTAAATGTTTCGAAGTTTGAATTGTTTTCAAATGGTGTGGATGACAAGAGTTTTTATCTGAAGTTTGAAAGGAAGCATAATCCTTGCTGTGTTTCAAATTTTTGGAATAAAGACGAGCTTGTGTTTTCTGGATGATTTTCTTGGCTAAAGTGTCTTCCTTGAGGTCAAGCAAAAGTTCAAGTTGTTGGATTGTATGCCCTCTTAGACTAGGTTTCTGATGTAAAATCGAATATTTTAATAAAAGAATTTATTTTCAGAAATTGTTTGTGAATTTACTTTTTGTTTTTGCATGATTTTCATTTGGAACAGGCCCACTGTGTTTAAATAAGTGATCCATGTGAATGGTGGTCTTTCACAGTAAGGTATGGATCACGGGTTATTTAACACATAAACTTTTGTTCTTAACCTATTGATGAGACTGCGAATCTCATCATGTTTAGGTTATTATGTTATGAATTCCAAATGGGGAATGGCTTACCTTTAGCCAGTGGATAGTCCACTCACTTCATGACATAAGCGTATTTCGAATACGTAGAACAGGACCTGCAGTATTGTTTTGTCAAAGTACTAAATGGTAGAAACCTAGACTACTACTGCTATAGCGTGGACTAATACTCTACGACTTGAGTATGAGTTGGTGGTCTGGCAAAGTTGGAAGCATATACTTTGATTTGGTATAGTTGAGGTTCTATCGTAGGGCCAATATACTTGCATGTTGGCTATGTGTGACTAGTTAGTTAAGACAGACTTGTACAAGATAGTTTATGCACTATATCGCCCCTTGTTGTTGTCCGAATGGTCTGAAATGTCCAGGGCCCTGGGAAACATGACTTGGATGTTTGTTTTAGGGTAGCTCCCTTGGAAAGCAGAAACACTTCAGGAAGTCGTGGATCATTGGACTAGAAGCCTAAGGATGGTAGATGTCATTTAGAGGGGTGTTAGTACACTTCTTCCTCTCTAAATGTACGGCGATGTGTAGAGGGGTATTTTAGTCATTTCACCTGTAGGTCGGACACTTTGCTAATGCAGCATTGTCCTTGGCGTCAATATTTCCTTATGGTGATATTAGGAAATATTTAAAATGCAAAATATAGCTAGTTATATAGCAGGGGTATTTTGGTCATTTTAGCAACCAAGGCGATGTGTCTTTTTGGTCCTCGGAATAGCCCGTAAGTCCTAACTAATTTTGGGTTGAGGAATTGGTCTCAGTTGAAGAGGATTTTATTTTATTTGATTTTATTTAATTTTATTCAGGAAGTCTAATTTATTATTGGACTGGAATAAAATAAATAAATAAATTAAAATAGGAGTTGAGAGAAATTAATTATCTAGTTTAATTGGTTAATTAATTATTCAGGGCCTAGGTCCAGTATGAATAATTAAGAAATTAACCTGGGCTTAAATTAGGGGAAATAATTAATGTTTAATTATTTATTGGGTTATTTATATAGGCCCAAGAAATAAATAATTAAAGATTAATTATTTTGGTTCATTTGGGCTCATTAATTATTTATTGGATTATTTATATAAGCCCAGGAAATAAATAATTAATGTTTATTATTTTGGGCCTTTTGGGTCCAAGGAAAATAATAAATATTTTTTCGGCCCAATAGCTTGGACCTTAGGGTTTTTTGCAGATACGATTATGAAGAGTTTAGGGTTAAGCCACACTTATTCTCAGGATAACATCCGGGTGTTTGAAATTTGATATCCCAGGGATATGTTTATCAGATATTTGAATCCCAGTTTTGGCTAACCATTAAAACAACTCTGTGGAAAAAGAAAAACCCTAGTTTTTCCCTAGCCACAACAAGGCTCACGCCACTCTCTCTCTCAGAGACATCTTCTTCTATTTTGTGTTTTCTCCTTGGACTTTGCTAACCAATAGCAAGTGAACGAAGGAGAATTGAGACCGTTCCTCTTCACCATAGTGTTCACTGACTAGAGGTTAGGTTGAGGAATATTTCGAGAGCTGGAAAGCTTGGCGTTAATGCAAACAAGGTGAAGTAGATGGCTAGCGGGTGTTCAACCAGAAGCTTCTTCAAGTGGGCAAAGCGAGGCGATTCCAGTCGTTCAATCCGCTTTTACTCAACCTAGAAGGGTTAAGAAGCGCAAATGTATGATTTCATACTTCTGTATAGCCTTTAAGGCTTGGTTTTATTTTTCTCTAAATTTTTTCCCGTGACTGCACATGCTCTCTGTTTTTTGTTTCCTTCAATGTGGTATCAGAAACACTGGTTTTTGATCAATATAGGGAGCATGGTAGTTAATAAAAATATAGAAGATGATTACACCTGTGATCCTTCGCTGTTTTGGTATAGGATAGGATCTCTGTGAGCTTCATCATTGAAGCATAGGCATCACTGTAAATTTTTTTTTTGGCTTTGCTAGTTAATCGTGTAAACCCAATTTTAATGGGTATAGGCGGTTGTGGTTTTGTTTTGGATGTTTTTTGTAAGTAAAAATGTCCAAAGAAGCCGAAGAAATAAGCAAAAGGTGAAGGGAAAAGCCTCTGCAAATTTTCGCGCGAACAGAAGAAAAAAACGAAGAAGATGACACTGTTCCTAAGCTGCGCAAGCCGAGCTGAGCTGCTGCATTTCTGTGAGGAGAGCCGGTCGCTGTTGAGCCGAGCCGTTGGGAGAATTGGAGCCGATTGCATGAAATTTGCAATTGCAAATTTACAATTGAAGCGCGGGTCAGCAAACCGGATAAAGGCGTGGATCTTTGTGGGTCGGAAGCAGAGGTGAAACGATCGTGGGTTGTGGGTCGCGGGCAGCTCCGTGGGTCGCGCAGTGAGAGATCCGGTGCGGCGCGGTGCACCGAAGGCCACGCGGGCGCAGATCCGGTGCGGCTCGGTGCAGTGGACCGCCAGCGTTTTTTCTGCAAATTTTTTTTCTTTTTCGTTTTGGGTCCCATACCAGGCGAAGTTAATATTTTTGCAATATTTATATTCTTGGCATATATTTGCATGAAAAATATTAGTAAGGGATTTTAGGATTAAACAAGATCATTAATTAATTAATTAATGTGTTTAATTCTATTATTTGGGCACTTAGGTTTAAAAAATAGAAAAGCATGAAAACGTTTATTGTTTTGAGCATGCTATTTTTTTTATGTACCTATGTGTGCTTTTTCCCCAAGACCAAAGTCTTTGATAACATTTTTGACAAGGAAAATTATTTTTCTTCAAAAATTAAATGGTTATTTTAATTGGTACAAAAATTAATCCTTGAATATTTTCTCAAAGGATTTAATCCTTGACATAGAAAATATATTGGATTTAGATATTTTTGTAAATTAAAATGGAGAGCCATTTTGTTTTGTTTTGGACTAGAAAAATTATTTTGTCAAATAAACTTGAGACCAAAGTTTCTAGAAAGTTTTAATTGGAAAATTTTTGAAATCATTAAGTTTTAACTTAAATAAAATTAGTCCATGGAGAAAATCTCTCAAAGGATATAAGCCTCGACATAGAGATTTTATTGGACGTAGATATTTTATTTTTGAGTTAAGGAAAAACTTAATGAAAATTTCAAAAGGATATTTTCCAGAAAACCTTTAAAAGACTAAGTGGGAGAGGGGTTCCAACGGCCCCACGGCTTCCATCACGGTCCTCATTAGAGATCGTAGGTCCCATCGCGTCACCCTGGGAGTGAACCCTATAGGATGGGGATACCACAATGATCTAGATCTAATAGAAGGATGTAATTAACAACTTGGGGCATGCACTATGATCGGCCAGCCCACGTTGGAGGTTATAGTGCGAGGTATGTCCATAGGAAATGAGAGGAAACGGTCATCCCACGATGGAGTTATTCTCTAGACCATTACCTAGAAGGGAAATTAATTTGTGGTGGTTAATACACTTAGCTTAGGAAACTGTTAATCTTCCCAAGAAGCTATGTCAGTTTTCCTAAGAGCCAAATTATTTTCAGTGCACAAATTTTATTTTGTTTTCACAAAATAAATTCTTTCTTTTATTTTCGATTTTCAGAAATGGTGGGAGGTTCTTTTAGTCCATTGGCCGTTATTCTAAGGGAGAATAAGTTAACGGGTCCAAACTATGTGAACTGGAAAACGAATCTGGAGATAATACTCACAGCTGAGGAGTATAAGTATGTCCTTTACAAGATCTGCCCTATTATCGGGGAAGGTTCCACCGCTGAAGAGCGAGAGGCTGAGAAGGCATGGAAGAAAGTTGACGAAATGGCACGTTGCTATATGTTAGCTTCCATGTCTAATGTGCTCCAGTCAAAACACGAGCACATGGCTTCTGCATATGACATAAGTCAATCATTGGCAACTACGTTCGCAGACAAGAGCCGGCCCGCAAGGCAAGAGGCTCTTCGAAGTATTGTGAACACTAAGATGGCTGAGGGAGCATCAGTCCGAGAGCACATGCTCAAGATGATTGCTGTTTTCGAGGAGGCGGAAATCTTAAGGGCTGTCATTGACCCCGAGAGCCAAGTGGACATGGTTCTCGAATCTCTACCGGGCTCTTTCACTCAGTTCAAGTTAAACTACAATATGAACAAGTTGAACATGAGTTTAACTGAACTGATAAAGGAGCTCCAGATGGCGGAGAAGGTCATGAAGCCACAGTCAAAGGCCATGATTGCTAAGGCTTCTTCCTCAAGAACTGGGCCTAAACCCAGAAAGTTCAAGAGGAATAAGAGGAATGCAGCAGCCTAGCCCAAGGACAAACCAAAGGGCAAGTGCTTCAAGTGTGGGAAGAAGGAACACTGGAAAAAAGAGTGTCCAGATCTTCAGGCCAAGAAAAACCCCACAGGTAATGTTTACTATCTAGAGTCCATATTAATGGTAGGATCAACTTCCACTTGGATTGTTGATTCAGGAGCCACTGATCATATCTGTAACTCCTTGCAGGGGTCTAAGAAGATAAGAAGACTCAAGAAGGGCGAACATAAGCTTCGAGTGGGTAATGGAGCACAAGTCGGCGCCTTTGCAGTGGGAGAGCTGGATCTCATTTTTTATTGTAATAAGATAGTGGTTTTAAAGGATATTTTATATGTACCTGGTTTTCGTCAGAATTTGATTTCAGTTGCAAAACTTATTAATCAATGATATTCTGTTTCTTTCCATTCCGGTATTTCTATCAGTAGACATGGAGAAATTTTATGTACTGGGCACATGTATGGTAATATGTTCTTTTTAAACCCTATTAACAACCAATCAAATAACGCTCAGTCTGAACCTTTAACTAAGAAGAGAAAGACCAATATCAATAATTCATACCTTTGGCATCTAAGGTTGGGTCATATTAACTCAACCAGGATTCAGAGGCTAATCCATGATGGGCCTTTGGGCTCATTGAGATTGGAAAGTTGGCCTCAGTGTGAATCCTGCCTTATGGGAAAAATGACCAAAAGGTCTTTTACACCAAAGGCGGATAGAGCCAATGAGGTGTTGAGTCTTGTTCACACTGATGTGTGTGGTCCATTGTCTACACCAGCTAGGGGAGGTTTTGAGTACTTCATCACGTTCATGGATGATTGTATGAGGTATGGTTATATTTACCTGATGAGACGCAAGTTTTACTCTTTTAACAAGTTCAAGGAGTTTAAGGCTGAAGTGGAGCGTCGGACAGGTAAATTAATCAAAACCTTACGATTAGATCGTGGTGGAAAGTACCTCCTAGGTGAATTCAAAGACTACATGGTACATCATGGGATAGTATCCCAACTTTCTGCGCCGGGAACATCCCAGCAGAACGGAGTAGCTAAGAGAAGGAACAGGACATTAATGGAAATGGTCCGAAGCATGATGTTTCATACTACTCTTCCAGTGTCCTTTTGGGGATATGCCCTGGAAACAGTGGCATATATTCTGAACTTGGTGCCTTCCAAGTCAGTACCTAGGACTCCCTATGAGATATGGACTGGGCATAAGCCAAGTCTGAATCATCTCAAGATTTGGGGATATCCAGCTTATGTACTGATCAAGGGAGACAAGTTGGAACCAAGATCAGAATTATACTATTTTGTTGGGTATCCAAAAGGGACAAAAGGAGGTTACTTTTATCATTCTAAGGAGTAGAAGGTACTAGTCAGTACCAATGCTAGATACTTAGAAGATGATCAAAGTACTTCCACTAAAGGTTCAACGAGGTTGGAACTTGAGGAGAAGTTATCTACGGAATCAACTTCTTCTGACCCGATTCTGGAACAAGAAGAGGTACAGCCTCAAGAGCCTGTGCAAATGGAGCCTCGTCGTAGTGGGAGAGTGTCTAGGGTTCCGGATAAATGGACAACAGAAGCCTTTGAGCTGGTCTCCGATCATCAGGAACAAGACCCCACTAAATACGAGGAGGCTATTGCTAATGCCGATGCAAATCTGTGACATGAAGCAATGAAAGCCGAGATTGAATCTATGTACCTCAATCAGGTTTGGGATCTTGTAGCTTCACCTGAAGGGATAAAACCCATTCGGATCAAGTGGGTATACAAGAGGAAGAGAGGAGCGGATGGGAAGGTGAAAACCTTCAAAGCTAGGCTTGTGGCGAAAGGGTATACTCAGAAATAAGGTATCGACTATGAGGAAACCTTTTCCCTAGTAGCCATGCTTAAATCCATCCGCATCCTCCTTGCCATCGCATGTCACTATGACTACGAGATATGACAAATGGATGTCAAGACGGCATTTTTAAATGGCCATCTTAGCGAAGACATTTATATGTCCCAACCGGAAGGCTTCATTGCTGAAGGACAGGAACATATGGTTTGCAAGCTTAAGAAGTCCATTTATGGACTTAAGCAGGCATCAAGAGCATGGAACATTCGTTTTGATGAGACTGTAAAGTCTTATGGTTTTATTCAAAATGAAGATGAACCATGCGTGTACATGAAACTTGAAGGCATTAATGTGGTTTTTCTTATCCTGTATGTGGATGACATTCTACTCATTGGAAATGATGTAGGGACATTGTCATCTACAAAGGTTTGGCTGTCTAGTCAATTCAGTATGAAGGACTTGGGAGAAGCCAGCTACATTCTCGGGATTAGGCTTCTTAGAAATAGGAAGTAGAGAATGTTAGGGTTATCACAAGCGACATACATTGACAAGATGTTGGCCAAGTACAGCATGGACTCATGCAAGGGAGCTCTAATCCCTTACAGGCATGGGTTGTCATTTTCTTCGAAGGACTGTCCTAAGTCTCAATAAGAAAAGGACAGAATGAGTAGGATTCCCTACGCTTCGGCTGTAGGAAGTCTCATGTAAGCCATGTTGTGTACTAGGCCAGATATCTGCTTTGTCGTGGGCTTAGTTAGCAGATATCAGTCAAACCCAAGGGAGGTTCATTGGCAAGCTGTAAAGCATATTCTCAAGTACCTCAAGGGAACAAGAGATTATATGCTGGTTTATAGGGCTGATGATTTGGTTCCTACAGGTTACACAGACTCAGACTTCCAGGCGGATAAGGATGAGAGAAAATCCACTAGTGGATATGTCTTCACCTTATCTGGAAGAGCAATTTCATGGAAGAGTATTAAGCAGTCTTGTATTGCTGACTCAACCATGGAAGCTGAGTATGTGGCTGCTTCGGAGGCCTCCAAAGAAGCAGTTTGACTTCGGAAGTTTCTTTCAGAACTTGGAGTCGTACCACATATGGACAGGATGATTGTGATGTATTGCGACAACACTGGAGCAGTATCGCAATCTAAGGAACCTCGGAACCACAAGAAGGGGAAACACTTCGAGAGGAAGTACCACCTGATCCGGGATTTCATCCAGAGACGGAAAGTCGTGGTGGAGCATATTGCCTTAGAAAACAATCTAGCAGATCCATTCACCAAGCCTTTGGCTGAGAGAGTCTTCAAGAGACACTTAGACACCATAGGGGTGGGCGCCTATGGACTTACCCAGTCTTAGAGTGCAAGTGGGAGATTGTTGGATTGTATGCCCCCTTAGACTAGGTTTCTGATGTAAAATTGAATATTTTAATAAAAGAATTTATTTTCAAAAATTGTTTGTGAATTTACTTTTTGTTTTTGCATTATTTTCATTTGGAACAGACCCACTGTGTTTAAATAAGTGATCCATGTGAATAGTGGTCTTTCACAGTAAGGTATGGATCACGGGTTATTTAACACATAAACTTTTGTTCTTAACCTATTGATGAGACTAGGAATCTCATCATGTTTAGGTTATTATGTTATGAATTTCAAATGGGGAATGGCTTACCTTTAGCCAGTGGGTAGTCCACTCACTTCATGATATAAGCGTATTTCGAATACGTAGAACAGGACCAGTAGTAGTAGTTTCTCAAAGTACTAAATGGTAGAAACCTAGACTACTACTGCTATAGCGTGGACTAGTACTCTACGACTTGAGTATGAGTTGGTGGTCTGGCAAAGTTGGAAGCATATACTTTGATTTGCTATAATTGAGGTTCTATCGTAGGGCCAATATACTTGCATGTTGGCTATATGTGACTAGTTAGTTATGACAGACTTGTACAAGATAGTTTCTGCACTATATCGCCCCTTGTGGTTGTCCGAATGGTCTAAAATGTCTAGGGCCCTGGGAAACATGACTTGGATGTTTGCTTTAGGGTAGCTCCCTTGGAAAGCAGAAACACTCCAGGAAGTCGTGGATCATTGGACTAGAAGCCTAAGGATGGTATATGTCATTTAGAGGGGTGTTAGTACACTTCTTCCTCTCTAAATGTACGGCGATGTGTAGAGGGGTATTTTAGTCATTTCACCTGTAGGTCAGAGACTTTGCTAATGCAGCATTGTCCTTGTGGCCAATATTTCCTTATGGTGATATTAGGAGATATTTAAAATGCAAAATATATCTAGTTATATAGCAGGTGTATTTTGGTCATTTTAGCAACCAAGGCGATGTGTTTTTTTGGTCCTCGGAATAGCCCGTAAGTCCTAACTAATTTTGGGTTGAGGAATTGGTCTCAGTTGAAGAGGATTTTATTTTATTTGATTTTATTTAATTTTATTCAGGAAGTCTAATTTATTATTGGATTGGAATAAAATAAATAAATAAATTAAAATAGGAGTTGAGAGAAATTAATTATCTAGTTTAATTGGTTAATTAATTATTCAGGGCCTAGGTCCAGTATGAATAATTAGGAAATTAAATTGGGCTTAAACTAAGGGAAATAATTAATGTTTAATTATTTATTGGGTTATTTATATAGGCCCAAGAAATAAATAATTAAAGATTAATTATTTTGGTTCATTTGGGCTCATTAATTATTTATTGGGTTATTTATATAAGCCCAGGAAATAAATAATTAATGTTTATTATTTTGGGCCTTTTGGGTCCAAGGAAAATAATAAATATTTTTTCGGCCCAATAGCTTGGATCTTAGGGTTTTTTCCAGATATGGTTATGAAGAGTTTAGAGTTAAGCCAAACTTATTCTCAGGATAACATCCGGGTGTTTGAAATTTGATATCCTGGGGATATGTTTATCAGATATTTGAGTCCCAGTTTTGGCTAACCATTAAAACAACTCTCTGGAAAAAGAAAAACCCTAGTTTTTCCCTAGCCACAACAAGGCTTACGCCACTCTCTCTCTCAGAGACGTCTTCTTCTATTCTGTGTTTTCTCCTTGGACTTTGCTAACCAATAGCAAGTGAACAAATGAGAATTGAGACCGTTCCTCTTCACCATAGTGTTCACCGACTAGAGGTTAGGCTGAGGAATATTTCGAGAGCTGGAAAGCTTTGCGTTAATGCAAACAAGGCGAAGTAGACGGCTAGCAGGTGTTCAACCGGAAGCTTCTTCAAGTGGGCAAAGCGAGGCGATTTCAGTCGTTCCATCCGCTCTTACTCAACCTAGAAGGGTTAAGGAGCGCAAAGGTATGATCTTCACGCTTCCGTATAGCCTTTAAGGCTTGGTTTTATTTTTCTCTAAATTTTTTCTCGTGACTGCACATGCTCTCTGTTTTTTGTTTCCTTCACAAGTGTGGGGGAATTGATAGGGGCTAAAATCATCATTATTTTCCTAGTTAGTTGATGGTATTTTGTGATCCATTTGCTGTAATAACTAGGCATATTCCTTCATATTTGATATTTTACCCTTTGAAAGGCGTTTTGGAATTCATTGCAGAAAACGACAAAAAAATGACAAAACCGTCGCCATCCGAGCACGGCTAGCACTGGCTGTAACCCATGGAACCAGTGCCAGCCCCGATCTAAAAAATAAGGGATTTCATCGTCAAAAAATAAAGCAAGGCCGGAACTACAGAGCATGGCTGGCACTGGCCGTGACCCTCCATGCTGGCGCCGGTTCCGCTCTGGTCCATGTTGGCGAGCTTTCCAAATTTTGCATGGATTTTGCAATTTCCAAGAGTTTTGGTATTTTCTAATCTCTACTTGGCACAGAACTCTTAGGGGACAAATATTAGCTTCTTGGAAGACTATTTAAACAAAGAAAAAAAAAACACAAGACAAACAAGAGAATTCAAGGATCAAATTAGAAAATTACTCATTGAAGGAGAAATTCATCAAATCAAGGAGGATTGTTCAAGAGAGTTTTCAAAGGAGAAGGAGGCTTGCCTATGAGTGCTTTCTTTTACCTTTGTTTACTTTTTTTTTTTTTCCTCAAACAATTGAGTACTTAATATTTCCAATGTAATTTGACTTTGTTTTTGGGTTTCATGATTATAAGTTATTTTAGTCTTTTGATCAATTGATTATTTTTCTTAGTATTTGATTACTTGTTTGGCTTACAAAGTTGGTTGATTGATTGATTTTTGTTATTAACTAGCTTGGAAAAGGGGTTGGTAATAAATTCAATTAATTAATTTCATATTTGTTATCTTTTAACTTGTTTGAAAAATGGGTTAATTGTTAAGAACTTAGGTAATTAAAGGTTAGTTGATGATTGCTAGAATATAGATTCATTGATTAATTTTATGTTTTAAATCGCCTAGAATATAGGAGTTTATATGAGGATTGGTTTTAATGCATCTTTTGGGTAAATTAGTTAAGATAGAATATGTTCACTAGTTTAACTAGAAAGTAGTGATTCCATGGATTGCAAATGAAGTAGATCTATATTAAATCCTTCATGAGACCAAGATAATAATTTATTGTAATATTGGCTAAGTAATTCATTATCATGTTGCCAAAAGTTTTTGTCTAAATTGCATATTTTCACATCCTTTAGTTGTACATATTTCTTTATTTTTCTTTTTATATTTTATCACTTTATTAGGTCGGTTAAATAATGAATGAATAGTAATTAGAGTGTACTCATTCCTTTGAGGATCGATATTTGTTAATTGTCTATGCTATGCTTGCGATGAGTATACTTGCTCGTATGTGTGTTTTGGGATTAATGCTTTAATTAAAACTTAACTAATGGATGGATTTAAATTTGATGATTTTTATACACTCAAAATTCACGCATCATTAATATATACATACATACATATGTATGTATGTATGTATGTATGTATGTATG